>PPNH02000047.1:0-90178 GCA_003707165.2 Phaffomyces opuntiae
AAAATCCAATAGCAAGTACTTTAGGCAAAAAGCTGCGTGGTTTACTAAACATAGTCGAACAAGCCAAAATTGGCAAGACTGAACCGATGCTAAAAGTGTGCAACACACCCATAGGAAAAGCTAAGTTGAATAAAGATAGTAACAAGAAACGTAAGAATGAATAGAGTCCTAAAGAGAGGTTTTTAGTTGTATAGTTTTAAATATAAATTATTTTAGAGAAAAAAAAAAAAAAAGCAAGCTTTTTCAATTTTTGGCCTTTTCAAGCCCAGGAAAAGTTAAAGCTGAAGAGAAGATAAAAGAAGATTATGGTAGAATTAGGATATCCTAAGAAGATGTTTTTAGTTGTATAGTTTTAAAATAAATACTTTAAGAGAAAAAAAAAAAAGCCCAATTGACTAGATGTTCCCGAATTTCTTAATATATTTATGAAGTTACTCTCTTAACTTAATATTGATATGGTTATTAAAGATTCTGAGCGGTTTTAAGGTGAGTTTTTACTGTGTTAAAAGTTACACAAATATGCCTTATTAAATTTTGAAATTTTTCTGATGGTTATTTTGCGTATAATGATAGAAACTTTTCTAAATATAGAATCTTGATTGGGTTTGCGTCTAGTTAATTCTTTATCCGAGCTAGACTAAACATAAAAGTTAGGCCATCACTTTTTAATTGTTTACTTTTAAGAATTGGGGGATCAAAGAATCGCTACAACTTCTAAATCAGCAATTGAGTTAAGTAGTGCAGATCCAAGTGCGGAATACAGAAGAAACATATATACAAAAAGTGGGAATTTGAACTTCAAATCCCTAAGGATATTTAGCGCTGGATCTTTAGGTGCTCGGAGGTACTACATTGGGGTTTAAATTGGATTTTTAAGAGATTAAGCACTCAGAGTTTTGAATAAGGTCTTTTTGCCTATAACCGATTTTTGGAGTTTACTTTTTTCGTTATATATAATTTAATTTAATACGCTCATGAGCAAATCGCTCATGATGATAATGGATATAGTAATATAATATCGACATTGAACAGTCTAAGGTCTTGACAGCAATAATACGTTTAGTAAATTTGTTGATTTTCTATAATATAACAACTGGCGCAGCTACCTCAAGGTTGGTATGTATATTAATGATCATGTAATTGAAATAATCCATAATATTAATATTGTCTATATTCTATGCACAGTGCACACCAAAATGTAAACGTTGAAAACGAAAACGTCGAATGGACGTGGGTGGATAATGATGCAATCTTGCAGACGTACTAGTTTAATTTCCATATTGAAAATAGTACAATCTAAAAAATATGGAGTTTATTTTAGTTAAAATAATTTAGATTGGTAAAATTTTGCAAGATTCGGACTACCGTCGGATTAGCAAACATGTTATCCTATCAACTATAAGTCGATGGATAGGCTACATAACTAGGAATAAGCTAGATATTTGATAGATTTAAAGCACCTAAATATGACTAGTATGACAGTGAATTTAGTAATATGATCAACTAAATTATAGAAATATGGACCAACTAGTATCTAGTCTTATAATAAACTCAAATAATTACGGTCTTTTACATCAAAAACGCTGAAATTGATTGCAAAGATTATTATTTAGTGACTAGTCTCAACATAGCTATATTTCAAATACTCTAAAGTAGTTTTTTGAATCAAATAATGCTATATTATTACCTTTAATTTATTATAATTTGTAGACTTCCTAATTGGGTAATCTTAATCACAGTAAATTTGCGATTTTGTTGAAAAAGTTCCATCAAACGAAACGATAAACGAAATTATAACCTTACCCTTCTGGGTCATTCTTTTGGGTCATGATTCGAATAAGATTTGACGAAAAAAAAGGCAAAACGAAAGGCCTAAACGAAATTTTCTACTCGATATCCAGTCTTATCAGATTTTGTAATCCAGTAATCGTTAATTAAGATAAATTCTGTATGAGATAATTATATTTACAAGGAGATCCCAGATTGTATAATTTTGACGTTAAGAGAAACTGCTGAATAGAAATCACGTATTGATAGTTGTTGTCCCAAGAGCTAACACTTGAGCGATACATTGTACAATAATGATTAATAATTCACGCGTCTTGTAGTTTCAAGTCTCAAGTCTCAAAGTCGCCTTTGTGACAAAATTTAAGGCTCGGCAAATTGATGAGATCCCACAGGGCTTGTAACACTTTCGCGAATGCCACAACGTCCTAAAATTCTCGAATCTGATTGGCCGAAGGGTGCGGAGCTGAAGACACATAAATAAATCCACGAGAAGATTATCAATCCAGTTTTCAAAACAACAACAACAACAACAGCAGAATTACTTATTCACGACAATGAGTAGCAAGCTTAATCTGTTCAAGTTCACTCAACACAAGAATTCACATGACTCCAACAACTCTCAAAGCAAAAGAATAGATTTAGAGGAATTTCATGATCCTAATGAAGAGAAGATAAACTACATTGATTCTGGCAATGATGAACCATATTCTCCTGATGAAGGCTCTTTGAGTCGCAGTCGTGCCTGCTCTGAAGCGTCTTTGATCTTTGAGAGATCTGTTGAAGATCCTAATCAAGTGTTTCAACAAACGACCTGTCCTCGTTGTGGTGCTAAATCCAATGATATTGGTGTTATTAAATGTAACCACCAATCTATTGTTAACTTGCCTTCCCACTATGCAGTTGAGAACTTCGTGTCTCCTTGTCTTGATGCTACAACTAAAATTCTTACAGATGATACGGCAGACTTAGATAACGTTGATATGGTTTATTCAAGACGTCCTTCAAGTGTTATGAATTTAAGTCTAGCTTTTAATGGTGGTAGAACAAAATCTTTCATTGACGAAGCTTCAATACCTCAATCCCCACAACAAAGAACTCACTCTTTTGCAAGTGTTAAAGATCTAGACTCAACGTCAAGACCTCCTATGTTAAGTTTTTACTCTTATGCTGATATGATTGATAGCGAACAACCAAATCCAAGAAGACCTTCACTCTCACAATCTTTGTCGTCATCATTCTTGAACTCTCGTTCTAATTCAATGTCATCAAACACTGGTAAATTCAATCAAGGCAATGCAATCACTCCAAAAAGAGACTCCATGGCGAATTCATCAAAACCAAGTTTCAGTAATAATCACAACATCTTCACATCTCCTTTCACCCAACGCAGAGTACCAATAGCAGCAAAGAAGTTTTCTTTAAATCCGGAAAACTCACCAAACTCTTCAGAGGATGAATCAGATTACCATCATGTTCCTAACCGTAATTCAATCGCATCAAGATTATCAGCATCTTCTAAAACTAAAAAAAGTTATAAAAATAGTATTAGTCGTACTACTTCAAATCAATCAAGTTTACTTTCAGGTGCAAGCTCAAGAAACTATTCAAATATTAATGATGAAGAAGAAGAAAATGATATGGTTGTTAGTTCAATAGGTGACAGATTGAGAAGAAATACTGGTGAAATTAAATCAAACTAGAATGAGTTATGCGTGATTTAATGATTTAATGTTTCTTTATTCAAGTGATGTTCAATATTTTGGTACAAACTAAACTCTTTCCAAATTTTAAAAGATAGTCTTCACCAGTTTTTTTATATTCTCCCTTAACGAGTTACCATACTTGAGATTTTTGGTTTGGTTTTGTTGAATATCAATTTCTTCAGGCTCATAACATTTTATAATACGAGTACTGGGGCTCTATTCAATAGTACTGTCTTGATTTTATTTTATTTTACTTTATTTTCCAGCTACTTTTTTTCATACCTCTTTATATTTTTTTGTTTTTATTTGTCTTGTTTCCACTTTGTTATGTTTTACACAGTTTGATCTTGATAGTCGAAATACTTTATTATTCTTATTTGATTTGTTTTATTATGGGGTTGTCTACTTACTGAATTAATTTATGTCAAAAAATTCAGAAATTTTAGGATAACTTATGACAATGGCGTATGTTCTTTTATTTGAGTCTATTTTATTATTTGATTTTGTGTTACTTTTTTAGTTTGTTTATATCTGCAATACATAGTGTGTCAGAGTTAATGGATGTAGATCATGAACTACGATTAAGTAATAATTTTGTAATATCATATTTATCGGAAATTATTCTGCTAAATAACTCTTTCTGTTAGCAGTTCTGACGAATCTTCTTAATGCCCATTCAACATCAGCATCTTTATTTTCCAAAGTACCTAGTCTTAATTCATATAATCTCATTTCAAATCTTGGACCAACTTCAGCGATTTCAACACCATCTCTTGTTTTAACATAAACGTGTTGTCTAACTGAAATAAAATCATCATTGTTAACAAATGTTATAACTCTTGGAGAATCTTTTTTAACACCTGGTGGGAATAAATTCTTCAAGATTGTTTCAACTCTTTTACCTAATTTTGATGTAAAATTTTCAAAAATCAAATGCGGATGAGCTTCACTTTGATTACCTGCATTTAAAATATCATGTCTTAAGACAACATTATGTAGTGTAAAAAATGCAGTTGGACCATGAGGAAAATGTGAGACTGTTAATGAAGTTGGAACACCACGATGTTCATGTAACACTATTAAATCTGTTGTACCAGAACTTTGACATGAAGAGACTAAATTTGGCATGACGTAGTTACCCCTATTTAATCTTATCCCGGTTGGGAATAGTAACTTGATTTCTTTTGTGAACTGTGATAATCTAGTTGATGGATCTCTTGAAGTTGTAACGATTAGTTTTGGATCAGCTAAACCACTTAACTGAGAATATTCATCATCTATTGATTCTTGAATAGATTCATCGTACAAGTAATCTTTTTGTAATTTGGCATCTTCTGCAAGTTCTTTTGGTAGTGGTTTACCTGTGGCTAAAGCATGTTTAATCAGTTGACGTTTTTGTTGAAGTGATGATTCTTGTAATTCAACTGCTTTTCTGTATAAATATTCTCTTCTTTCTCTTGCTTGTCTTCTTATCTGAATAAGAGGTTAGTATGGACAATATGGACATAATTAATTGATTCACTTACCATTTTGGCTTGTTTTGTATTGTATTTAGTTGTGCAATATATTTATTTTGTTTATTTAATAAGTCTTCTGAAGCTCATCTCATCTCTAAAATTTTTTTTTCTTTCCAAAAATTAGGTAATCAAAATTCGCGGAACTTTTATCAATGGATTGGTGATAGCAGACTAGTACTCTTAAAGAGTGAGCTTATACCTGCTAGTATAATGTGGGGCGGTATATACAGAGACTTGGAGCCGATATGAGTGGATCAGTGAATTCTTTATGTCCTTATTCGCTTGTAAGCGAATTTGTGGCACATAGAGTCAGTCCCAGCGCGCGAATATTTCCGTATTTAGTTTTTGTGATCCAGAAAGAATTACCGAAATTTATAAGAGGTTATAACTAGTATTGTATATTTGTTATTCCAAAAGAACATTTCTGAGCTTCTTTTCGATAAAGTGTAAGTGAACTTCTGACTCCCAGGTGTACTCAGCCTTTGAAATATCTTTTATAACTAATCTCCCACTTCTAATACCCAAATTATTGATTTCAATAACTTTTGTGATATTTACACGACATGAAACTAGTTTTTTAGCTAATTCAATCCCATCGTTAACTAAATTATTTAAAATCTTTTTATTCATATCATTTTTAATAATTTTAGCCCTTTTATTTGAACCGCATCTAGTTGGATTGGAACCAATACGATAAAATATAAATCAGGAAACAAATCAATATCATCGTCAGTATAACCATAATTTCCATGTCCAATAATTTCTGGAGTAAATGAGATTCCTTCACGCTTTATGATACTGTACATATCTAATTCTCTATTGTACTCAGAGTGATTAAACTGTTGATAATGCTTGAGAATAAGTGATTTTGGTAATTTATCTTTAATGTATTGAAATTGATGAAACAAGCTCACAAAATTTAATGACCTCACATACAAAAGTTTAGAAACTCTTGTTTTAGTTATGCTAAATGGTTCCAACTCTCATATACTTGTTTTATTTAAATGAAAAGGAGCTGTCATTATCAAAATAAAGTATAGTATCATAAACAAAACCTCGATTCATTTCAAATTGAATAAGATTTGTCTTTTTCTTTGCTGAAGCATAGTTGAAAACGATGTTTGGTAGTAAACTTCAGGTTGCTCATGTGTCTTTCCTCGCGAGATCTGAAATAAGACCAGCAATAAAAAATAATGTTTTGGAATTGTATCATTGAAGACAAAGCCTGTTTCAATAAATGCCATATCTTGAATAATACCAACCAAGACTTCAAATCCAGTGATATCATCAATCAAACATCTTTCAATTATAAGCTCTTTGATCTGTTTAATACTGGGAGATTCTCTAATTTAGAGTTCCCCTCCATCAGTTTTAGCTCATACACTAATTGTTTGATTATTCCACTGACCAACTGTTTTTCGATTATTGTTGAGTCTTTAGAAAGTAGTTGGCACAAATCTTTGAACATTGTATTAGATCTGATGTTTTGTAGTAAAGCCTCTGATTTAAACATGAATTGATTAGTAACCAACTTTGTTTTGGAAATATCAACATTAATGAAAACCATATTTGCCCCATTCACAACTAAACCATAATTTAAACTGACATCTAACATATAAAGTTGCAACCCTTTCAATATTTTTTCAACAGTTTGAATAATCTTCTCAAAATTTCCTGTTAATTTCGAATCTAATTCAAATAATTAAAATCGATAGATTCAGTTTTGATTTCTAATGGCAACATTTTTTGATGAAATAAGACGTAAATACTTGCAACCATTGAGCTTGGGAGAATATCTTCTCTGTTTATGGGGATATTAGTATAATCAATTTTCATGAGGTTTACCAATTGACAAAGCTCATTAAGGATGGTAAGAATATTATGATTTGAACTTCCATATAATCATGACTTTTCGAACCTTTCTGAAAGCTTCTCTTC
Source organism: Phaffomyces opuntiae (assembly GCA_003707165.2). Taxonomy (NCBI): domain Eukaryota; kingdom Fungi; phylum Ascomycota; class Saccharomycetes; order Phaffomycetales; family Phaffomycetaceae; genus Phaffomyces; species Phaffomyces opuntiae. Next base: position 6,947 of record PPNH02000047.1, read on the forward strand.
GACTTTATGACTAGCTTAAACACTTTTCTGATGTGAGCTGTACAAAACTGAAGTATTTTAATTTCGGTTTCAGCTGAGGTTGTAGAGTCTTCATCCTTCAAAGTTTGGATTTTGAGATTTATTACTCTTATTATTTTAAAGTCAAGTCCCCCCATAAGTCTTTTAAATATAAGAGAATGGTTTGTTAAGATTGGATATGGTAATTGAAAAAACTTTAATGATTGCAATTGTGATTTAACGTTGGTGGTAATAAATCATTGTCATCCGATTTCTCAATCATTGATGACAAACAGTTTAAAGAAGTCTATGAATAACTCTAGCAAAATCGATGATTTGCTCATTTGATGGATGATTCAGACTTATATCAGGTAAGATATTGAAGTTATGACAACAAAATTCATTAAAAACTTTGATTGATTTTTCATTGCTCGCTATAGTTTTAAAACACTTAACAATTTCAGCACCTGATAGTTCTTTACAGCAATGAAATAAATTGTTAAAGTTCTTCATATTTTGAAATTCTGAGGAAATTAAGTGAATGAATAAAGATTTGGTAAGATTTCATGCTGATCATGGCTGAAAGGATAAGAGAAATTTCAAATTTTGATTTTAAATACTGTTAAAAGACAGATCAGGATAGATAACAACAGCAATAAAACACTCAAATCTTGTCTTATTACTTTATTTAGGTCTAATATCTACAGATTAGTGGATAAAATCTCTACTCTCATAGAGGTCGTCTATATATATCTATTCTTTTGCCGTAAGATCTCGAGAAGAGTGTTTTTCGACAGTTAGATTTGACTGACTTATCATGAGAACTAAAAGCAACTGTTGCAATTCTCTAAGTACTAAGAGGAATGTTGACTGCCCCAATCGTGATGATATGTGTGTTATGTATACAGTATGGGTAAAAGGTTCTGAGAACAGGAAAGCCTTGAAGTTTCAAAGTTTTTCACTTTTGAGGAAAAATTATGAGAAGTCAAAAATATGAAATATATAACAGAACAATATTTTCAGTTATTCTATTGATCATGTTCTTCATTATACCAATATACTGTGAGAATGCTTCTGAGCTTTTTACTCTCATCATTTGTACTATTAAACAGTCTCTCTTTATCAGCTGTCATTCCCAATGACGATTACATTATCCGTGGTACCTCAGATCTAACTGAATCTGAGTTACATGAAGAAGAAGATTTTGAAAATCCATCAACATGGAACGATGAAATTTATGAAACTTTACTTGATTTGGCCAATTGGTCAAGACTTTCATACTGTACTGTTATTAATCCAATGTTCACTGAAGGTGAACTTTCTGAATCTTGCCCAAAAATTGGATTTTGTCATGAAAACAAAGGAACTGAAATTATCAAAATTATTAGACCATCTAAAGCAGAAGATCGTACAATTTCAGGAACTTCTATTATTGCAGTTAATGAAGAAGAGGAAAAAGTTTATGTTATCTTTAGAGGTTCGATGTCAGCAGGAGATTGGATAACTGACTTCCTGTTTAAGCAATGTTCTTACGTTCCAATCTTAGGCAATGATCAAATTGATAAATTAGACTTACAGTCAACCATTAAGAACATCACTTCTAATGATGATTTCATTATGGCAACTCAAAAATTTGATGATGTTTCTTTTGACCGTTGTGAAGGATGTAAAGTTCATTGTGGGGTTTATATGGCATATATTCCAATGATTAAAAAAATTGAGAAGGAAATTAACCCATACATGGAAGAGGGATATCAATTAGTTGTAACAGGTCATTCATTAGGAGGAGGTTATACATATTTAGCAGGTGTTGAGTTCATGTTAGCCGGTTATAATCCATTAGTCATTAACTATGCTTCTTTGAGAATTGGGAATCCAGAATGGAATGTCTTTGCTGATGAGTTATTTAAAACTGAGAAAAATCATGATATAGTTTCAAAAGGTGGTGAGTTGCCAATTCCTTCTTTAACTAGAGTTTTGCAAAAAACAGATTTAATTCCAAGATTGCCTCCAAATATCAAATTTTTCCCAGAGTATACTCACTCTGGATTAGAGTTCGTTATTGATAAATTGAGTTTACCTCAAAAGCAAGAAGATGTTGAATTTAGAGGTAAAACTAACAATTTTGAAAATGCACCTTTTGAGTTCGATCTAAGAGACCTTAGAGCGATAACTGAAGCGTACCAACATATCAACACTTTGGTTAGAATGTCTCCTCCATGTGATGATAAACAGATTCCGTTTTGAAACTAAAGAATATCTTTTAACTAAATCTCTAATGCAATTTTGTAGCTTTTAAATGTAGCAACTAAAACCATTTATCCTATCTAAGTAACAGTAATTTTGGCTTCCGTTAAAAAGTAATCAATATACTCTAAAACCTTCTTTGCAACCCATTGCCCTGCTTTCTTCTTATTGACATTACTAGCTCTTGCAACTGGGATTGAGTTCAAAAAACAAATAACTTGAACTGTAGATGTGTTAACTTTGGCAGTCTTATACTCTGCAACAGGTAGTTTATGAGCTAGTAGGAAAGTATTCAATCTTTCCTTTGCATTTGAATCAATGTCAGAGTCATTAGCCGGGCCATCAAAGTGGTATATACTATCAAGATTCATGTTAAGATCTTGTGATATTGATGAAGCTTCAAATATTAAGTTCTTATTTTGAGGTTGATAAACAGGTTGTTCACGAACAACTGGATTTTGAGGAATTGGTCTTGCAGAGTCAATAGTAAAATTGACAGGAAGAGGTTCTTGTTTGACAATAGGAACATTAACTGGTTCCGGTTGTTCTAGTGGTTTGATTACAACCTCTTCTTCTTCTTTTATTGGTATTGAATAGTTGAAACCAGCAACTTTATCCAAAATACTGTTGAATAAAATACTTGATGCAATATTAGCTTGTGCCTGTTCTTCTGATGATCCACTACCAACACCTAAAATGAACCCCTCATACGTGTAATTCATTAAAAAGATATCTCCACGATCTTGAATTGTTGTTTTATGTAACAAGTTTGATGTGACTTCTGGCAACTTGGAGATTAATTTTTCAATATCAGCAGTGGTACCAGGAGTTAAATGATCAAATTCAATGAATAGGGCTTCCAATAAAACCGTCAACCAGCTTTTAATCTCAGAGCTTTGTCTGCTCAGTTTCAAAGCTCCAATAAATGCATAAAAATAATCATGACGAATGGTTTTGATATCATCATCACCCTGTAAATTATAAAGCACATTCCATGTTGATGCCAACTTTTTATCTTCTGTGTACAATGCTATTTCTTCAGCTTCTTTATCAGGAAATCTTTCTTGTGCGATCTCAAAAACAATGTCTTTGTAGCTTCTTATTCCTTTTGCAACCAAATTTGAAATTGTCAGTTTTTCTTTAAATTGTTCTTTATAATAAGAATTTCTTATGACTGGCAAAGGTGGCAAAAAATTGATTGCATTTTTTTTGAAATTGATCATGATATTATCATCTTGGATGTCTTTAAGTTTTTCAAATCCTTTCAATGTATCAAAAATTGGAATTAAGCCAGCATCATAATATTGTTTTAAATCTAAACCGTAATTTATAGATGGATCTTGTAAAGCGTTCAAAATATTTTTATTGACACAATTTTCTTTAAATATCTCAACTTGATATTTGGAAGGGAATTGAACAATTGATTGAACAGCTTGAATCAAATTACCAACTTGATATGAAATTACTGTCAAATCGTCAATGGATAAAGAGTTGTTTCTATCTAGAATTCTTCTTTGATTGATGATTGAAAGAAGTTCTGTAATCTCTTCATCGTCTAGCTTTCTTTTCTTATAGGCGAAATCTTCCTCGTACTCGCTCATTGTGAGTTATAAACTGGCTTTAACTGCTTGTAAACAAAGGGAGTGAAGAATTAATTTGTGCTGTTAAAAAAATTTCCGGAATTCAAAAGATTCCAATTACGGGCATTTAGAAGAACGACACTCAAAGGCCTATCTCATCGAGGTAGATGATACTTATTGCTTAAGACAGAGAGTCATCCATCTATGGATCTAAGGAAATATAACCAGATCTTTCTCCAAATGTTGCTCTTACTTATTTATTTTTATCAGATCTAGAAATGCTTTGATTTACTAAATTCATTAATTTGTTCTATTGAATGCGAATCAATCTTTATATATAGCAATAGCATAGCATCAAACCGTCTTAGATCAATTGCATACCAATTTAAAAACACCCCGGGTAATTATCAGGTAAAAAAGAAGAGTCTATATGTTAATTTGTTGGGATGGCTTGAGGCGTGCTACTTGCAAATAATAATCGATATGCGTAAAAGCCCATTTGGCCACCCAATGACCTGCATTCTTCTTATTGTTACTGACAGTTTTAACAACAGGAATGTTATTCAAGAGACAAGTAACTTCAACAGCTGAGTTAGAACCTTTCGAAGTCTCATACTTGGCAGTAGGGTATTGATTTGCAACCAAGTAAGTATTCAACACTTCTTTTGAATTAGGCTCAATCTCTGAATTATCTTTTGGAGGGTCAACTAAATCAATTGTTGGTTCAGTGTTTAACGCACCATTACACTGAGCCACTGAAGTACTAGTTAGTATGTTTTTATTACTTTGAAGCTGGAACTGAGATTGCCGATAAGGAACTGGATGGAAGTTCTGGGCTGGTTGTTGACAGTGGTGATAAAATGAATAGTCTTGATTAACTTGTAACTGTGCTGATGGTCCTTGGTTATACACCATTGATGCAGGTGCTGCGTTATGTACGTTGTTAATTTCATGTTTTTCTTGTTCTGGGATTGAACCATTGAAACCAGCAACGACGTTTAAAATGTTATTATATGAAATGCTCAACGCCTGAGCTTGTTCTTCAGAAGACCAGCTTCCTATACCTAAAATGTAATTGATCAAATAGACACTTTTATCATCATAAGTTGTTGTGTCATATAGTAAATTTGATTCAACTTCTGGTAATCTAGCACTAAAACCTTCAATATCAGCAGGAGGTACCAGGGACTGGACTATCTAATTCAATGAATAAAGCTTCTAATAAAATCGTCAACCAACTTTTAATTTCAGCAATTTGTTTACTTAGGCTTAAAGCTGAAAATAATCATGATAAATGGTTTTAATATCGTCATCACCCTGTAAATTGTACAACCTGTTCCATGTTGATGCTAGCTTATCTTTGGTACGTAACGCTAATTCGTTTCCTTCACGATCTGGGAATCTCTCCTTTGTTATTTCTGAGACAATATATCTGTAACCATCAGTTCCTATTTCAATCAAATCGGAAATATACAGCTTTCATTCTTCAAACTGTTCTCTAGAATAATGATTTTTAATGATTGGTAACGGTGGTTTGAAATTATTTGCGTTATTTTGGAAATTTATCATTACTTTATCTGATTCGATCTCAGTTAAATTACGAGACGTGATTAGAGTGTCAAATAACGGGATAGATTTAGCATCATAGAACTGTTTTAAATTCAAACCTAGACTAATTGCTGGATCTTGTAAAGCGTACAATATATTCTTGTTTTGAGTTGTTTCTTTAAACTGTTCAACTTCAGTCTTTGATGGGAATTGAGTTATTGAGTTGACGGATTCAATTAAATTACTGACTTGGAATGATATTACCGCTAATGTATCTTCTGTTATTGTATTGTTTCTATCTGAGATTCTCTTTCTATTGATTATAGAGAGTAGATTAGTGATATCTTGATCTGATACTGTTCTTGATCTATGTGGAGCTTCCTCAGTTCCATGTATTTGAGTGTCATGTGTCTGATTGGATGAGATGGACTCCATGTAGCCAGTTACCGAGCAGATTGAGTCAACTGAATGGTCTTCTTTTAACGTTCCCAAAATTTATGTGCCCCGAGTTCAGAAAGAGATCCGGTCACTATATTTGCTGTATTGACCGGTAACAAAGGTTAATTAATATCTGTCTATTAAAGAGGGATAGTAATTATAATAATAAATGTAATACAACGAAGTAAGTAACAAATAATATAATATAAAAGAGTTCTATTTCCTAAATAAAGGAGTATAAAAGGGTGTACAAATAATCTGCTTTTTATCATCAAAATGAGAGGGTAACTTGAAATACAACATATTATATGTTCTATTTCGAGGGGTAACAATTGTGTAGAATAACCTGGAATAAATAACTAAACGGGATTAGACAACGAATAAAGGGATTACAATAATAATGTAATCTCAACAATAATGATAGACTTGATTTAAAAGAATATACACTTAAAATCGTTAAGTTTTTCACATTCTTTTAAAACGGGAAATTGTCAACATTTCGCGAATTATACAACATATAAACTACGATTTGAGGCTAAAAAAAATAAAAATGTGTTCATGTATGATATTCACCATCCTCTGGTATAGAAGCTATCTTCCTCTTCACTCCACGCATTATTATTCGCTTCTTCCATAAATTTATCATCCAAACGGTCATACTCTTCACTTGTAGCTGTGATTGTAGTACTGAATGTTTTATTAGTATCTTGTCTAGTGCTGACAAGGTCTTTCTCTATATGCAAGTCATTATTGGTTGTATTAGTTCTTTTTTCATTATTATTGATTTCTTGGTTATTATTTGGAATGTGGTTATTGATGTTTTCATTATTAAAGACTTTTGAAATTCCACCATCATTTATATTTTCTTTGTCAATCTTCTTCTTTAATCTCTTCTTTTCTTTAACTTTATTTAATTCATCAGGTTTGATACCAGTTTTTGGATATGATTGCTTTCTATCCCACAGAATTGATTTCCTCAATGAATCAGATAATTCAGTTGCCAACATCTGTCTTCTTGTAGTTTTTGGTGACAATCTACCAGCAATTTGATTAACGTCTCCTTCAAATACATCATTATTAGATTGATTGATTACCTTTGGAATTTCTGCCACTGCTACTGGTTTTCTTGGAATTGGTAACACAGGACTTTTGATAGGTTCTTGAGCTTTCTGTTGATTTTTGAAAATAGTACCATATAATTTAGTTTCGACTTCATCCTCACTTTCATCATCTATAGCATTACTATAAGAACTCTCCACAACAGCAGTAAGTTTGGATTTAGCCTTTTGATGAGCATTAGGTAAAAACATATGTGTTGATAAAGCAGTTGGTAAAATTGTAGATGCAGCAGGTGGAGCATTTGATTCATGTTTTAATCTCAATCTTGTACGATCACTTGCAATTGAACTGAAACTATTTTTACGATGATGACTGAAGTAATTCGTTAAACTTAATGCTGATTTTGATATCATATGTGAAAAACTTGTAGATGGTTCAACAGTATGCTCAGATAATTTTGCTTTCAAATCTGCATGCTTTTCAGAATAAGTTTCATCATTATTTTGAACCAAACCAGTTACATTAACATTTGAGGTAGATATAACAGTTTGAGCAGGTGCAGTTGATAATTCCAAAGCATCACTGTTAGTAGCCGAAGTGTAACGAGGTTTGAGCTGAATATGTGATGAAACGGATGAACTTAAATCTGACTCAGTAGGAGTTATTGAACCCGATTTTAGATTATTATGATGATTATGAATATGATGATGATTATGATGATGATGTGCGTGAGCATGAGTTTGGTGATGATTGTTATTAGGATGAGATGGATCCATTTCATTCAAAAATAAACCACTTAATAAACTTCTAGTAAATTGTGGTCTCGCTAAATTGTCACCTCTTCTTTTAAAATCCAATCTTTCCCATTGTTCTCTCAGTTTATTATCATACTCTTCATCATCCGACTCAGAAACACTTGACCAATCACTTTCATCACTAATAGATTCACTATCGGAAGCAAAATCAATATTTCTTGAATTATCTGCAAATAATGAAGCTGATTTTTTCTTTATCGATTTATTGGAATTTTCTCTTGATGAAGCTTTTTCTTTTGAATCTTGTCTACCAGATTTATGATTATTATAACGTGACTCACGATCTGGCTGAATTGATAATTTCTTCAATGAATGTTCTAATTGTGCAGCATGTTCTTGATTAAGATCTTGGTTTGATCTTTGATGTTTCTGTTGTTGATTCAATTTGGTGTTAGAGTTTCCAGTTGAAGAATGTGAACTATTTGTTGATTGACCACTAAATAATGAAGATTTAGATCTTGATTGCTGTATTTGTGGTTTTAGTGATTCAATCATATTATGGTCAGACTTATTATTAACAGATTCAGTTGGTGATGGAGAACTTTCAATAAAGAACATTTTTTTATTTTGAGGTTCTTTAGGTTGAGTATTGGTGGATAAGCTTGTCATACCCAAATTATTAAGAACATTGTTTCTTTTGGATTTAGAGGGAATCGTTTTTTTAACATCAGGACTAATTCCAACTTGGTCAAACAGAGTTCTTGTATGATAAGGTTGCTGTGGTGGTGGAGGTTTTGAGTGATGTTGCGAAGTTGATTGCTTATCTGAAGGCTTTTGAGACGATTGGAATAACGAAACGACTTTCTTGTCTTGAGGAGATTTGAAAAAATCAGTAGAATCTTGAGATAATGGAGATTTGACTTTCTCATTATGATTGAATAGTGAGTGTGGTTGACTTTGATGATTTCCAAATAATGAAGCTGGGTTTTCAGGTTTTTGAGTCTGATGAGTTGAGGGTTTCGATTGAGCTGGTGATTGTGGTCTTGAATGTTGATGATTAGCAAATAAACTCTTGGTTTGAGGTGGTTCAGTGTGCTTAATAGGAAGTTTTTGAGATTGAGTTGGAGGTTTTAGTTGAGTTGGAGGCACTGGTTGAGATTGTGGTTCTGAAGGGAGCTCTTGTGGTTTTTCTAAAGATGACTGTCTTCTATTTGGATCAAAACCTCTGATTATGGAAGTTGAAGTATCAGATCTTTTCAAAATTGGAGGAGTCTCGGTAGACTTAGCAGCAGCCTTAGAATCATCAACACCAAAAGCTAATCTTGGATGAGGTTGCTCGAAAAGATCTGAGTCACTCTCCATTTTGACTAGTGGAATCCTAGGATTGACAGCATTATTATTGTTGTTGTTCTCGCTGGTATTCTGCAGACTTGGTAGATCAGTTGATGACTTTTTCTTTTGATGACTTGATTTTTTCAGAGATTTCGAAGATGAAGGATTTCTGAACATTGAAGGCCTTAATAAAGATTCATTGGACTTATTTCTGATAGACAAGGTTTTCTGAGACGACTTTCTTTTCGTTAATTGAGGTCTTTGGAAGATACCTTGATCAGCCACTATCGATAATAGCCCTAAAAAGTCTGATTCTTCAAGCTTATTCTTTGGCTTTGAAGCTGACGACGAGACTTGATTAGCCACCACTTCCACAATGTTATCATTTGTTGAGATTGAGTTTAGTTGATCTGAATAGACTAGATTTCTGTTGACGATTCTCCAGCTCATATTCTCTAATCTCTTACCATTATTTATAAAATTGGAACATTTAGTTAACCCGGTCCAAATGGATAAGACATTCTCTATATCCAGAGCTGATGCATCTAGATTCTGTATTGTAGACTTGGAAAGCTCCAGAAAGGGAGGAGCCTTGTTCATCTGTGACATTATTTGAACTTAATTACTTTAGAATTGTGTTATATAGTACAATGTGACATACGGAGCGATAGTGTGATGAATAAACTGTAGTCTATTGGAGTGGTGAAAAAGGGAGGGAGTTTGTTCTGAGTTTCGATGGTGAATGTGGTGGATGAATGAGGTTGGAATGAGTCTGAATGAGCTTCAAGATTGTGTAGAAAGTTGATCAAATCAAATGTTTTAACCTCAAAGATTGAAATTTTTTTTTGGTGCTGGAACTTCGCACTTAAGCAAAAAATGGATTCGGGACACAAAGAAAGAACGTGATTTCGGTTTCAGTGGGGGAAATGAACCCTTTAAGCCCTACAGTTGGAACTTGGTGGGCTTTGATAGCAGTCAAGATGGACGTGATGTGTCTACAAAAAGGTAGCAATTCTCGTGGTCTTTTGAGACTCTTAGCATCGATATAGATTTCCTTCAGGCACTACATAGTAATAAAGGTTAAACATATCCTCATCCAGCTAATTTACATAGATCTACTCGCTAAAATCTTCATCAGAGTCAGCATCCATCACTGTGATCTCTTCAGAGCTTCCATTATCATCGATGAAATCATCAGAGTCTGAGTCAGCATCTGACTCAACGTAAGTTCTAACTGGTCTAGTTGATCTCTTTCTTGGTGCGACTTCTGGTTCTTCATCTGAGAATTCTAAATCATCTTCAGAATCTAAAACTTTGGCATTTTTACTGGTTCTCTTAGCAGCAGGTTTAGCAGCAGGTTTAGCAGCAGGTTTAGCAGCAGGTTTAGAGGCAGCCTTAGTTATTTTTTTAGGTTTCACTGGTTTATCATCCATTTCAAAATCTGAATCCGATTCTTCATCTGAAAGAATGATCTTAGACTTAGCTCTTTTTGTCGATTTCTTAGCAACTGGATTTCTAACTTCGGGGACTCCATCGTCTGATATTTCAATAACTTTATCATCATCATCATCATCAACTGGTGAAGATTTATCATTGAATGCATTTGAAGCTTTAGAGAAAACATCTGCATAACTTGAATCAGCTTTCTTATCAGGAGATCCAAAAATCGTGCTATTCTTACCGAAAAATGTTTTAAATTTAGGTTTCTCTTCAACTGGTTTTGGTTCTTCTTTTTTTAATGATGCAAATGGTAATTTACTTTGATTAGTTTCTGTCTTGAGCTTACTTGGTTTAGTTTCAATCTTAACTTTAGTTGGTTTAGTTTCCTTTTTAACCTTTACTGAAACTTCACTATCATCATCAATGATTTCTTCAATCTTTGGAGTTGGAGTAGTTTCTTTTGATTCTTTCTTAACCTTTGGTTTGGCTAAAACAACATCTGGTAATTCAATCAATTCACCTCTTCTATCATCTACAGCCAATTTCTTTTTCTTTTTAGAGTCAGAACCCCAATCATCATCATCGTTAGCTCTTTTTTTACCTTTACCACCTTTACCTTTTTTACCAGTAATTAAAGTAGTTCTTTTGATTTCATCATCTTTCAAGAATTGTTTGAATGAGACCATGAAATCATCCAAATCTTTATTCCATAAATCTTTAGCACTTAGTTTTAATAATTCAGTTAATTCATCTTCTTTACCAGCCTTTTGTTTTAATAATTTTTCATATCTTTCTTTAGTTAAAGACCAAATTGGTAAACCTAAAAGATAATCATAACTCGAAAAAATTGATTCCCTAGCAACAGTTTTACCATCATCTTCAACATCTGAATCTTCATCAGCGACAATAGCATCTTGAGTGATTTCAGCTTCTGATTTTGTTTCATAAATTGGATTACCCTTTTTATCAAATTTAGGAAATTTTAACTCTTGTAAATCTTCAATTAAGTCAATTCTTTTTCTGTTATTAATATTTAATTTTTTATCAATTATCAATTTAACAAATCTTGCTTGTGATGAAATTCTTTCTAATTGATTTGATAAATCTTTTGCCATGAAATCTTTACGACGTTGATAATAATCTAATCTAATCCAATAGAAATCATTAATAATATCATTTGGTGAATCATATTTCTTAATTTTACCATTTGGATCAAATAACATCATATTACCTAAATTGATATTAGAAACCAATTTGAATCTTTCATAGAAACCAATCTTCTCGGTTTTTTTCATTTCTTCTGGTGATAATGTAACAATAAATCTAATACCTAAGCCATGTTGTTCAGTCATATCTTTAATCCATGGCGATTGTTTATCAGTACCACCTAAACCTTGTAATAACAATTCTTTAATACTTGAAGTCCAAGTCTTAGCAGGTAATTCAGTAATAGCTAAAGTGGTATCATCTAAACGTTCAATTTTACCATATAATTTATATTTATCAGCTGAGATTTTTTGAACTTGACCATCCCAACCTTTAAACCATGGAGTTAGTTCTTCCATTTCTTCATCATTCATTAACCTTTTAATGTTTTTAACAATATCAATTGGATTGAATTGTGGAACATTAGTAGACCAACCAGTACCGATACCTTCAGCACCGTTGACTAAAACCATTGGAATAACAGGTAAATACCAAGTTGGTTCAACAGTATCACCATCATCTTCTTCATAAGTATATAATGCTTCATCAGCTGGATTAAAGATCTTTCTAGTGATTGGCATTAATTCAGTATAAATATATCTGGGAGCGGAAGCATCTTTACCACCCATATTTCTGGTACCGAAAGAACCATTAGGTTTTAAAAGATTGATATTATTAGAACCGATGAAATCTTGAGCTAAACCAACAATAGTTTGATATAAAGATTGTTCACCATGATGATAACCTGTATGTTCAGAAACGTAACCACCCAATTGAGCAACCTTAATTTCAGATTTTAAATTTCTTTTAAATGAACCATAAATGATCTTTCTTTGACCCGGTTTGAAACCATCTAAACAGGATGGAATTGATCTAATATTATCAGCCATCGAAAATAAAATTAATTCCTTGTTAACAAATTCATTGATTGGAATTTCAGTTAAGTCAATATCTAAATGGGTACCAGGAACTAAACCTCTTAACCATTCTTTACGATCATCTGCTTTTTTCTTTGAAAATGCTAATTCTAATAAACCTTTATCTTCTTCTTCTAAAGAGCAGAAAGTTTTCAAATGTTTATCTAAATCACTGAAGTATTCACGACCTTCTTCAGCACTTGAAGTACCTAAACCCTTGTAATATTTATGAGACCAGGTATATTTCTTACTTTCATGTTCAATCCAATGTTCATATTCAGGCATATTATAGAACGATAATGTTTCTCTAATAGGTCTTGAAATAGTGACTTTAACAATTGGAGTAATGAATTCTAATAAAAATCCAGGAACTGTTAATAAACCAGGAAATGAACTTTCTAAGAAATTGATAATTAAACCTTTAATATGGGAACCATCAGTATCTTGATCTGTCATGATCATAATTTTACCATATCTTAAAGATGAAACATCTTCATATTTTTTCTTATGTTGTAAACCCATAATTTGTTTAATAGCTTGAATTTCTGCATTCTTTGTTACTTGATCGGCTGAAGCATCTCTTACGTTCAACATTTTACCTCTTAATGGGAAGCAACCATAGTAATCTCTACCAACGACAGCTAAACCAGCAATAGCCAATGATAACGCAGAATCCCCTTCTGTTAAAATTAAAGTACATTTGTAACCTTCTCTGGTACCTGCTTTATTAGCATCTTCTAATTTTGGATGATTTGTAATTCTTGATTTTTTAGTACCGTCAGTTTTCTTTAGAGCTTTATCAGCATTTGCTTGAGCAACATCTAAGATCATTGAAATGAATTCAGTTTTCATAACTTGATTAATGAAGTCTTCAGGAACTTTTGGATCAGAACCAAATTGTTGTCTTCTGATACTTAATTGTTCTTTAGTTTGGGAGGTAAAAGCAGGATTTTCAATTAAACAGTTAACAAAAAGGAACATATTGTTTCTAATTTGAAATGGTTTAAGAGTTGATTGTTTATGTTTTTTCTTCAAGATTTCACGAACTCTATCAACAATTTGATCAGAGATATAATTGACATGAGTACCACCAGAAGTAGTAGCAATTGAGTTAACGAAAGAAACTTGATTGAAAGAATTATCAGCAACACCAAACGCAATTTCCCAACGACCTTTTGATTTTGGATCATCTAATTTTTTATAAATAACAGTTGGTTTTTTAGCCATTTCTTCTTCAGTAATATCCCCATTTGCAAATTTTTTAGCGTTTAAAGCTTTAACATACATTTCGACGTATTCTTTAAAACCTTTGATTTTGATTCTTTCACCATTCAAATAAACAGCGACACCATTGACAGTACCAGCTATATCATAAACACGACGTCTTAAAACACCTAATATATCTTCATCTAAAGAATCCATATGGAATTTTTGTAAATCTGGATTGAATGAAATTTTGGTATATTCAACAGGTTTTTTAGATTGATCAACAATTTTTGGTTTACCAACAACACTCATGTTGTTACCCCAAGTTTGAGTATATTTCTTTTGGCTTACTTTATCACAGGTTTCAACGGTAAATTTAGTGGAGAAAATGTTACATAGTTTAGCACCATAACCATTTCTACCACCAGTGACTTTCTTTTGATCATCATCATAATTTGAAGAAGTTAATAGATTACCAAAGATTAACTCTGGAATATAGATTTTCTCTTTATCATGAATTTCAACAGGAATACCCTTACCATCATTTTTAACTTCAATTAAATTATTTCCAACATCGATTTTAACTTCAATTTTAGACATTGTTGGATCTCTGATTTTATTATCAGCAGCATTAACTAAGATTTCATCAAAAATCTTGAATAAACCAGGAACAATTTTAACATTCTTTTCAACCATCTGTTCTGTTTCTTTATCATAGATCCACATCAGAGATTCTTGATGTTCAGTAGAACCGATATAAGTATCTGGTCTTTTCAAAATATGTTCTAATTGAGAAAGTTTCTGATATTGATCTGAAGCATTTTTAGATTTTGCCTTTGGTGATGAATTGGCTCTGTTAGAGTCTTTCAAAACGTTGGAGGACATTGAGCGAAACGATCTGATATTATAAGACTTTGTCTGAGATTTGAAAAGCGGAACAAGAGTATTATAAAGGATATTCAGATGGTTTCGATAACGAATTACCATAAAACTAGGGAAATCAAAAATATTAAAAGAAAGAAATCAGATTTTTTAAAAAATAAACAAAAGACGCGAAAAATAAAAACAAACAACACGAAACGTGAGACGTGAAACTTGAATACTTAGAGTTTTTAGAAGTAATAAACACTAAATGTGCAAGTTTTAATACATGGGGAGTAACTCCAGAGCTTTAGGAACGTATTAAAAGATCAAAAACAAATAAAAGAGTGGTTTATGTTTCGAAAAATGATGAAAAATCCGGAAATTAAGACTTGCAAGTGTAGCTGCCATATGTCGATCGGAAAAATTTCACACCCAATAAATCTGATCCCTTGGCCAAGTTGGTTACGGCGTGGTGCTAATAACGCCAAGATCAGCAGTTCGATCCTGCTAGGGATCATTTATTTTTTATATCCAAATATCTCTGACTTCAAAGAACCGAATTGAAAGGGATTTGTTTTTTGGAGAGTTCATCACATTTTTTCTCTCATTGAATCGAAATCACAGAGACATCTGAAGCTCAAATCAGTTCATTCATAAAACGGTACATATATGTATCCTATAATTTTGGATTTATGTAGTCATGACTTACGGAACATGATAGAAAAAAACGATCGGGAACGAAAATAAAAAATAAAAAATATTATGACACAATTTTGCTTATAAAATCATGACAGACACATAATCTATACTTTCGAAATTGAAAGTTGAAGAGCAAACACAATTCAATATCTTTTGAACCAGTCATGTGTTTCAATTGAGGCTTGAGATCCGATAATTCAAGTTCTCCCTGGTGTATCTCGCCTCATAGTTTCAATTCCTCTGTATCCAGTAGTATTTTCTCGAATTCGATTTTATTGCTATATTACCTCCCACATATATTTTAAATAGCAACCATGTTCAAATTACATCAGTCATTTCATTATAATAATAGAAATCCAGTCCTACATTAAAACTTTAAATCTAACAATATATAAACCAACATAAAGAACCGACAATTTCTCCAACATTTCTATATCATTCAAATACTATTTAAAATATAAATCAAACAATGCCATCAAGACTAGTAATCGGAGGTGCTGCCGCTGCAGCTGCCACTTTAATCATTATCAAGCAAAGAAGAGACCAATCACTCAAGGCTAAATCAATCAATGAAGGTCCTGCTCAATACACTGGACGTCAAATTGATGAAACTGCAGAACAAGTTCAAAATAAATTCAAAGAGTTGAACAAAGAGGCAACTAAATCAGTTCAATCTGGTTTAGGTAGATTCGAACAAGAGCGTGCAAATGCCGCTGAGTGGGCAAGTAACAAATTAAATGAAGAGAGTCAACGTGCCAAAGACAATGCCGAATCTTTTTATGATCAAGCTCATCCACAAGATAAGAGACTCTTATCTAGAGTTGGTGATGATTTGAAACAAAGTTTACATAATGCCAAAGACACCACTGTTGACCAATTATCCAAAGTCAAGAATAAAGTCGTTGATGAAACTGAAGAAGCTAAAAACTGGTTTTCTACAAAAGATGATGAATTAGCTAAAAAAACCTCAAGTGCATTACATGGATGGGGTGAAACTGCTGAACAAAATGCCGATGCTTATTATAACTCAATCCATTCCAAAGCCGATGAAACTAAAAACTCATTGTTGAGCTGGGGATCTTCTAAAAAGCAACAAAGTGAAGGTGCTTTAACCAACGCTCTCAATAAAGCTGATGATTTATTGAACGACGCACAAAAGAAATTCGATGAATCAACTCCTGGTTGGTTTGAAAAGGATGAAGGTAAGAAGAGGATCCATGAAGAAGCTAAAAAGCAATTAGATTACGCTAAATCCCAATATGATTCTGCAAAGAATGAATTAAGCCAATGGAAAGAAGATGCTAAAAATGCATTAACAAACAAATCCAATAACAACGGATTCTACGCTTGGTTAAGAGATGATAAATTCTCACCTGAAAAGGATCAAGAAATCGCAAACAACGCCAGAAGAGCATTAAGAGGATGGGGTGAATCTGCAGAAACTTTTGCAAGAGATGAAGCCGATGAAGTTAGAACTCGTTTAGATCGTAGTTACTCAAGAGGTGATGGATTGAAAGATGATATCGTGTCAGGTACAAGGGATACCATCAATTCATGGTCAAGATGGGCTAATAAAAAATATGCCAACACTAAACAAGGTGCACAAGAATTCCTTGATGATTCAGAAGCTTCATTGAATGAAGCAAAACAGGAATTCAATAAGAATAAAAAGGCATGGTATGATTGGTCATCATCAAAGTCATCGGAATTGGATTCTCAATTACAAAGAAATTTAGATGATGCTCAAGCAAGATATAATAAAGCTCAAGCAGATTTCAAAAATTGGTCAATTGAAGATACTGCAAGGGATGTCAATTCTAAATTTTGGTCAAATGCAGATGTCGCTGTTGACAAAACTAAACAAGGATTGAATCAAGCTCATCATCAAACTCAAAAGGGATTAGATGAAGCCCAGAATTGGATCCAAGCTAAAAAACCATGAAATCTTATTACCATTTATCAATAGTTCTTTCTATTTTGTATAAAACATTTTCAACATTTATGACGTAATACTTCTAATTAATTTGTAGTTTAGACAAATCTTACAAAAGTTTAAAAACCCATAAACAATTGTTCAGTCCTATATAATACACAAAAAATACACCACACACGATTGGCCCTATTCTTCTTCCTTGATGGTATCTTTCTTATGACCACCAAAAATACCCCTTTTAACTTTACCAACCATACCTAGACCACCACCAACGATATTTTTACCAGCACCAAGTCCAGTACCAATAGTTTTCAAACCAACATCACCAATGTTTGTAGTTTGTTTATTAACCTTAACAATATATTTTGGTCTAAAACTCGTCTTTATTGTTAAATCACCACCATTTTCACCATTTGGTCCAACGACGTGTAAGTTGTATTGAGCTGGATTAATTGGATCAATATCACCTAGGTCTAAAGTTGCAACACCTAATGGATCATCTTGACCTGCACCGAAATCCCAATCTCTAACTTTGAAGAATAATTTTGAATTAACACGATTAATAATTTCAATTGATGTTTTTTCATTCCATGTTGGATTTAATGTCTTTTTAATTGTACTAGTTTTGAAAATTGAGTCTGTTTCAATTGAATTCAAATAAACTTTAACAAATGGATCTGATTTACCATTAGAATCTGCACTGATTAAATTAGATCCACTAATGATATCTAGATCTAAAGTACCTGAATTAGTGATCAAATCAGATTGTGGTAAACTAGATGGTAAAATTGGGGTCCATTGACTTTGGATTTGGATTTTATTATTACCAGTCCCTGATAAAGTTAAGGAATTTGGCTGTGAATAACAATTTTTTAATAAACTTAAGGTTGGAATTGTTGATTCTGCAATACAATCATCAACTCTTGTTGAAGTTTTCTTCTTGACTAATCTGAATGTGATATTTGACCATTGTAATTCTTTAATTAAAACATCACCAGTTATTGGAGATGATAAAGTTTCATGATTGATTAATGGGGAGACAAAACATGGATAGCCTGAATGATCTGCAAAGACTTGTAAATAAGAATTTGGAGTAAACGTACCAGAAAGGATAGTGTATGCGAATAAACCTGAATTATAATCGATTAATTGATTTAACGATAATTCTTTTTTATTATCATCATTAAATTCTTCATCATCAATAGCTGTGGAATCATTTTTGTTTAATTCAGCTTGTTCAACTTTTTCCTTTTCTTTTAATTCTTTTGCTATTTTTTCATCTTTTAAATCTTCTAGTGTCTTAACAGGTAATGATGGATAAAATGATAGTGCATAAGTTAATAGACCTTTTGGACCTTTTAGATGATGAACTAATCTACCTGTTCTCAATTCAGCGTCAACATGTTCAACATATTGAGTATCATCTTCATTTCTTTCAATGATATCAGTTGTTTTGATATCAAATGAACCTAATGTTCTATCTTTACCATTTTTTTCAGCATCCATAACTTCAATTGTTAATTTTTGATTTGGTGAAGTTACTGGGACATATAAAGATTCATTCCAAATTGGATTTAAATCATTCTCAATGAGATTGGTTCTACCTTTTTGAATGTGATTGATTAAAATTCTTGCATATGGATCACTTTTACCAACTTTTTCAACATTTCTTAGATTTTCAGCTTTATTGATCAAGACTCTAATAACACCAATAGGTTGGGTGTAACCACCTGCACCTTCAGCATCTTTAATAATGACAGATTTATAAACTGCTTTGAACTTAAATTCACCCTCACTTTTAGAAAATGGGACCCATTCTCTATGAATTTCAGTTCTATCGATTAAAGAATTTAAAGTTTCAATTGAACCTGAAATAATTTTACCCTTTGGATCTTTAACTAAAACTTTTAATTTTGATTTACGACGATCATTTATAATTTTTTCAAATTTGATTGAAAAAGTTGGATTATCATTATCTTTAAAAATTGAAGTTTTATGAATTAATTCATTATTGAAATAAACTTCAATATAGCTTGATAATTTACCAGATTCAACTTTAACGTTTCTAATTTCAGTGATTTCAATCTTGGCTAAACCGGTGTTCAAATCTTCAGGGGTTTCAACTGATCCATCAGGTAATGTCTTTGGTTCTAAAGTTGGATTAAATTCATAATCAAATAAAACTTCACCAACTGGTTTAGAATTTCTTAAAAATTCTCCAACTTTATTATTGGCAATTGGATTTTCTGCAATTTCATTTAAATCAATTTGCAATTGACCCAATTTTTTATCTTTACGATCATCATTAGCATCAAAAACTGTAAATAATAATGGTTCAGTGAAAGAACCAACTAAAATGTCAAGTGAATCATTCCAAACTGGATTGAAAGTGTCTTGTATGGTTTTAGTTCTACCTAATTCATCTTTACCATTGAAACTTAAAACAACATAAGGATCAACTGTATTACCTAAAACTCTATCAGCAATTTTCAAACCTTTAGCAGACTTGATTTTAATATTTAAGATACCAACAGAGGTACTTGAACCGGATAATAACTGAGGAACATTTAATTGGAATGAAAAAGGTTTGAATAACATTGGGCCAACATATTTTAAAAGCATTTCATGAATGGTTGGTAATAAACCTGGAATTGATAAGATTTCCCAATTTAAAATAGATTCACCAAAGAATCTAGAGATGAAATCAATTTCAGGAGTTTCCATGACTGAGATGTTGATGGTTGAAATATGAGGGAATTGTGGAGTCATTCTTAGTCTAACTCTAACCCAAACTTTAAAAGAAACGTTTTCCACAATAACAGGAATGGTTAAACCGAATAATTTCGCCTTAACGACAACTCTTTGATTAACGTAATTTTTCATTTGTTTCACACTTAAATCAGCAACTGAATGGGGAGTGAAAGAACATGACCAATCCATAACAACGACATCATCTTTTGGTATGTTGAGAGTTTTAACAAAATCAATTCTAGGAGGTTTTATACCAGCGGTGAATTCATCAATCCAAATAGATTTAACAAAAGCTGGAATTTGTTCATTCGAAGCTAAGATTGGATTGACTTGTTCAGTAACCATTTGAGAAATTGAAGGTTCAAGGAAGATCCAATATTTATCCAAGAATGTATTTAACCAATCCATTGTCTCGTAATTGTTTTCAATATGAGAAATAGTGAATTCCTTCTGAATATCCTCTCTGATAACACCTCTATATTTTTTGATTGAAGTTCTGTAATAAATACAGGAAATCAAAGCAATGAAAAAAACAGAAGCAATTGATAAACCAAACCACCCAATAATGAAAGATAACAACCCAGCGAGGATAATGATACCTAAATTATGATACCAATCACCATATAATTTTTCAGGAAGGTAACTGTCTAGTAAAGTAGGAGTGACTAAATCGATTAATTCATCTTCAGCAGTTAAAGCATCCTTCTCTTCAAATTGACCAATCTGTTTCCAACCAACAGATGAGGCAGGAACAGAGGCTCTTTGTTGAGCCAATGCTAATTTCTCAGCTTCTTTTATCTTTTCATCATCAATTGATTCGGATTTGGCAGATTCTGGTTCTTTGATTGTTTCTTTAAGAATATCTCGTTGCTGAGTTATAGTTAGTATTTATAGGTCATCTCTATATTAATATTACCTGTCAAATCACTATATGGGATGAAATGATCGGGTTTATGCAATTGGGCATACGTTGGCAGCGACTTCCACTGCTGACTCAGAAGGGAGCAAGGCAGCTTTATCCTGATCTTCCACAGCCATTTTTCAGTGAGATATTTAGGCAAAATTAGCATGAAATGAGAGTTTTTTGTTTATTTATATAAAGGTTGTGAATTTCATCTACAGAATGAAAGGGCCGCACAACCAGAAGGGCGGGTTACGGGCAGAGGTGCGTAACCGTCTGAGATTAAGTGAATTATGAGGGTGTTCCAGAGTGTTGTTTGAGATAAAAATTAGATGGATATGTAGAGAGTAGCGACAGGTAGTCAATTGAGCACAATGTTGAGGAAAATATGACGGCACAATCGCTCATTTACTGCCAATTCACACCAATTTCACATAAATTTTCACTTTTTTTTTTCTATGCACATGTCGAGGAATAAAAAAATTTTCAACAAAAAAAAATCTTCACAGCTTTCTCTTTTAAAACCACCGATTTCAATAACAAAATGTCAAACACTGAAAGAACATTCATTGCCATCAAACCAGATGGTGTCCAAAGAGGTTTAATCTCCAACATTCTTGGTAGATTCGAAAACAGAGGTTACAAATTAGTCGCTATTAAATTAGTCACCCCAACTGAATCTTTATTAAAAGAACATTACGCTGATTTAACCTCAAAACCATTCTTCCCATCCTTATTATCATACATGTTATCTGGTCCAATCTTAGCCACCGTCTGGGAAGGTAAAGATGTTGTCAAACAAGGTAGAGCCATCTTAGGTGCCACCAACCCATTACAATCCTTACCAGGTACCATCAGAGGTGATTTCGCTGTTGACATGGGTAGAAACGTCTGTCACGGTTCTGACTCTGTTGATTCTGCTAACAAAGAAATCGCTTTATGGTTCAAACAAGAAGAATTAGTTGATTACAAACATTCTTTATTAGGTTGGATCTACGAATAGATTTATTAGCTTTGTGTATATATTATATTAGCTGACGAATAAATAGCGTGTTTGATGCTCTTAGCTGGCTGTATAGTTATTCGATTCTCTTGACCGCTTGATTCATTTCGATCATTGAGATTCTAAACATTTCAAGAAGTAAGTTAAAACGATTCTTAAAGAGAGAATTGATGTATGATTTTGATTTATTTAACAATAAATTGATCAATGAATTCAAATGTTGAAAGATTATGAAGATTGAGGTAACAGATATGATGATTTGATTCAAATATGGTTTAATTTTGCAAAATTCTTTAAAATCTTTCAAATTTGTTAGGATTTTGAAATATGTTGATAAAGAAGACTCTAAATTGTTGATAATCTCACTTCTAAAAGACTCTAAACTATCAATATTTGAGAGAAATTTCAAAGAATGGATCAACTTATTTACTTTTGAATAGAAATCACTGATGTCAAAGAATGTGCTCAACGATCCATTGACGTTATTCAATAAGTAGTAACAATTCTTACTCATTAAATTCAGTGTTTTCAACGAATCATCAATGATTAACTCTAAAAACAATTCTAAATCCATTGGGTTCTCTTTATAAACCTCAACGCTCAGTAATTGTGATTCCATAGCGTGATCAATGTTGATATATTGAACACATAAAGTATTCATCAATCCAAAATCATGAACATCATCATCATTGAAGTTAATTAACGTATTAAAACAATGCTTCAAGAAAGATTGTAGTTCATTCAACTCAAAGATGATTAAATAGTCGTTATTTGAGTTATAATTGATCAATAATGGCATTATTCTATGTTTTAATTTATAGAGATGAATGGCATAATAATCGATCCAATTGATTCGGTCATTCATGGTCAAATTCAAATAACTTTCAATCAGCTTGATGTTGTTTGACAAGTGACTGATTAGTTCATCCTTGCTGTAACTGTTGATGGTTTTAATGAAATAAATGTTCAGATCGTTGTTGATTGAATAGAATTCATTCATCTCATACATTATAATCAAAGTGAAGACGATGAAGTTTGATAGTTTGGCCTTGAAGAATCTCTGCTTGAGACCAATGATTGAATTGCGGATGTTGTTCATGCTTTTCGTTCTCTACAATCACCAACTACAGTCACATTCAAAATAAATAGCTTTTATATACAAATCCCTTTATGTCCCATTAGTCAAGACCCGCCTGATAATCGCATTAAAGTTACACATCAAGGCTCACAGTCCTCTTCTTCTGAACCAGCTGGAGCCAGAGGCCCACCAGACAAACTTATCAAAGCAGCTCTCGCCAAAGCCCAACAATTGCACAGCGTAGGGATTCGTGCTGTCTAGAACCAAATTGTAGTTCTTCTTTAGTGAGGCCAAAAGCATCGTGACCAAAACAACGTCGAACGAGTAGTGCAGTAACGTGGAGAGCTGTCACAGTGTTAGTTAGCGGAGCCAGAGGGGCACTCAGTGCTGATTACTCACATTCATCTTCCTTGTATAAATATCTTTATCCTTTGTTTACAAGTTTTTCATTTTTTTATATAAGAAGAAGAAGAAAGTATAGAAGAAGAACTGAATCATCATTACCACCACCCATGTCCTACTACTCGTCCTTCAAGCACTCAAAGAAATTTGGCACGCCTAACCAGACAATCACGACACTCGACTTCGACGACTCAGGACACTTCTTGCTAGCCTCTTCCATCGACAAATGTATCCAGCTATACGACACCGTCAAGGGTAAATTCATAAAGTCAGTCCAATCTCAGAAGTACGGTTGCCATCTTGCCAAATTCACACATAACAGCCAGAACTGTATCTATGCCACGTCCACCCAAGGTGATGATCATACCATCAGATACCTTTCACTACACGATAATTCATTCATCAGATATTTCAAAGGGCATAAAGGACTTGTTATTTCATTAGAGATCAGTCCAACACAAGACGTAATGGTTACTTCATCCAAGGATGACACTGTGAAGCTCTGGGATCTAAGATCCTCTAATTTCCAACAATCAACTCCAATATTATCTGATTCTTATGTGTCTTTTGATCCATCAGGTTCAGTTCTAGCAATTGCATCACATAATGAAAGAGGTTCCTCTAAATTAAGATTAAAAGATATCAAAATGTTCACATCTCCTAGTTTCCTTGACATTGATCTTCCATTACATTTCAAGTTTAATAAAGTTGAATTCTCAAATGATAATAAATATATTCTTTTTGCATCATTAAATGGTGATCATTTAGTCTATGATTCTTTCAAAGGTGAATTAGTCAACAAATTAATCTGTGCCCCTGTTCCTCCTAGTGACTGGCCAAGTTCAGGGACAGCTTGTTTTACTCCAGATGGGAAATACGTCTTGTCTGGGAATAGTAACGGGGATATATCCATTTTTGAAATTGATCCAACAAAGAAAGATATAAAGGCAATCAATCAAATATCTAGTACTTTTGATAAACAACCAAGAATGGTGCTATTTAATCCTAAATATCAGCAATTTGCAACTGCTGACGTCGATGTTAATTTTTGGATTCCTGATAATTAAAAATATTGTACAATTTTAATAATATAGAGATTTATGTATTCAAGGATATATCAGATCTGCTTCGTTTTCCATGTATCCCACCAATTGCATTAAATATTTGTTTTTACTCTTTTCTAAACATTCCATATCACCAATAATGACTAATTGTCTCTTTGCTCTTGTAATGGCGACATTTAATCTTCTTTCATCTTTCAAAAACCCAACCTCAAATTCATCATTACTACGAACCAACGAAATGATAATAACTTCCTTTTCCCTTCCCTGGAATCCATCAACGGTACTGATTTCAACTTTTGTATAACTGGCAAGATTTTCGAATTTTGAATGGATCGAATTCTTTAATAATGAAACTTGTGCACGATATGGAGAGATAACACCAATATGTTTAAAATCCACACCTGATTCAACCAATTTCTCAATATGTTTTATAACTAAAGCCACTTCATGATCGTTGAACTTTGATTGGATTAATTCATTATCATTATCATCATCGGATCGATCTTGAAATAACCCACCTTGTGTATCATACCATACTAATGATTCATTAGTGATTTCGTTCTCAATGACGTTATCTAATTGAAATAGTTGGATATCTTTGTTTGATTCATGAGATGTTAATTTGGAGTCATACATCGACTTAGATGAGAATTCAATGATCTTTTCATTCATTCTATACTGAACGTTTAAGAATTTTTTAAATATTGGATCTTTATTAGTTTCGATCAACCTATCAAATACAGTTTTCTCTAATGCTGTTTTCACTTTAGGTGTTGTCGATTTTACTGTTGGTGGCAATTGCTTATTATCACCTGCTAATATCAACTTCTTCGCACTGGTGTGATGGACCAATGGGATCCAGCATTGTGGCTCTAAAGATTGTGAAATCTCATCAATTATAATAGTGTCAAAGACTTCATCTAAATTATTGTATAGATTTTTCAATTCCCTTGCACTGGAACCATGAAGTGTAGAAATGACAACTTTTGAACTGAGGATCGTTTGAGAGATTGATTTTTTCTCTCTTATTTTCAAATCTTTTCTTAATTCTTTAACTTCTGAGTAAATTATTCTTTTCTCTTTATATGATTTTGATTTTTTGATCTTTCTTTTCAAATTATCATCTATCTCATCCTTTAATTCCTTTAAGATTTTGCCTGAATCACATTCATCTAGCATTATATCCAAATTATGTTTTAAATTATTCTCAAGTAACCTTGAAGGATGACCAATTCTAATTAATTCTTCAGTCTTATAGTGTTTTGATAATCTTTCTAAAATCGTATCAACTGATATATTAGAAGGACCACACACAAGAACCCTTTCACCTCTTTGTGTCAATTGAAGGATTATTTCGACTAATGTAGTAGTCTTACCTGTTCCTGGCGGTCCATGGATTAAAGTCAATGGAGATTTCATTGAATATTTAATTGAATCCTTCTGTGAATCATTCAATCCATCATTAGTGAAATCTAATTCTATTGGAGAGTAGTTGTAACTGAATGGTTTCACGTTGAGTAACAATTGAAATAATTCAGGCATTTCTGCCTCTGTTTTATATTCTGATAATTTACGCATTGTTGATTCCATTCTTTTATACGTTATTGAATTACTCAATTTAACGATCCAACATCTGTTTAAATCGGTTATTTGTTCACTATATGAGTCTTCTATACTGATGATGATTGAATTATATGAAATACGGGAAATCACACCCTCAATTCCATTGTTCTCTGATTCTTTCTTTTTAGTTGTTTTAGTGTCTTTAACTTCTTTGACTTTATTCATGATCTTAACAATATCACAATTCTTGAAGTCCCCCATGACTAGATCACCTGTCCCTTGATCATTTGTAAGTTCTAATATCAATCTACCACCTAACCCAGTTTTAATTGATTCATAATTTAAATTATTTATAGCTAAACCTGCCTTGACTAAAGATTTCACATTTAATGATTTTAAAAGATCTTCAGTTTGTGACAAATCTGCCTTTCTTTCGAGTTCTAGATTCTTGAGGAAGTGATTGGCTAGCTTAGCCTGTGGTGTGTCTATTACTTCCATATTGAGTGTAGTTATTGTACGCTATATAGTGGGTATTAAAAAAAGTGAAAAATCAATTTATAACATCGGAATTTCACAAAATACAAAAGCTTCATAATCAATATGTGTATTGGACTGTTTTTAGTATATATACTCGTCAATTCATAACAGATTTAATTTAAATGGTCATACTAAATAAACAAAAAACAAATCCCAGTTTTTGTTCTCTAAACGTAATGTAAAATAAAATAAAAGATTCAACTCTCTCTACATAACAGTTAAATCACCGAATTTTTCTTTGTAACCTGGAGCAGTCCAGATACCTTTCTTAACTAATAAGGTGACTTTGTCATCGATATCTGGTTTAGCAGCAACAACATCATCAACGGTTAATTGATCAAATGGTCTAGCAGAATCAATGTTACTTAAAGTTTTTTGTAAATCAGCTAATTCTTTGGCAACAACGGATTCAGTGGCAGTGGCACTTTCAATGGCTTTAGATTCGAAGGCTTCAATTGATTTTAATTGTTTAACAAGGTCTAATTTAACAGGAGTGTAAGCGTTGAATTCCTTTTCGATTAAATCAATAACTTTTTGGTTTTTTAAAACAGATCTGTAATGAGCGAAATCAACAGTGGTTGGTTGGTTTTCTAATTCTAAAATTGATCTTCTGGCTTCATCATTTCTCTTTTTGAATGCTGATAATGAAGTAGCAGTCTGACCAGTTAATCCTAATTTAGAAATGATTTTGGTCCAGTCTAATTTGGAAGCAGCTGATGAACGCTAGAAATGACGGTTAGTACCAAAATTCAATGAACAACAGAGGATCATTGGAATGGCAATAGAAATAAATCGTATAAATAAATCACATTAATTGGGATTTTATAAACATCAACACTGTTACACCCGCAAGTTTGATTAATTAAACGCACCAATTTATGAGGTAATTCAACGGTAAAACACCCAATGAGTTGAAAATTTCTTCAGCACTCCAATTCCAACAATTGAACCACACTTACTAAGACAGATGACATGTTGTTCCTAAAGAATATTTAAAATTATAACACCTTTTAATATCGATTTGTATATTTTTTAATTTTATTTTTCTTTCAGTTTTTGAAGGATTTTAATTTAATTGGACAATAATTCCTGCATAGCTCATACTAAACAACATCTACCGCTGTTCTGACGCATTGTGCAGCTCAAATCACGTGCAAGTCGGAACTTAGGTCGGAACTTCAATCGGAAATTCGGATTTAGTAGAAACACATCCAGACACCACCTTGTTTCTCTGTCGGGTTTCGAGTCCCGCAAAAGTTTTTTAAGATGTAAAGAGAGTCAGATAAATCACATACTCAAATTAGTAGAGAAACTCATAAAAGAATCCTTTGATTCATGTCTACTGTTAACAGTCAAGAGCTGCTCATTGATATGACTGCCATGAAGCCAAAAAGGTCTTCCATTGCGTATGTATCTTCTTTTTTTTGATGTTGTTATTTATATGAGCCAAACATAAAAAGAAATTAAATACTAACTATTCACAGCTGTTTGAGGTGTAGAGAGAGACACATAAAGTGTCCAGGTGGTGATCCATGTCAGAAGTGTGCTAAGTCCAACTCAAAGTGCGAGTATATCGAAGGTGAAAAAAAGATTGTTGTTTCTATGAAATATTTACAAAAATTACATGATGATATAGCTAAATTAAAAAGAGAAAATTCAAGTTTGAGATTAAATTTCAAGAACTCAAATAAATCAAATGATGATTCAAAGAAATCATCTGTCACTGATGAAGTTCATAGAAAGAAAACTGAAAATAATAGTAATAGTTCTAATAATAAAGATATTCAAAACGATTTAGACAATATTTTGGAAAGTTCAGACATGGGGGTTGTTTTAAATGCAACTTTTCAAGACAATACTGAATCTAATTCAGTAAATGAAACAAATAAAGATGAAATCATCGTTCCTTTTGGTAATCAAGAACATAAATTAGTTTATTCAAGAACCGGTCAAAAATTTTATGTTGGTTCCTCATCAATGACTTTATTTGGTATTCAAGTCCAAAATATGGTTTCTATTACAAATAATACCGGATATGAAGATGTTGCTAACCCTGAAGTTCCAAGCTTGTCAATGACAGAGACTGTATTGGAAAGAGAAGGTAATGCGTATAGAATCATGTTAGGTAAAACAAAAAACAGACCAGGTGTCTCAGTTAACTTTACGATGCCTTCTTATTCATATGCTATGTTATTGGTTGATACGTTTATTCAATTTAATGATGGCTGTTTTTATTTCTTTAATGAAGGTGTTGTTAAAGAAAATCTCAGAAGAGTCTATGATGGTGTTACAACTGATGATAAGTCAGATTCAATCATTGAAACTATTTGGTTTTGTAAGGTTTTATTGATCTTTGCAATTGGTGAAATGTATTTAGGTACTTCCAATAACGTCAATGGTAATAAATCAAGTGAATCTGATGCAAAATTACCAGGTTCTGGATTTTTTCATCAAGCTTCTGAGTTATTCACAGGTTTGTTCTCATCTGGTGCTATTGATAATTTAGCAAGAGAAGGTGGTATTGAAGTCTTATTATTGTATGCTTTCTATTTACAAGTTGCAGATTGTACCGTTGCTTCATACTTTTATTTTGGTTTAGCTTTAAGAGCTTCTTTAATTTTAGGTATGCATGTTGATGCTGATAAAGAAAACGTCACAAGATATGAACTAGAACATAGAAGAAGATTATGGTGGACTATTTACATGTATGAAAGAATGTTATCATCCAAAGCTGGTTTACCATTATCTTTAAATGATTCCAGTATTTTAACTCAATTACCTGATGATTTTGATATGTTCAATCCACCACCAGGTTGTGAACATTATATTTTTTCAGAATCTGAATATATAACAAATTGTGTTAAAATTACACAAATTCATGCAAAAGTTTTATCTTGCCTATATCAAAAACAGCCAGAAGCTAATATTTTACCAGTTTTAGCAGAATTAGTTGGACAATTAATTGAATGGAAACAAAACTTACCCGATTTTATGAATCCTGATTTCAGTCAAAATGATTTACAAATTTCAAGATTAGTGGCAAATATTTCAACTGAATATTTTCAAGGTATGAACCTTGCTGTTAGACCTTTATTATTCCACTTTGCATCAAAACAATTAAAAGAAAATCATAAACAAAATAAGTATATTGATTTAAATAAATATTCAAAATCAATCATAACATTATTCAACTCCTCATTCCAAGCCTCAATCAACACAATAAGAGCATTATGGTCTTTAATGCCAGATAATATGGTTGCTTTATTTGGTTACATGGATAGAGAATATTTATTCACTTCTGCTGCCACTTTAATTTTATTCAATGCAGCATTTGGTGTTCATCAAGCAACTTATGAACATTTAGATCATGCGATTCAAATTTTTAGTAAGATGAGAAATTTAGGAAATCACCCAGGTGCATTAAGAAGAGCTCAATTACTAAAATTAATTTCAGCATTAGATTTTAATGGAATAATGGCAAGTTTAATTGCCAAACATGAAGATGACCCAACAATAACTTTAGAACCAAAACAAAGCCATCGTAAACGTGCAAGAGATTTATATTTGGAAAATAATAATTATCAGCCTCATGAAGAATCACGTCTAAGAACAGAGATAAGTTCTGCTCAATCATCAACCTCATCATCATCACCAGTGAATCCTCAATTAATATCAACTCCATTTGGATCAACTTATCCAATTTCTCAACCTAATGAATCCTCAATTCGTCGTGGTCCAACAAATAACGATAACACACAGAACAAAATGAACAATAATACCAATACTTATAATAATAACAAAAGAAGAAAATCAATACCCAATAACCCAACCTTTAATCCAACTTTCCAATCAACAATCAACTCTCCAGCACTACACACGACACAATCAGAGGTTGATATTCCTGTTTTAAGTGCATTACACTCTTTACAACAAGGTGCTGAAACTGAAGGTGAAAGTGAATTATGGAAAGAAATCTCAAATGAAGCAATGTGGTTGAGTTCGTTAGGTGATACTGAAGGGTTTCAAAGTTTAGTCGATGAGTTTATCATTTAGATATAATGTATATGTGCTATTTATATACAGTTAAATATAATTTCTATTTCTATAATACAGGGGATATTGTATCATCATCTATTTTAATATTCTTTTGACATAAGTATCTGCATCTTCACTTGTCCATTCAGACAATCTCTTCTTTGATTTAACAAGAATACCAAATCTTAAAGCAACTTGTTCTAAATTCAATAATTCTTGATTTGTTTGGAATTTTTCAACATCTCTTTTATCTTTTAAACTTTCAAAAGTTTGGTTGATTTTTTGTTCAATATGACTTAATCCAGCATATCTTGAGATTAAAACATCAGCACCATCTTCAATTGTTTGAATTTTACTTAATAACTCCAAAATCAAATATTTAATACGAACATTAGCATAAGGAGA
Source organism: Phaffomyces opuntiae (assembly GCA_003707165.2). Lineage (NCBI taxonomy): Eukaryota > Fungi > Ascomycota > Saccharomycetes > Phaffomycetales > Phaffomycetaceae > Phaffomyces > Phaffomyces opuntiae. The sequence goes on from PPNH02000047.1 coordinate 37,907, forward strand.
ATTTAATAAGTTGAATAACCATTCAAAGATGTTCTTATTTCTTAATAGTTGAATGTCTTGTTTAGTTTTAATACTTGAAATGAAAGTCTCTAACAACCAAGTTAATTCTCTATAATAGTCTTCTGAATCTTCCCCACCTGATTCAATAGTTGTGATTTGAATAAATAGAGGAATTTCATTACCTCTAACAGTTGGACCAAATAAGACGTATTTATAAGCTTTTTCATAAAGGAAATGACCTGGATTTTTCAAAATTGGGATTACATTGGCAATGAAGATATAAATCATTGGAGTTATTGGATCAGATTTGAGTTCAGGTTGATTAATTGCAAATAAAACTTTGGATATCAAGATTGCAAAAATATGATTTATATCCTTTGTGATCTTTTCAGTTTTTTCATGTTTTAAATAATTTAAAATTGAACCTAAAATACTTTTTGTAACTTTTATCAGTTTTTCATCTGAACTTGATAAATTAATGAAAATTGAACTCAATAACGAAGCTTCGTTTAATTTTCTCATGTCTGCTTTAACCATCAAATCGGAAGTCTCTTCATCTTTAGTGAATGCAATTAATTCATCGTTATTGATAATCAATAATGATAAAAATAATGGATCATATTTAGTGTTTGAATAACCTTCTGGAGAGTTCAATAATGAAGATTCATAGAATTGTTGTATTTCATTCCATTTATCAGTTGGTAAACTTGGACGATTGACATTGTAGTTCGATAATCCATTATTTATAAATTTTTTATTTAACGTGATTAAAAATCCTTCTTTTTTCTTTTCAATTAATTTAGTTTCACCAATAATGTCTTCTTCTGATTCATTCAACAATTCTAAAAATTCCCAATTATAAACTTGATCAATCCAAGATGCATTTAATTTAGATTCCAATTTTTCCAAAACGTCAAATAATAATAAATCTTCAGCTCTTGTTGAACCATTGTAAAAGCTTAGAATCTTTTCTTGAATATTAATATTAGAATTTTTAGTAACATCAAATGAAAAAAGTCTTGAAATGATTAATGAAGTATAGAATCTAACTTTTGAAGTACCTTGTTTCAATAATGAGATGTCTTCATTGAAAACCAACATTTGTAATAATCTGTTGTAACCAATTAATGATTTAGTACCATTAATAATAATAACTGTTGCAAGTTCTAAAGCTTTTTCATCTTTAAACCATTTTGTTAAAATGACTTCTAGTAAAGCATTAACATTAGACTTATTTAAAAATTTAGAAACTTTAATATTGAATGATAAATCTCTAAAACTATCAACAAATTCAACGAATGAAGTTGGGAATTCTGTGAACTCTGCAAAGATTTTAGTTAAATATAAAACAGCTTTATTGATCCATGTTTTAACTTCATTTGAATCACTTGAACCGAAAGATTTAACTAATTTTGAAATTTCTGGTGTATATTTGTTGCTGGCTTTAGTTAATGCATAACTGATCAGAAACTGTTTTTCTTCATCAGTGACTTCAGTTTTGGAATTAGTGAAGATGTTTAATAATTGATTGAATGAAATGCTTTTGAAATCTTCATTTTGAATTAATTCATAAGCTTTAACTTTAGCGGAAATCAAAACATTTTGTAAAAGTTCTGAAATTTCTTCATTTTTCAAACTTTCTTTAGTCAATGAAGATGTAATGAATGTAGTGAAGATAGCATCATCTTTCACAATTGAGAATTTCAATAATTCAGTAACTGAACCTTTATGTTTACTAATTGATTTGAAAATTGGTAAAATTCCATCAATATCAATAATTGAATTAAAAAATTCTCCATAGTTATTGAAAATTACCAAATCTTCAACAATGAATTCATTTAGAATTGATCTTAATGATGATGAGTTCAATAATTTTGATAAAGTGTCTGAATGAAGTGATAATTTACGTTTCAATAATTGAGATAGTGCACCTAATCTAATGATATCACTTTCAATTTCAATAGAAGATCTTAATTGTTCATTACTTAAGGACCATAATGCATCAGCAAGAACTAATTGTTGTTCATTTGATAAATCTTTGGACAATAATGAAATTATAACTTTATTGAAATCTGATGAATCAAATTCATCTAATTGTGAGAAGATTTCACCAATGATATTAGAAACGTACAATGATTTCTCAGTAGTTCCCTGTAAAAATAGATCATTCCAATATTTAACTTGAGAAAATTTAGTCAATGAATCTGGATGTGTGAACCAATAATTACCAACTTTTGATAAAATGTTTGATAAAACAGATTCTGCAGCTTTGAATTTAATTTCTGTACTTTCAACAATAGATAGAACTCTAGATAATGCACCAATTATATCAAGATCAGTAATTGGATGACTGTTCGAATTTTCAATTGATCGGATTGATGAACTTGTAATGAATTCAAAGAAGTACGTTTTGGAAAATTCAATTAAAGATTCATCTTTCTCTAACAATGATATTAGTGATTCATAAGAATTTGTGAAAGTGTATTGCTCATAATCGAAGTCTAGTTCAATTGATTTTAATAGATCAATGATGATATCAGATGGTTCACCAATAATGATTAAATAACGTGCAAATAAAACTAGCCATTTGGAAGCTGATTTATAACTAGTCGTTTTATCAACGAATTTCCATTGTTCAAAAATAGTAATAATCAAAGGACTTATTCTCTTTTTTTCATTTGACTGGTCTAAATATTTGAAAGGAGTTTTAACACACCTTGAAATTGATTCATCTAACAATTTCCAAATTTTAGTTAATTCTCCATTTTCGACTTCTTGATTTTGAACAACGGCAGCAAGTGAATGGACTAACACAACAATAGGATCTTCTTTAACAGCTGAATAGTTCAAAATAACTGTTTCTTCAACTAAATTACTCAACAATGAAGTGACTTTATTTCTAACTAATTTATTTGAAGATGCTAATTTTAATAATGAAGTGAATAAAGAAGTTGAAGTTTCAGTTTTGTTCCACCATTTTAATTGAATTGTATCACCTTCTTGTAATTTAAATAAGTTATCCAATAAGACTAAATCTAATGGCGTGAAAGTTTTAGCACTAAGTATATCCACAAATGGTTTTGAGATAGCTTGAGAAATATCATAAGAATCACTGAAAATTGAATATCCTTTTAATGCAGTCAAAATAACGGTCAATAATACTTTATTTTCTGGATGTTTGGTATAACTATCGGATAGACAAGCGGTTAAAACGTTTAAATCAGGCAATGAGTTATAAATGTGATTAATTAGCTCAATTTTAGCATCAATCCAATTCTTATCATCGTATAATTGAGTAAATTTCTCTAATTTTTGTAAACTATCAATAATTAATTGAACTGTTAATTGTCTAATAACAAACAATTCAGAAGTTAAACCTTTTGTTAAAGAACTTTTGGAAATAACAGAAGGCAAAATGAATTCAGAAACTGTAGATTTAAATGGAATAACGGCCCCTGTGTAATGAATGAAGTCTCGAGGAATATCAGATCTGATTATTTTAGATAATAATAAAGTTTGACCAAACCAATAAGAAGTTAATTTTGGATCATGAACACCACGAGCAGCTAAATGGTTAGCAAAAGGTGGTAATAATTCAGGAACTTGTTGTAAGATTTGGATGAGATCATTTAATTGTTGATCATTATCCCATGGTTTCAAACTTAAAGAATATCCATATAATGCTTTATTATTTAATTTGAAGAATTTTTGATTTGAGGTGATTGGTGCATTTGATGTAGCTTCAACATTAAACCATGAATCATCTTGAGGGAATTTAATACCGTATGTTGAATCAGTTGTTAAAGTGATCATAAATTGTCTGAAGATTGGTTTTAGTTCAGGATCTTTAATACTGTAATATAATGGAGCCATATTTGAGATATTCCATTCATTAAAGAACTTTAATTTAGTTGCTCTTCTAAAACTTGGTTCCTTCAAGATCTTTTCGTCCCAGACTTGTAATGTTAATTTAATCAATCCATCACTATCAATAGCAGAAAGATGTTTAAACCAAGGTGCAATAATTTTTGTATTTGTTTCGATAAATTCCTTTCTTGATTCAGGTGATGAAAATCTTAAAAAGTTCAACAATAATCTAATGAATGTATATCTGATTGTTAGATGCTCTTTATCTTGAGTAGTTTGAACGTTTTTCAGACCAAATTTAGAAGGATGTAAATATTTTGGAAAAATAGGTAATGTAAAATCAATCAATGAAAGGACATCATCAATCAAAGCACCATTATTCAAAATGGCAATTTCATTGATCAATCTGAATGTTGGATTCACAATATGTGATTGATGTTCTTGTAATGCCTTATATAAAGTCTTTTGATAAACAGTTAATATATCTTTAACTATATCAACAGCATAATTAATTGTATCTTGACGTGAACTTAAAACTCTCAAGAAAGTGTATAATGAACTAGTGGCCTTCGGATATTTTGAAGCTTCTGATTTTTGTAGATAGTATGACCAGTTAGATAATGCCTGTTTAGTTAAACCCTTAGTGAAGAAGGACTTAATCTCTTCAATATCAATCTCTACTTCATTTTCATGTTGAATGATGATATCTTCAATTTTTTCAAGTGCGGCATCGGCTTCAGAAGTGTTGGCTAGTGAAGACCAAACATTCTGACGACGAGGTATGTTATTCTGCATCCCTTCTAACAAATAAATAAGAGATCAAAGATCAAAATTGAATGAATTATTTAACAGGTTTTTGTTTTGTATACAAAATAAATTTTACTTGAAAAAAAAAAAAATTAAAGCTCATCTCGTAGGGTCACCTTTGGGATCTTAACTACTACAATAAATTACTACTAAATTACACCTAATTTTAACCAATCCATCGTATATTTAACCCACAATTCAGACTCCTCCACTTGAATAATGATTTCTTTGGCGAATTCTGTTTTTAGAAATCAAATATTTGAAATCTTCAAACTCTTTTTCCTTTTTACTTTCTTCATCTTCAATCTCACTTTCTAATTCTAAAGCTTTGAAATCCCAGGAGTGTTTAGGATTCTCTAAACAAACTGATTGACTTGGTGTTAATGACATTGATAGTTTCTCCAATTCTTTACCCAATCTTTTAGTTTCAAGATCTCCACTAGTATGTGGTCGTATAGTCTGTTCTTGTTTTTCAACCTTTTTAATAACTAAAGGTTTTGTAGTATCGAGAGTCTTTGTACTATTTGATCTTCTAATCGATTTATATCTTCCTAGTTGTTCTTTAGCATCACTCAATTCAAGTTTTTGAACAAATTCTTGTGGTAGAATTCGTTTATAGAAATTTTCATGATTAGTTTTTACTTCGATTGGTAAAGCTGAGATTTCATGATAAAAATTGAGATTTCCAGACGTAGTTTCTTCTTTTGAGAACTTATGATCTTTAAACGGTGATTCTTCTTCAAGTTTGAAATTTGAGCTATCAATATTAGTTGTACCACTCAAATTGATATTAATTGAACCTGGTTTGAAATTTTTAAATTCATCTAATTCATCAGTATTGAGTTGAGGAATAATAGTATCTGAAGAGTCTCCAGATCTAGAATCTTCTAATGAGATCTTAAAGAAATCAGAGGTCAATTTATTGTTGACTAATTGTGAGTTTCTTCTTCTAATTGTCGATTGATTAACCCTTACTGTTGAATCTTCTTTCGGTTTGAAAGTTTCAACATTTTCTTCATCATTATGATCTGGTGATCCCTTCATTGGTCTTCTTAATGTTAATCTTCTTATGAAAGTTGATAGTTTACTTGGTTTGGGAGTATCAACTTCAACTTCTTGAGTATGCTCCTCAACTTCATCATAATCATTTGAATTTATAGAAATTGCGTCAATTTCTCTAACTTTCTTAGCAGCTTCATAGGGATTCCAACCATCACTTTCTAAAAATTTATCAACTTCTTGTTGAGATTTGAATCTAACCGAATTAGCTCTTTCAACAGTAGGAGTAGATTGTCTCTTTGGACTCAATGATTGAACAGCTTGAGCTAATCTATAATGAAGACTAGTATCCTCTTTTATTGTAAGATCAAATGGAATGGATTGAACATCATCCATCAATTTATCATAATTATTCATATATTTGTGTGTTAAAGTTTCTTCCTCTGGATAAACTGAAGAACTCATTCTTTTATTAGTTTCAACTTTACGAACTTTTCTTGTGCCGAATAATATTTCTGAAATACTTAAAGAAGTTTTGGTCGTTTCAAAAGATTCAAAGGTAACATCACCAGGATATTCATCACCATTATATTCATCTTTGACTTGTTTTCTTTTTCTTTTAAAGATGTTTCTCAATGTACTTTTTCTCTTCAACTTCTCTAATTCGATACTATCTTGAATACTTTGTTCAAAAGTGGAACTATTATCATTATGAATGTGGAAATTTAAGGAATCAAAAGGTTGTCTAGCATCTCTAACTATAGTACTATAATTATTATCAAAATCTTCAAATGAATCATAATAATCATCAGTAATTGGAGGTGTTATATTTTCTTTATTACTATCAAATGCAGAACTAACAGGTTTTGGTTTTCTATGAAATAAACTTCTAAATCTAAATCTTCTCTTTGAAATTGTGACATTTGGACTTAAACCATCTTTTTTGTAATCAAAGGTGGAATTGTTCTTCTTTGTAATACCCACATCTTGAACTATTTCATCACTGTTATTAAAACTCTTATTGAAAGCCTTATTAATATATACTGGCAGATCTGAAGGTGATCTTGTACTTCTTGTCACGTATTCCTTTTCAAATGCAACTGAGTTGTTTTCTGTTCCGTCCTTTAGATGTTTAACACTTGAAAAGAATCCCATTGTTGTTATTATAGTTGTTTAGCTAGCTTGAATAAGTAACTTATAGCAGTATTAATCTAGATAGCAGGTGCAAAAAATGAGCTTGAAGTGATACTAAAATGAGGAAATTCTCACCTCCTTTTAATCGAAAATGAAACATCCTTTCTGTTGCAAAATTACAATTGTTTTCAATATAAAAACCACAAATTATTTTCTGTCGATTTTGTGTCAAAAAAAAAGTTACTAAAAAATAATCTGCCATTTTTCACCGTGTATAAAATTCTCGAGATCTTTGAAACCAAAACATAAAACACCAGACATAAATCACGAATCTCACACCATCAGACTCAGCAATGGAGAAAGCCACGGTGGCACAACTACGAAAACTATGTTACAACATGGGCCTGAGTCCTTCTGGTAAAAAAAGCAACATCATAGCGATAATACAGGATGAATTAACATCCACGAACTCATTATTCAATAGAATTCCAAACAATAAAAAAAATTTCAACATTTTATCGATTGATATGGGAATAAGGAACTTCTCAATGAATAAAATGGAACTAGACAAAAGATTACCTTTCAATAAACCACCTTTGATTAAAGAATGGATCAAATTCGATTTGAACGCATGGGGAAATTTAAATAATGAAAGTGGATTTGAACCATTGAGTTATTCTCCAATATGTAATAAGTTAGTCACGGAAATGCTATTGAACCCAAATGAACCGATCCCTGATGTCATCTTAATTGAACGTCAGAGGGCCAGGACTATGGGATCAAGTAATGTTATTGAGTGGGTCTTTAGAGTTAATATGTTGGAATCAATGTTGCATGGAATTTTATATTCTGAACTAAATAGATTAGATAGTAAGACTGATGTGATTTCAACTAATCCTTCCAAGATGGGTAATTATTGGAAAATGGAAGGTGAAGATCGTAAGAAAGTGAAAGAGAATGATGTTAAGAAATTCAGAATTAAATTAGTTGATCACTGGATTAAAGAATCAATTTATCAAAAATCCAGTGAAATTAAGTTAGATTTCCCCAAATTTGGAATCAATGAAGAAACACTTTCAAAAATTTCTAAAACCAGATCGAAATCTAAGTGGATCAATCAAATAATTTTGGGACAAAATGGATTCATTAATTCAATTTATAAAGATTCAAAAATTGATCAAAAATCAGCAACGCAAAAAGGTGATGATTTAGTAGATTCATTACTCCATAACATGTCATGGTATGAATGGGAAAGAAACAAAATGATCCTAAAAATGGAGTTAAACAACTCATTAGAAGCCGGATTGGAATTAAGTGAGAAATTATATGAATCTCATATGAAGAAATTAAAAAGTATAGAATAACTAATTAATAGATAAAAACTCGTACATATTATAACCTCTATTCAATATCCTTATTTAAAACCCGTAATGCAATTTCTCTTCTCTGATCTAACTCCTTTTGCGTGACTTTATCACCCTTATTCAAAAACTGTAAGAACTTGGGAATTTTAAACATTCCAATCCTAGAAACTCCATTCAATGAACTTGAAGTGAAAAATTTAGAATCAACCATTGAAGATATCAAATCCTGTTGTGGTGTCATTGATTCCATCTCTTCATCCCCTTCTTCATCATTAATGAAAGAGTCCAAACTCATTAATTTTAAAGAAACCAACAATTTAAACCCATGATCGGTGATTCTCTTAACTAATATAGATAATGGATAAGGTACAAACGATTGGATTGCAAATTGGGACGTCCTATCTCCCTTCAAATTAACATCAATGACACCATTCAACCTCTCTGCATTCAAGGGCAAGATCGAAAATTGTCTACCTGATCCACTATCTTTGTAAAATCTTAAATAGATCCAACTTATTATAAATGTCAACCATGATCGAATCGCTAAAACTCCGCCAACATCAGGATTGATTAGTGCTAATATAGTGGTTGCTAATAGCATATAGAATGGAATTAATGATACTTTCAACCGTATGGATCCATTCAAGAACAATAAATATTGGTTAGGGATGCGTTGTTTAATTGCAATGATTAATGGCATAATTATATTGATACCACCAGTGATTGTGATAATAACACCTCTCTTCCCAGACCACCACTCCAAATATGAGTAATATAAGAAGCATATAACATTACTAATCAATATATTAAGCATCAAATACTTGAAATATTCACGACTTCCCCATAATGATTCAATATATCTTCCCATATAAAGCACCATCATAACACTCGAGACAAAATTCAAAATCGAATTCTCAATCATGGAAGTCGTTATAAAAGTCCATGGTTTCATCATAATATGTCTCATGATCCCCTCATCATTGACAGCGAGTACTATTAACGGGACGTATATGTCTTGAGGTGATGGAATCTTGGGTTCTTCACCTTCTGTGACTAAGTGGCTATGATCTTCATTATGGGTCTCTGCTGCAATGATGTGAAGATATGAGGAGTATCGAAGGATGAACGTCAGGGCCGAGAGGGCAGTGATTGTGAGAAGAAGCAGTTTCGTCACCACTGGGATCTGACTGGAACGACTCATGGCTTCACTCTATTTATACTAGAATGTAAATGATCCGAATAATATAAAAAATTCGAGTTGATACTCATCGAGTCATAAATAAACATCAACATCATCATGTTAAGACACACAATCAGACCCATACTTCGCTCCCAGAAGAGATACTTCACCAACACGCCAACAATTTTGTCAACAACACCGGTGAAATCAACTCACTGGTCTTCTAATTTCGATAAATCAATGATCTATCCAGGAATCCTACTGATCTTATTCGGTTCACAACTAATCAACGTGATGAATGCACAAAAGGACATCAATGAACTAGAGAGGGTGTACCTTATGAAAATCAATAAGATCAATGAGATAACGCAACGCCTGGAGTCCGGAGAGTCTGGTGTTGATGTTAATGAAGAGATGAAGTTAGTTAATATGATGTTTGAAAGACAGATCAATCAAGGTGCGAAACTGAAATTGGGTAAAGAATACGAAGTGATGCAACAAGAGGAGGAAATTATGAAGGTTGATGAGTTGAAAGAGGAAGATTTCATGAAGTTATTAGGTTTGAATGATAACAATAGTAAGGTAGTGAAGGAAAATCCATTAATTTATAACATTTCTAAAGAACAAATCCTCACTGATCAATCACAAATCAAAGATCAAATCACCAAACAGAAGGAATTACAGAAATTCGTAGCGGAGCCAGAAACTCATGTCATTGTGGAAAAACCAGGTGATTACATTGATTCTGCCAAAGAAACAAAATTGTCGAAATTTTTATAGAACATCAAGAAGAAATGTGTGTGTATATAGTACAATTGAATATTATCAGTTCGTTTAAAATATTTCATTAGGGTTGCGTTAGTATGTAAGTGATTGCATTAACACGGGGTATTATTTTTCATTCTCGATTCATTAAAAAAACATTCATATAAGCAGCACAAGTATTGTTATTTCTGGCGTTGATTACTGTTATTATTGTTATTATTGTTATTAGCCATCGAGTTAAGTGGCGATTTCATTTCAGAATAATGAGAATATGACATTGGTGAAACTCCAACTCCTCCACTCATTGGACTTTGTTTGGAATTAGAAGTAGTGAAATTATATAATGGAGAATGAACGATTCCATTATTAATACTATTATTATTGGAGTTACTGTTGATGTTTTGAGTGTTTGGATTCATTGCTGTGTTTGGAGGATTTGAAGGAGTTAAACCGGGTATTTCTTTTGTAAGGATGTCTATTTTCAATAATGCTAATTTTGGATAATCAAAACCTTGAATGTTTGATAATTTCCATAATTCATAACGATATTCATTCAAGTGATTTCTTGAAATCAATGATTCTTGTGAACTTTTTGAAGTTACGTATAATATCATTGCAAATGTACCAACAAGGACTAAATTTGAAGTTGTTGAAGAATTCCAAAAAGTTTTCAATAAATAATTATTAGAATTTGATGATTGTAAATTATTTAAATGTTTGATGAATTCAATCACTGCTTGTAATCTTGTAATTGCTGCATTTCTACAGACTTTTATTAATTCATTAGGTAATTGTTGGGTTGTTGATGGTGATGCTAATGAACTTATTATTTTTCTATGTAATATGATTTCTGCAGCTAAATAACTTAAATGTAAAGAACCACTTAAATTTGAATGGATTGGTATGATTGGATTTGTTATTGGCGAAGAAGTTGATGAGATTGGCGTTGTTGATTGTTTGGATTGTAATTGTAAGGATTGAGGTAATGAATGATACCATTGTCTTAATTTCAATTGTAATGGTTTTGCTTGCTTTAAAACGTCTTCAATCTTGGTAAAGTTATTATTATTTGAATAAAAATCATTCATAATTTCATCAGTTATTAAACTTAATTGAATCATTTCTTTAAATAAGTTCTTACCAATTTCAAAATCATTAAGAATTTTCTTTAGTTCTTTCATTTTAACAGCTGATAATTCTGAAGTTGTTGTACCTGGTGGTAATTCAGGAAAGTCTTCATTTGAAATGTTTTTAACTTGCCAATTTTTATTCAATATTAAATGTGAAATTCTTGATTCATTTAATGATGTCCATTTTTCTTGAATCCAAATAGCCCATGCTAATCTTCTTCTTAAACCTCTTTCCCATTTAGGTAATTTCCAATCAGAACAATCTAATCCTAATCCTAACTCTTCTGATAATGAAACAACTTGTTGCATTAATATCCAATTATTAGATTCATTAGCTCTACATTGTAATAATAACAATCCAGCTTGAACAGCACTTAATCTTGGTCTTTCTAAAACTTGATAAAATGTTTTAGTTGCAATGTTATTTAGTTCATTATAATCAATTGGATTTGGAATTTTAGATAATTCAAGATCTGAATTCCAATATTTACAAGCTAATGAATAAACAGTGGCTAGTAAAGGAACACTAAATTCTTTATAAGATCTTGAATATTTCTCTAAGAAGACCTTTTTATGTAAAATTGGGAAAACTGGGTGAATAACTTTGAAATAAATCGAAATTAATTGTGGCCCATACGGCGTTACTAAACTTTCAACTAGTTCAATATTAGCTTCCATTGATTTGGATAACTCAGGGGAATAATCATCTTTAAGTATAAATTGCACTGATGGGGAAACTTTTCTTAATGAATTCTTAGAATCTAATTGAACTTGATCAATTTTATCCAGTTTTAATTTATCTAGGATTAAAGCATCAAATTGAGAAGTTGAACCAACGTAGAATGAAGATCTTGGATATTGTAATATTTGTAGGTTTTGTTTGTGTCTTTTAGGATATGGGTATGGTTGAGATTTATTGTTATTACTATTAGATTCATTTGGAGAATTTGATGAGGATTCAATCATGCCCATATTTCTCTTCAGTTGAGGATTTGATGGACTTTCAGTGTATGTACATTTGATGTTTTTACTCTCACAATTTGCACAAGTTAATTTAGATGAAGATGGAATACAAACAACTTGTCTTCTTCTACAATGATCACAAATCAAAGTTGAATTAGGTTGATTGGAAGGAGAATCAGCAGTAGAAGGTTTCGATTTCAGCATGGTATCATAGTGACTGAGCAGGAAGCCTGACTCCGATATATTCCGAGCATTTGGGTTTGTGATTGTGGTATTTGAAGTGTTTGGAGCTGTGAATAACGATTGGTTTGAAGTGATTGATGGAGATTCGATATTGTTATTATTGAGAAAATTCAAGGAATCATGGGAATTCAAGAGATCAAAGTCAGCAGAGTTGAGCATATCAATGTTAAAGAGATCATTCACCTGATTGGAGTGATCATTTGATTGTGGCATCGATCAGTTTGTGTTAATATTGGGGCTTTATTTACAGTTTGAGATAGTGAAAATTTGTTTGGAATAATTTTTTGATAACGGAAAAGGGGAGGGGCTTTTAACCGTGTGAGATTTTAAGCTAGCTAGTAGTAGTAGTAGGACTAGCTATATAAGAAGAGTAGTATACAGTATACGTAGTATTACAGAGATAGTAGATAGCACAGAGTAGATCAGCACGTATATTCAATCAAATGGTGTCAAGTAGGCCTCAGCAACGAATCTGGCTCTCGAGTTCAAGAATAGTTTCATTTCACTGATTTCTCTGTCAACGTCTTCTAAGAACTCAATGACGAAATCAATCAACTTCAACTTCAATAACTGTTCTGTGTGTTTATTGGTGATTAAAAAGGAGATGTCGTAACCCTTGATTGGTACTCTTCTCAATATGAAGAAGTTCTCTGCTCTTGCTGATAAAAATCTCGAGAATTTATGCACTAAGATCTCCTCGATGTCGTCACTCTGTTTGATCTTGATGGAGACCCTCACTGAATTGATGGAAGACTCAATTAGGACCGATTCTTGTGGGTTTCTGGAAATGACGATTGGATTCAACAAAACTTCTGGCGTCTTGTTGTTCCCTTCGATTTCCGGGATGTTGTGTCTTTCCACGATCTGGGAAGGGAAGTCTTGCAGCGACAATGCGGCGGTCAAAGAAGTTCTGACAGCACTCAAGTACGGACGGAGCGATTGGGACATGTGGTGGATTCCAGTGGTGGTTCGTAGGCAGAGTAATTGATTTGATATCTCCTCGAAATTCATCGGCTATTTTTATAGAACAAACACCCAGACATCTGATTCTGGATAGAGCTTCTCTCAGTACTCTGCCGAACAACAGGAGACTGTATTCCTCTGCCCTGCTCCATGGATACTAGTAACTACAAGCAACACACTCCATATTCCAGAGATACCTCGTGATCTGTCTCTCTTTTCTATATTCATCATAGGTTATAACTTATATCCCTTATGTGCGTAGTCTGTCATTTCTTAAAGGTTCAAGAAACTACCACTAAAGAAACGGTATATAGATCGATACAATTTTCATTCAATCTCCATATTATCAGCATTTGGTTGACTTTGAATTAATACATACGAACAATAATTCTTTATTTGTTTTTTCTATCCCCATCACTATAAAATAATTCAAATCACACCACCAGTAAATATCACACATATCACATTAATATCACATAAAAAATACAACAATAGCATCAAATCATACATAGTATTCAGTGGTTCATGATTTCAATAAAACACTTCAAACATTTTAATAATAGATTCTAGAAAAAAAAACATAAGAATACTTAATAAAGTAATAAAATGTATAACAAAAAAAAAGATAATACAAAACCTGTATTAAAAAAAAACTAAAACTGATATTAAGAATTATTGAACAGACCTGAAGCGCCAACACATAACAATGAAAGCTATGAAAATGGTATATTTGATCTCGTTCTCAGCTCTAAAACGAAAGAAACCAACTTTTTTTTTGTTCTTCTTTATAAATTAGAATATCTAGGACAACAATGATATAATCAATACATTACCATCAAATATGATCAGACCAACATAATAAAATAAAACACACACATTACTTTCTCACATCAAATCTCTAACTCACACAAGATATCAACATGATATCTCAATTACTTCCATTCCTCACAATATTTATCTCCTTCCGTAATTAACGAAACCCAACACAAACTAAACCAATTCAATGAAAAAAAAAACCAAACTCATGACATGAGTTTCAATATTTATTACTACCCAAAACCCAATTTGAGTTACTTGCAGAATTAGAACCAAATCCACTTCCAAATCCATGATATCCTTCTTCCTCATCATCAAATTCACTTTGAGTATCATCACCGTATAAATTCAATCCAAACCTGTTCTTCTTGCCATATAGGTCAATCTTGAACTTATTATTACTATTCTTTGTTGTTGTGGCACTTTCTTTTGTTGACGAAGAGTTTGCAAATGACATCATCCAGTTGGATGAATCTGATTCTTTATGAGGTTGTAAAATCAATGGAGTTTTCTTTTGTGTTTCAACATTGTTTAATTTTGATGATGATGATGATGGAGTTTTAGATAGTAATATATTAGTCAATGAATTTATTGATTTATTATTGTTTTTCAAATTGGAACTTGAGTTAACATTGATCACATTTTTAGAGTCATTATCATCTAATGTCATAGTTGAAGAATTATTTGTTTTTGTCAATTCATAAGTTGATGCAATTGGTGTTAAATCCTGATCAATATTATCATTATTGATGTTGTCATTATTGTTATTATTGTTATTATTGTTATTATTGTTATTGTTATTATTATTATTATTATTATTATTATTATTGTGATTATTCAAAGTTGAGAATGAGCCAGGGAATATACTTAATTGATTAATTGAGTCATTTAGACTATTACTTGAGCTATTAGTTGATGATAACTCTTCTAGATCTGGAACGTGATCACTTGGATATGATGGTTCTTCTCCTTCATTATTATATGTGTCATGACTACCATCATCAACGTCAATATTTTGATAGTAATGGTCAGGTTTATAACTTGGTGAGATGTATTCATCATTTAGATTCAGACTTGATTTCTTTATAGGTTTTGGAGTTTTCAAAATGAATGAATTACCCTTCTTATTATTGTTATCACTAGTAGTTGGTCTTTTTCTAATTTCTTCATCCCCAAAAAATGGATTTTTTAGAACAGGACCAAATAAAGAAGATGATCTGAATCTTTTTTGGTTGTCCGGATTGAATGGAATTGTGGTCTTAGCTCTTCTTGTTGTGGCATTAAACGTTATACCTTCATTATCTGAATCTTCAGACGAATCAGAATCATCTTGTGGACCAAATTTGGGTGTCAATAAAGATTGAGATCTGAATCTTGAAGAGCTTACCCTATCTGATGGTAGCTCAGTCTTGAAATTCAATTGACCAGAAGTGTTTGAGTTGAAAGTTAACTGAATATCTTGGAATGGATCACTATTTGAAAAAATATTTATTGGATTGAAATTAATATCTGATTTGATTTCGATATCAGTTTCTAATAATTTCCAAATGTATTTCCCTTTTTGTAGGTTCGTCATTGGTTTAGCAATTGAAGTTGATGCTAATGGAATTTCAACAAATAATGATTTTCCAATCAATTTAGATAATATACTTCTAACAACTGCACCATGTGTCATTATTAGTAGCACTTCCTTCGTGTCAGCATCATTTGATAATTTTGAATGAGTTTCTTTAATTAATGATATTAAACCTTGATTTAATCTTGAATATTGTTGCATGAAACTTTCATTATATGGACCAGGATTACCATTTTTATAACTATCTGATAATTCGAATTTAACATCAACTAAATCATTATTTGAGTTGAAATTCAAATTAGAATTTAGATATTGGATTGCAAAACTTAACAAACTTTCTCCATTATCATTAGGTGGATAATAATTGATATCTAATTCAGAGTTCAACCATTCTGATAGAAAATGATCAATATTAATTATGATTTTGATTCGTTTTGATGCGTCTTTATGCTTTCTAATTATTAAATCAATGATGAATTTAATGGTTTGAATACATCTTAAATAAGGAGATGTATGGAATCTTAATATAATAACACTTTCTTTGATATGAGTTTGAACGTATGATAATATTTTGGATCCCATCTCCATGGATTGCGTATATCCGTTATTTGATTTATTAGCAGTTGACTGGAAAGTGGCGAGCCCAGGGTTATAAGAGTCACTGATGATATATTCATTAGAAAGATGTCTATGATGGTTCTTTTGAACGAAATCTATTGATGATACTGTTGTTGAGATTTTATCAGCTCTCTGGGCATGACGTAGAATGAATAGGGAGTCTAGTTGTTGAGATGTGGGTGTAGAGTCCATCATCAAAGGGAAATGTATGGTGTTGATGGTTGAGGGAGGAAGTAAGTTAGGAAACCACAGACGATGATCAGCTTCTTATTAATAATAGATTGTGGAAAAAGATTAAAAGTTGGATTTCAAACTGGCTTTATTCTGTGATGTGACGGTGCTTTCCACTATGGATGACTCAAGTGGTTCAAAAAAGAGCGACACAGAAAGCAAAGGAACACACGAATGGACAAGAGACTGAAATTAAGTGTTAGATCAACTGTTTTCGTATGTACTGGAATTCCTCGTTTAAAAGAAGAAAAACAATATCACGTGAATATTGTGGGATTTTAGCATAGAAACACTAGAATTACAGATTTGAAGCGATTATATTCGTTTATTTCCTCTTTAGTAAGTTCATTATCGAATCAGCAGAGGAAACCGATTCTTTCTGTTTTTTAGTGGTTTTTTTAGCTGGTTTTATTGTTGGTTTTTTAATTGTTGAATTTCTTTTCGTTGGTTTTGTTACAATTTCATCAATATTCTCATTATCTGAGTTGATCTCTTTGAAAGATTCTTCTGAATCATCAGAAAGAATGATTTGATGATCTTCCGATTCATCACTCTCAATTATCATCTCTTCTTGGATTTGTTTCTTAGTTTTTCTCTTTGTGGCTGCTGGTTTTTTAGTTTGTGGTTTCTTAGTTTGAGGTTTCTTAGTTTGTGGACCTCTTTTTCTTGTTGGTTTTGGTACTACCTCCTCATCAGACTCGATTATCTGATGCAGTGGTTTCATTAAATCAACATCAGGCGTCTCCGATGCTTCTCTTCTTTGAGATTCTTGTCTTTCTTTCTTAAAATCTTTCAAAATTTTATTGAAATTATCATCATCTTTAATTTCAACATTATCTAATTTTAAAAAATTAGTCAATTCAATAGATAATTCAACATCGAAGAATTCTTTTATCGCTGCCTTATCATCATTTTGAATGAATCTTTTAATTGCATTATTGAACCCTTGTTCCGGTAAGATCCCCAATTCAGTTTCTTTCAAATAATTACTAATAAAAGTTTCAATATTTATATTTTCATCATCTTTGGAATCTTCATTATATTGGGCATCATTGAAAGTTGCCTTCATTTTTAATGATTTATTAGTTTCATTCTTTCTATGGAATTGAACAACTGAATTGACATTAGCGACTTTTCCAACAAATCTGTTACTAAACCTTCTTGGATTTTCAACTTCATAACCACCTGTATAATCAACTCTTAATCTAATTAACGGTAATGGTTGAGTACCATCTGGGTTTAATTGTAAATATTCATCATTTGCTAGTTTGATTAATTCTTCAACTTTAAGAATCAAGTATTCAGTTATTGAAGTCTTGTTATTTATACCTGGTTTTAACGATTTAACTGAACTTAATTGAATCTCCAACATCTTGAATGGTCTTACCGTTTTCAAAGTAAATGGTTCCAATGAATAGTTCTTATCTTTAATATTCAAAATAAACACTTTTTTTTCAATTGACTCACTTAAACTTAATGAGGTTGCAACACTTGAACCAGGCTGCAAAACATCGAAACCTGCCTTAACGTTACTGATTGCATGTGGGACACATTCATGTTCATGACCCCATATCACAAGGTCTAGTAATGAGGGAAGGAAATGTTCAGGTAAATAAGCAGTATTTGGTCTAATTGAATGATTTTGATGAACAGTCATTAAATTGAACCATTCATCATTTGCAACATTTGGAATTCTAAATTTAACTTTCTTATCTTTGAAAGTCTTGAATAATCTCTCGTCTCTCACTGCAGCTAATCCAAATAATGCTAATTTAGTGACACCTTTTTGTATTAAAATTGGTGATATCTGAATTTCATCATTTTGAACAACTCGACCAAAATGATTCACTAATCCGGTCACACTTAATAGATCCAATGGTGATAATAACCCACTCCCAGATGCGTCATCATGATTACCTGATATACTAAACACAGGGATTCCTATATTCAAATTAGGATCTTCATAATTAACAGTATTAAATCCATCATCAAACACTATTGATGGATCACTTAACATTTCTAATTCACATGGTTTATCACCCATACAAGTTCTTCTTAAGATTCTCATGACATGATACAATGACTTCTTGGTTGGTTTATTGATATGGAATAGATCACCACATTGTAACACCATATCAACGTCTTGTTCTTTAGATAGATCCATTATCTCTTCAAATGTTCTCCACGCATCATCTCCTCTAACTGGATCTGATTCATTGTATCCAACATGATTATCTGTGGTAAGCATAATCCTGATCGTATCGGGACCTGGCTCAATGTAGTCTACTTGTGGCATTTGACTAGTTGTTGAGTGTGTGGATGGTGCTTTGAGTGTATCACTTAATTAAAACTAAGTATTAAAATAAATTCTAATTACACGAGAACGGTTATGAGTGAGATGAGATCTATTATGGGGATTTATACGTGAAATCATGGGTGTGATTAATTGAAAGTTAGTGATAATCATATAAGTTTCTATGGAGCTACAAAGGTTCAACAGATCAGAAAAAGAATATTTATACAGGACTATTTATATATGAGATAACAAATAGTTGAATAATTGAAGGAGGCAAATCTCAATAGTAAAAGACCCCAACAGTTAAATTAGTCATAAAAAACAAACGAAAACTAGCAGCGTGTGGTACTTGAGTATTGAATCTATTGTTTACCGTTAAGACGTTCTCTTTTGAAGTTAGCAGCAATGGTGTTGGATTCGTTCATTTTGTATAAAACACCGGCACCTGCAATGAATAAAACAGTGATACCAGCAAAGTAACCACCCCATTTGGTGACTGGGGTACCGGAAGCAGAGTTCAATCTGACGGCTGATTTTTGGAAAGATCTGACTAAAGTTGGGTTCATTTTAATAAGTTGGATTCGATTGATTTGATGGAGAAGAAGAAACAAAATTTGAATTCTTGAACAAAAAAAACTAAAGCCAGAAATTCTTTGATTTTATTGGCTGTCGGCTCTTGACTTCCTAATTGGGAAGTACTGGCTGTAGACTCTATGTGACGCACTTGGGACTGCCGGATCGGGAAGTCAAGAACTCCTGCAAAATTTCTTTTTCATAACAAAAACAAAACAAAATTAAAATAAATTTGATTTATACAAAATTCACTTAAATCCATCAAGAATTCCACACATACAAAATGCTCAGATTAGTCACAAGATCAGCTCCAGTGTTTAGACAATTTTCAAGGGCAGTTGCATCCAGAAACATTCCATCAATCGCTTCAAAATCATCATTTCAATCTCCTTTAATCACCTCTTTCTACAGGTTTAATTCCACTTCATCAACCACTGAAGAACCAAAACAAAAATTAACCACAGAGCAGCCAGAACCAAAAATCTATTCATACAAAGACATCAAGCAATTAGTCACACACCCTAACCCTGAAAAGATCTTAGTTGATGTTAGAGAACCTTCTGAATTTCAAGAATATAACATCCCTTCATCAATCAATATTCCATATAAATCAACCCCTGGTGCTTTAGATTTATCACCTGAAGAATTTGAAGACGTTTTCAAATTTGAAAAGCCTTCAAAGGACAAAGAATTGATCTTTTACTGTTTGGCTGGTGTTAGATCAACTGCTGCTGCAGATTTAGCCCAAATCTTTGGATATACTAAATTAGGTAATTATAAAGGAAGTATTGAAGATTGGTTGGCTCATGAAGCTGAAACTACTCAAGATAAATAATGATGATGTGTATAACTTACTGTAAATAACAATAATAATAAAACGATATATATTATAGAGAGCAAGAAAGCACTTCAATTTCTAGGTCTATTAAATTCCAATTGTTTAAATTCTCTACCCAATCTTCTCTTTCTCTTTCTTTCCATGACTTTCTCTCTTTGACTTGTCTTCATGTGATCATATTTATACTTTTGAATGATTTGTCTCTCTTCACTTCTCTT
The DNA here is from genome assembly GCA_003707165.2 of Phaffomyces opuntiae. NCBI lineage: Eukaryota > Fungi > Ascomycota > Saccharomycetes > Phaffomycetales > Phaffomycetaceae > Phaffomyces > Phaffomyces opuntiae. The sequence continues at coordinate 58,488 of PPNH02000047.1, forward strand.
CAAATAAACTGGTTTATTACCATTCGATTGTCTCATATTATCTTTATATTCTTGAATGACTTTCTCTTGTAATTCTCTATTCTTCATCGTATCCAATCTTGATCTTAAAGACTGTTGCTGATATTCCAATTCTCTTACTTCATATTCACTTAAATTATTCTTCAATTTTGGATTTTTTAAAACTGATTTAATTTCACTGATTTCCTTCTCTCTATAATCATCTAAAAATTTATAATCTTTACGAACGGTTTCTAAATCAGCTTTACCAAATGCCGCATCAAATCTGATATCTGTATATAACGTACTTGTTTTAGCACTTTCTAATCCTGGAATCTCTCTTATTTTTTTGACTGGGATTTTTGATGATGATTCACTTGGTTTATTTTTATCTCTCTTATTCTTTACAGGGCCATAGTTATTATGACGATTATATGATGATTGTTCCTCTTCTGGTGCAGAATCTTCATCACTATCAAAGAAATCGCTTCCCTCCTGTTGTTCTTCATCCCTTGATGGTTTTTTAGTGTTTGATGGTCTTTGACTTTCTTGTAATTTCTTCTCTTTGGCTAATCTTAGTTCCTTTCTTTCTCTTCTTAGTTTATCAACCAATCTTCTCTGTGATACTGCCTCTGACGGTTTTGCACGTTTGGTTGCACCTTTATTATCTAATTTATCTAATTTATCCTGTGCTGATTTTAAAGAGCCAAATGATATTGTTTCAATTTCATCATCTGATTGAGGTTCGAGATCCTCTTTTCTTAAATATGAGCTCAAATCATCTTCATCATCGTCGTGATATTTCTTCTGTTTGAGTCCCTTCTTTGCCATGGTCGATATATGTTTGTCAATTAATTGTTAGATACTAAAATTGAATACATAGAGTGATGAGCTAAAATTTTTTTTATATGAAAATCAAATCGGCCGATGAGATAATTAATAGAGAATACTAATACTACAATCTTCAAATAACATGAAATTCTTATAATTCTATTTACAAGAGCACCTTCAGCACCGAACACCAACACACAACTCATGATTCAATACTTTCTTTAATCTGTAGCTGTCTAGAATGTCTATCAAAATATTCACTTAATTCAACAAACGAAAGGCTTGCAGGATCTGCTTCCAATGTTTTCTTGTCTTTATAAGTGACATTTAACATAGGTGCTACCTTAGATGAGGCATTCAAGATGGTAGAGTCTATGGAACAGGAACCTTTAAGTGATGGTGGGATTGCATTTAGGAATAATCTTGCACTTTTACCTAAGATTCTTTGTTAGTATATTAATGATGCGTTTGAAATGAGAGTTTTTGAAGACACTTACCTTCTTTACCGACCGGATTGAATTTGATGACGACTTTTGAGAAATATTTGGTGATCATTGTGAATCTTCTGGTTTTATTTGTGTGTTTTTTGGAGTCTTTCTTCAATTCTTTGATTTGAATTCAAATTTCTTCTAGATGAAATTCGCGAATTATTACATAATGATTACATAATGGATAATAGATAATAGATAACACATAAAATCTATACCAATATTCTATACTATTCAATGGCATTTTGTGTTTCAAATACTTGAATGTGTGGATATTTAACACCATCGAGAACAGATCTATTATAAGCCTCATTTGAACGATCCACCAATTCTTCCAATTCATCGTTTGTTAACACATTATCAAAATCATTTACGTTATTTTGTTTAATTGATTTAAATCTATCATCTTCTAACAATAAACTTAATTCTTCAGCTAGTGAAACTTCTTGTTTATTGAATTTCTTATTATCCTTTTCAAACGTTAAAGTTGTATCCTTTTTCAAAATACGTCTCAATGATTCAAATTTCCCTAAATCAATAACCAATTTCTCTAATTTTCTTTTAGAATCTGCCTTTGCTAAAATTAATTCTTCAATTGTATTAGATATAACTAATCTATAAATTATAACTGGTCTAGTTTGTCCAATTCTATGAACTCTATCCATTGCCTGTAGATCCACTTGTGGATTCCAATCAGAATCAAATATGATCACACTGTCAGCAGAAGTTAGATTTATACCTAACCCACCTGATCTTGTTGATAATAAGAAGACTTTAATATCTTTATTTGTATTAAATTGAGCAATCTGTTCTTCCCTTTCGATCAAATCAGTTGATCCGTCAAATCTAGAAAATTGTAAATTTTTTAACATTAAGTAATCTTGAATCAAATCTAACATTTTAGTAAATTGTGAAAAAATTAAAACTTTATGATTATTGGCCATTAATTTGTTTAATAATTGATCTAATATTGTTAATTTAGCTGATGATTCAGTTAATTTATTCAGATTGGGATTCTGAGTGATATCCCACGGATAATAGAACAAATATGGAGAATTACAAATCAATCTCAATTGCATCATTAAATTTTGCAAACTTTTATTCTTGATTGATTTATCTATATTTTCCCAAGTTTTATCTAATTGTGTTTGTTGTTTAGTCTTTTTGATTTTTTTCTTTTGTGATCTTAGATAAATTTCTTCATCATCGTCAACTATTATAAGATCTGGATTTAATTTTGATTCAAGGTATTCATTCATTTGTGATTTAGTATAGGATAATTTTTTGGAGTTTAGTTCATAATATTCGTTGAATGAAAATCTAATGATTGATTCTTTCAATGATTTAGTTAATGACTTTTTATAAATTTGAGATTGAATTTCAGTCAATTTACCAAAAACGATAAATTCTTTCTTTAATGGTAAATTCTTAATAACATTTTTCTTTAATCTTCTCAATAAAAACGGTTTTAAAATAGTATGTAAATTATTAACTAAACTTTCTTGAATTTTAGAATCAATCATTTTTTTAGTTTGATCATCTTTCACTTCATTTGATAAATTGGTTAAACTTGAAAAATCAAACCATTTTTGAAATGATTCTAAGTCATGGAAAATATCAGGTAAGATAAAGTTCAACAATGACCATAATTCATTCAAGTTATTTTGTAAGGGAGTACCGGTGATTAATAATCTATTACTTGTGTTTAATCTCTTTAATGTCTTGATTAATTTACAATTAATATTCTTCAATCTATGACCTTCATCAACAATCAAGAATTTCCAATCGATTTTATTCAAAAATTCGAAATCTCTCAACACAGTTTCATATGATGTTATAACCACTGATAGTTTATTAGTTCCACCAAAATGTTCATTTCTTAATTCTGTTCTTTGATCTTTTAATCCAATATATCCTAAAACAGGAACTTTTGGAGCAAATTTAGCAAATTCTTTGATCCAGTTTCCCACGGTTGATAATGGAGCAGTGATTAAAAAAGGTCCCTCGATTCCCTGTTCGTATAAAAATGCCAATAATGCAATTGATTGAATAGTTTTACCTAATCCCATTTCATCAGCTAATATCCCATTCAAACCATTCTCATATAATGAAATCAACCATTCTGTACCTTCTAGTTGATAATCTCTCATCACGGCACCAGTGACTAGACTTGGTTGCTTGATGGTGGAACCTGTGTCTTCTTGTGGTGTTTCTTCTTCTTTCTTAAAGAATGTGATTATACTCTTCTGTTTAGACTCATTTCTTAATTTTTTGAGAGAACCTTTCTGAACTTCTTCCTCTCTTTTCCTCTTTTTGGCTAAACTGCTCTCTAATAAAGTTTCACTTATGATATTTGAGAATAACTGACTCTGTTTAACCAAATTCTGTAATCTTTCTAATTTGAAATCATCACTTAAAGATTCGAAATCTTTCAGTTCTTGGTCATTTTTTTTGGTTGTTTTTTCTCTCTCGTCAATGATTTGATCAATAACAACATCCTCATCTTCTTCTGTCGTCATTTTGACCGTTATAAACGCGTTTTATATGATTTTTCAACTGAATTTATTGCTTGATTTTAATCATAAAATACGCGAAATTTGAAAGCGCGTCATCGCTATAAGTGCGTAATTCTCAGTTCTCCTCTGCCCCTTTTCGGTAATTCTCAGCACTAAATAAAACCAACAAAATAAAATTTAAAAAAAAATCAAAACAAAAAATTTGAGTTTCTTTCAAAACAAAAACAAAAAACAATCCAAAAAAATATAAAAATCGAACAAATTCCAGCTCGATTTCAACTTGTTTTCCCTTCATTTCGACCTCAATTCAGTCCATCAATTTATCAATCCACCAAATCTAACATAAGAAACTTCAACGATGTCTGATACCGAACAAGCCCTAGATCAACAAAAGGATCAACAAACCCAAGATTCAATAACCAAATCGGAAGAGCATGAAGACGTTTCAATGACTGATATCCCACAACAAGAAGAAGATGAAAAGGAAAAAGAACCAGAAGAGCCAGCTGCTGTTGACTACGCTGAAGAATCACGTAAAATTGAAGAAAAGGCTAGAATCTATCTTGCAAGACAAACAAAACCAGTTATTATTCCTCAATTTGCTGCTTGGTTTGATTTAGAATCAATCCATGAAATTGAAAAAAGATCTTTACCTGAATATTTCAATCAAAATTCTCGTTTTAAAACTGAAAAAATCTATAAAGATATCAGAAATTTCATGATTAATACATTTAGATTGAATCCATTAGAATATTTAACAGTCACTGCTGCAAGAAGAAATATTGCGGCTGATGTTGCTTCAATAATACGTATTCATGGATTTTTGGAACAATGGGGCCTAATTAATTATCAAATTGATCCAAAAACAAAACCATCTTTGTTAGGTCCACAATATACTGGTCATTTTCAAATATCTTTAGATGCTCCAGAAGGTTTAAAACCATTTATTCCACAAAATGCTAAAATAATCAATGCTAATTCCAAGGACTCAATTGAAAATCTATCTCAAGATAAAATCTCAAGTGAAAACTCTTCAGATTTATCATTAAATTTGGAATTAAGACGTAATGTTTATGACTCAACACAAGATGCTTTAGCTTTAAACGAACAAGAAAGACTAAGTACAACATTAAACACAAAACAATACACATGTAGTGTGACTGGGAACAATGCAACTGGTGTTAGATATCATAATTTAAAGGCTAAAAATTCAATTAGTGCCAAAGCTTTTAAAGAAGGACAATTTGGTGCAAATTTTAATTCAACCGATTTTGTTAAATTGGAAAACTTACAAAATAATGGTGAGGCAGCACCATGGACTGATCAAGAAGTTCTATTATTATTAGAAGGTGTTGAATTATATGAAGATGACTGGGAAAAGATTGCTCAACATATTGGATCAAGAAATCATATACAATCAATCTCAAAATTTATCCAATTACCAATTGAAGATAAATATTTAAAAACTTATTTAAAACCATCCAAAAAAATCAATTCAAATGATAATGAAAATTCAAAATTAATCAAAAATTCAACAAATGATGCAGTTTTAAAAACTATCCAATTTTTAATTAAGAATATTGATCCGAATTTTGCTTCTAAAAATTTCATTGAAAATGATGAGGATATTCAAAGGGCAATTAAATTAACAGTTGGTTCTTTAATTGGCAATTCAGAATCATCCAAAACTGAAATTAAATCAGATTCATCAAATTTATTAAACTCTTTAGTTGATCTTGAGATAAATAAAGTTGATCTAAAATTACAAAAATTATCAATTTTAGAAAAACAATTAAATCAAGAACGTATTGAATTATCACAACAAAGAAAAGATCTAATTCTAGATCGTTTAACTTTAAAGAAACAAACAATTAGTGTCAGAAATAAATTAATTGAAGCAACAAATGCAGAAAATTCAGATGAAGGTATTAAATTAGCTGATGAAGCTTATGAAATTGCTAAAAAAGCTCCAAGAATTGCAATTATTGTTAATCCAATTGGTAACGATGAATTAAATGATGATGAAATTGAACAAGATGAAACAAAAGAAGAAGAAATCATTCCTGTAAGTTTAGAAACTCCAGAAAGTTATCAATTCTGGAAATTATAAAAGAAAACATGAAATTGAATGAAAATGTTAAACTGTATTATCAAAATTATTCTACGTAATAAAAAATAAGATAACTTTGGTAAATTCATAAACTATACAATTATTTCATTTTGATTTTTAAGCAGTAAAAATTAACATTAAAATGGTAAAAACATAATTTAGTCCAACTTAATTCTCACGGTTTTAACTTGAGTGTAATTTTCTAAAGCTTCAGTACCCATTTCTCTACCAATACCAGATTGTTTATAACCACCGAATGGAGTTTGAGGGTCGAAATCATTATAAGTATTGACCCAAACGGTACCAGCCTCCAATCTTCTGGAAACCTCCAAAGCGGTCTTTAATGAAGAAGTATGTATACCTGAAGCCAAACCATATTCAGAATCATTAGCCTTTGAGACAATTTCATCAATGGTTTTAAATTTAGTAACAGTGATAACAGGGCCAAAGATTTCCTCTTTAACAATCTTATGATCTTCTTCAACATCTGCAAAGATGGTTGGTTTAATGAAGTAACCTTTGTTACCGATTCTTTCACCACCAGTGATAACTCTTGCACCTTCAGCTTTACCATGTTCAACGTATTCTAAAATCTTATTCAATTGCATTTCTGAAGTTTGTGCACCTTGGAATGTTTCTTCATCAAATGGATCTCCAACTTTGACACCTTCTGCTGCTTTTTTCAAATGATCTAAGAATTCGTCATAGATTCCATCTTGAACGTATAATCTTGAACCTGCACAACAAACTTCACCAGAGTTGAAGAAAATACCAACCAAAACATTTTGAATGGTCTTATCGACTTCAGCATCATCAAAAATAATATTTGGAGATTTACCACCTAATTCTAAAGTGACTTTTTTCAAGTTAGATTCAGCTGCTGCCTTCATGATATAACGACCAGTGGCAGTTGAACCAGTAAATGCGACCTTCTTAATCTTTGGATGTCTAGCAACGGCATCACCTGCAGTTTTACCAAACCCAGAGACGACATTTAACACACCGGCAGGAATACCAGCCTCCTTAACGTATTTAGCAACGTATAAAGCAGATAATGGGGTTGATTCAGCAGTTTTCAAAACAACAACGTTACCAGTTGCTAAAGCAGGACCAACTTTCCAAGACCACATTAACAATGGGAAATTCCATGGAATAATTTGACCAATAACACCAATTGGTTCTCTAACTGTGTAACCGAAATGGGTTTTTCCTGAATTAATAGTTCTACCATCGACTTTATCAGCCCAACCTGCAACGGATCTCAAATATGCAATTGTTAATGCGACATCACCACGAGCTGAGTTGATGGCTTTACCATTATCTAAAGATTCAATTGATGCAATGATATCAGCATCAGCTTCAATTAAGTCAGCTAATTTGTTAATTGCTAAAGTACGTTTAGCAGGATGTACCTCTGACCATTCACCTGATTTGAAGGCCTTTTCAGCAGCATCAACAGCTAAATCGACATCTTCTTTGAAACCTTCATAGACATGTGTGATCTCTTCTTCGGTTGAAGGATTAATAACTTCGAATGTCTTTCCTGAAACTGATGGGACGTATTCGTTATTGATGAATAAACCGGTTGGTTGTTCGAATGTTTTACCGTTTGGTAATGTGATTGTTTTAAATAATGGGAGTTTGCTCATTATGTTTCTGGTTTTAATACTATTAGATTACGGAGGAATAAAGAGAGAGGAAGTGCAAAGCATTCTGGGGATTATTGGTTGTTTTTATAGTGTTTAGGTGGATTGGAGTTATTGTAGATTTAATGATCCTCCGACCCCACAAATTTTACCTATAAAATTCTGCAAATTCCAAACAACGAGAGAAAAAAAGAGTGGAAAAAAAGCGGATCTGTTGAAATTGGTGAGAATGGGGTGTGATTGGCCACTCTGAGATCGAAAATTCAGCTTAATATCGGTATTTACAGAGTGTTTGTAGAGAATTTACCTCCGTTAATTGGCTGTATGAAGTTTGAAGTATTCCCTATTGCGTTATTTTTTGTGTCACCTCTCATTTAACTCGGTGTTCGAGAATCCAATTCGGACTCCATTTGAATTTTCATCGAAAGTGACACTGTTTGTATTACAAATTCACATATTGACTCTTGAGGTTCAGTCAGATCATTAGCTGTCATTATTTACTTTATTATTATTATTAATCACTATTCATGCACTATTTAACTGCTAAAATATCAAAGGAAACTTCTTGTGTCTTATCAATTAAGAATCTTAATGAATCATTTTCAAATCTTGTTATTAATAATCCACTGATTTCATTGATTTCATTGATTTTAGTTGTATTAATCTTCATTTTAGATTGTAGTCTTTCAATTAATTTATCTTCCACTTCCGATTCAATATCTTCACTCATTAAAATTTGAACATCCATCAATGAGGAATTGTTACCAATGAATAATCCAGCTAAGAAAATAATTAATTGATTTGATTTAACATTTTTGGAAAATTTAATTGTTATTGAATTGATTTTACTTTCTGTTGATTTGAATAAGATTGCAAATTCAGGTATTATATCATCTCTTGTTGTTAGATAATTTTGAATCAAGTTTAAATCTAAATCTTGTTTATTAATTGCAAAAATCATTAAATCATTCTCATTACTTGAAGTTTCTAAATATGTTATTAGTTTATCGTCATCAACGTAATATTTTAAATCCCCAACATATGGAACTTCATTAAATGAGAAAAACTTCTTTAATAATTCTAATTGAATATGATATTTATAATCACTTAAATCATCAATATTTGTTGAAGCTTCAATTAAATCGGTTGTTCTTTCTCCAAATTGTTTTAGAAAGATTGCATGAAATTTTGATTTATAACCAGGTTCTGTTAATTTATCATATCCATAAAATAATTCAATAAAGTTTAATAATGTAACAAATCCACTAACATCTTCAATATTATAAATAACTTCATCGAATTTAAAATTTTCATCAAATTTATCAATTTCATAATTTGTTATATCTGATGATTTTGTTACTGTTTTTTCAATTTCCTTGCCATCCCAATCAATCTCTCCTTTTAAATATCTCTGCACTTTGTCTCTATAACTTATTGGATAACATAACATTGTCATTGGTGTTGTTAAAAATGTTGAAACTAATGTCATGACAACAAACATCGAAAAAACTTTAGAACTAATAATGCCTGCATTAAAACCAACTGATAAAACAACAACTTCAACGATACCTTTACATGACATTAAAACACCAACTGATAAAGATTCTCTCCAAAATAAGCCATTCATCTTAGCAGAAATAAAACCACCTATGATCTTAGTGGCAACTGCAATCACAATCAAGGCAATTGTATAACCCCAATCTTGACCTGTGTTTAATGAACCAATATTGACTTTGAAACCTGCTAAGGCGAAATAAATTGGAATTAAAATAATATGAACTAAATCTTCAACCTTATTAGTTAAATCAATAACAAATCCATGATCTCTTGGAACGATCAGTCCCACTAAAAATGCACCAAAGATTGGATGAGCTCCAATAATATCAGTGAAGAAACTTGAAATGAATAAGATTATAAAGACTGATAAGATACCAAATCTTGATAATGAACCTTTTTTCAAATCATCTCTTAATATAAATTTATGCAATAAGATTCTAAGTGGATATAACACAAACAATCCCCATCCAATAACAACTAACAAAATATATAACGTAGTAATCCCACTACCTGCATTAGCCAAAGTAACTGATAAAGCCAATAGCATCCAGCCAATAACATCATTAGCAATACCTGCAGCCAACACAATAGTACCAACTCTGTCTTTCAACAATCTTAATTCTGTTAAGATTCTAGCAAGGACAGGGAACGCAGTAATACACATAGCCACTGCGATGAAGACCATATAAGTTGTAAATTTCAAATCCTGACCATAATGTTCATGTAAACCTATAGCGATAATACAACCAAACCCAAATGGGATGGCCATGTTGATTATACCAACACTCAGTGCGATTTTCAAGTTCTTTTTGATGAATTTGATATCAACTTCCATACCAACTAAGAATAAAAAGAAGATAATACCGATATTTGCAACTAGTGTTAAGTTGGGGATTGAAGCGCTTGGAAAGCAGGTCTCTGTAAAGTTAGGAATATGGCCAAGCACACTAGGACCCAATAGGATCCCCGAGATGACTTCGGCAATGACTCTAGGTTGTCTGATATAACCCAATGGAATGTGAATAATCTGAGCAAGACCAATAATGAAGATGGCTTGAAATAAAAACAAGGTCAATGGATTGGAAGGATCGTACTCCAAAGGGTCTCGACCGGCGATGATCCCAGCGACAGAATGAGTAGAGACAGCCATCAATAGTCGTCAAGGTTAATCGTTTTTGTAGGCTTTGATCATTTTTATTTATATTCATGATGGTTGAAATTTTTATTTATTTTTGTTTTAAGCTGATAGATTTTTTATGACGTCATTTTTTCTGAGGGTACGAATTTAAATCATAAATTGTACACTTTTATCGTTAAATTTAGTGGGCACTTACATCGCTTGTGTATGTTACAATGATATTGATTGTAGCATTCAATCATCAATGATAAGTGGGATCATTAACTTTACCTTAAATTTTATGGCTAATTTTACCATCTTTTAAAAATGTTTAGAACCTTTGGTGATTAAGTACAATTCAAATATAGATCATACATCATTTCATCAAATCTATTAAACCAGATTGAAATCTTATAAACACATCATTACTGTAAATTCTTGACAAACTCAAAAATATCAGAAGAAATTGCATTTTCTCCATCATCAGAGACCAACAAGCCATGAACCTTTTCAGAGTGACTTTTGAAACCCTTTATTGTTGAAAAATATAACTTACAGGAATCACATTTGACCTTATTTGATTTAGTGGTTCTTACTAACTGCTTAAAAGATACATATAACTTTTTCAAATTATCGTTATTTGTAGTAGTTAAAGGAACTTCAATTTCAGTTTCACCTGTAGTTTCTGATTCCGTTTTACCTTCTCCAAAATCTTGAGCAGCTGTATCTTTAGCGGACTTAGTTGATACAACTTTCATTATAGTAGATGTTGTTCTTGGAACTATAACTTTTGCTTCCTTCAATTTTATTATTTTAATTTTTTTAGTTGACTTAGGTGGTTCCATCAATGGTTCCCTCACGATAGGTTTTTGTAAATTTAAATAACAAGAAGCAGCATCAATACTTGAGAAGATATCATTCTTGCTCTGTTCATAACGACTCTTTAATGGTTCACGATTCAAACTAGGTGATGGATCTGCGGAAGTTGGTGAATATTCAACTAGTGAATTTATAAAAGATTGAGTGTCTTTAAATGGTGTTAAATCTCCAAGATTTCCAATCTTTTCAATGTTTTCTTTTTCTATCTGTTCTAAATCTGAATAAAGAACAGAATTTATAAGTTCCATTTTGATAGGTTATATCTGGATTATAGGGCTTGAATGTAGAAGAAATCACTTTACACACAATCTTTGTGTTTTCTTATTTTTTGTTTACTAAAATGTAAACAAAATATTGTTTTGACACAAAACCATAAAATTGAAATTCATTTATTCTACAAATTGAATTTAAATTATAATGAAAGTAATTTTTGGTTTATACAAATTGAACACTTAACATGATATACAAAACAAACAACGAATACGTCTAAAACAAATATTATGAAACGAAAACAACATGAGCGAAAGAAAATCAGGGACCAGCGCTAATTTTAATTGATTAAATCTTCATTTACTGAAGAATCTTTTAACTCGCCTGATTTTTCAGATTTAGCATTAGTTTGTCTTTCAACTATGAAATCTTGATATTGATCATTCTTAATGAATTTAAAGTCATTTCTCCAGAAACCATCTTCCCCAATGATTTCTTCACAGTGTAAAGTGTAATTGAACACTCTTGGAACAACCTTTGACCATAAGACATAATAAGCACCACCGGTAGCGAAAATACCCCAAGTGATAACACAGTGAATGTAGTATGGTAAATTATTGTAAACACTTTGACCTTCATCTGGTGGAACATATGGTGCAACAATCAAGTATACGTTACTTAAAGCAAAAAAGATTGCAACTGGAATAGTAGCTTTGATTGGTGGACTCCAATTTATTTTACCTCTTCTTGCTTGAACGTTTAAGTAAATCAAACCAACAGCAACAAATAAGTTAACAACGTTTAGTGGATATGAAATTAAGTTAACAACCAAATTATAAGCATCACCGTTCTCACTGGCTAAAATAAAGACAACAACAACAAACCAATGTTCACCTAAACCAGCCATTGGAGAGTTGAAAGGTTTTGAAGATGCAAAGAATTTTGTGAAAGGTAAAACACCTTCTCTACCTAATTGATTAACAATACGACCTTGTGAAAAGATAACACTCATAACATTACCAATGGCACTTAAAGCAACAAAGACAGTGGCAGCTTTCTTACCATGTTCTCCAAATCCAATATCAAAGAAATTAGCGACTAATAAAGTCGATGAAGTTTGTAAAGTTTCAGCTGGAACGATAGCAAAGAACGCAATGTTAACAAACATATAAAGAATAGCTAAAGAAATCAAAGCAGCTGGACCAGCAACTTTTAAAGTTTTAACTGGGTTTTTAATTTCACCTAAAGCGTAGTTAGCATTTGAATAACCAACAAATGACCAAATAACGTTATATAAAGCATTGACAATACCATAAGCAGTAGCAGTATGAGCAGTAGCAAAACTGTTTTCAAAGTTGGTAGTTTTTTTCCAACCACCTAAAGCGACCCAACCAGTAACTGTAATGAATAGGACAATACCTAATTTGAAGATACCTAATATATTTTGAATATAAGCACCAGCTTTAATATGAAAACTATTGACTAAGAAAGCAAAAGTGATAACGCCTAAACCAATACCCTTTTCACCCCATTTAGAAGCTTGATGACCACTGGCATCAATTAATAAAGTACCAGCGTAGACTGCATTACCAGCAGCCCATGGTAACGCTAAGGCATAGATACCATAAACACAAGTGATTAAGAATTTTGGTTTGGTATAAACATATTCTAAATAATTCTTTTCACCACCATTTCTATGAATGTTTGATCCAAATTCCATATAAACTAATAAACCAGAGAATGCAATAATAGATCCAGCTAACCACATAATCAATGATAAACCAACTGAATTACCACATAAAGCGTAAATGGTAGCAGGAGTGGCAAAGATACCAGTACCTAACATTCTATTCACCATTAAACCGGTAGCACTAACGAAACCTAAATCTTTGTAACCTTTGTCTTCTGGTTTAGCGAAGTGACCATCAGAACTAGAAGAAATTGAAGCTTCTTCAACTAATTCTTTTGATTTTGGAGAGAATGGATTGAAAACCATTATGAATTGATGAATTTATTTGTTGCAAGAAGGAAGAGGACCTGAGAAGAAAAAAAGAGAGACTATTCTTTAAGTTTTATATAAATTCGATACTCTTTCTCTCTGTTCGCCACAATCATCACTTCAAAACGAACTAAAATGATGAATTATCTCAAATTTCAAAAAGAAAAGTTTTTTGGTGCCGCAAAATTGAAAACTTTTTTAAGGCAGAAAATCGTGTTACTAATAGAAGTGGCTTTAAAATGTGTCAATTGATACGTTTAAATCACTTGATGATTTATATACAGATTATAATTGTGTCAAAACCCTGAGTGGAATTTTATTTACTTTTATATCTCGTTCATTGAAAAGAAATAATCCGTTTGTGTAGATGTTCTCCAAAAGGTAACTTTAAACTCAGTCTTGTGAGAGGATGTCAAAAATATTAAAGGCATTTTTGTGTCAAGACTCAATGCCGCAGTGGTTTCTATATTTACCGTACCTACTACCGAGCGTAAACTATAGGATGATCCTCACTAGCACGCGGATTAATTACCCTTACTTTCTCATCTATGATGAATCAAACGTGTAGACAATTTCTGATTTCTAAGAGAGCCATCATATCATCAAATATCACGATTTTTGTCTTAGAAGTGTGATTTTGAGGTTTTGGAGAGAAATTATTACCAGTTTGGCAGTTTCATCACCAGTGACCAGAATTACTTTTTCCTGCACTTCGCATTTACCCTTAAGTAGATGCATAATCGTTAAGTTTTTTATTTTTTATTCTTGAACTTCGAAATCTGAATTTCGAGATCCCTGACTCGAGTCTTAAGATAAGGCGTTGGTAAAGGCATTCTAGTGATTCACCGATTATAGAAGTTTGATTACTTCGCACAATGAGAGTTTATAACGATTGGTGGCTCAAGTTTCACTTGGACTGTGTAAGTCGTGACTCGTGACGTGAAATTAGAGTCAAGAAATAATTCACCATATTATAGACGTAAGAACACTCACTGTCCAGACTCCACTGTCTTGAAAAATTCTAAGAATTGTTTTACAAATCACTTCCACTTTATATTCATTTTATCTACAAAACGTGAGTCCTTATCTAATGTTTTTTTACATTTATATAAACTATCCAGGTTCAACTGTTGACCCTGAAATATCTAACTTTCTATACACCAAACACTATATAACAACCCAGCATTAAGAATTCCACGATATTCATGAATAATATCCAGGAAATCAAGTATAAGATTTTCGGACTAAACACGGTCCAAATAAATAAATGATATCTCTGCAAATAACAACTGAATAAATAAAAGATACTTAAGATCAAAAAATAATTCAAATTCAACAATTGCTTCAATTTCAATTCGTTAATTATTATCTTCTTATCATTGAATAAAATCTCAAAACTTGTCAAGAAACAAAACACAACACCTCCAAAATTATTTAAGAATGTTAAAACACCAATCGGAATCATTGAGTATTGTTTGACACCGTTATATGAATTTGATAAATCAATGGTTGCTAATGTATTAGTTTGACCAAAATTGAAAAATATTGAATTTTGTAAAATAATTATTAAATTTTGAATAACTCCAATATTAATTAGATTATTATCTGATATTTTATGGGTGTGGAATAATTTCAATAATGATTCTTTCATTAAGTTCAGCACTAAAAACATTGGGATGTTATTAATACTTGCTTGATAAATTAAAACCAGACCAATTAGATCATTGATATCTTTAATTATGTTCTTGGAATAACTTATAGTTTTTGATGAAATCAATCTTATTATAATACTTAAACTTATCAACAAAAAGAAGCCAGAACTTAACTCAATTGCAAATGAACTTGGATTATTCAAATAAGCGCTGATTCTAAAATCCCATGGTAATGATTGTCCATCAATTTCAGAAAATAAAACTTTAAACAATAAAATTATTGAAAATGTTGAGAGATTGAACAGTTTAATAAGTAACCCTTTATTTGATCTGAAATTATCAGATGTTTGATAGATAGTCAATGTTATTAATCCCCATTTCCATGCTGGGTATGTGTTTAATAATGAATCAATTGATATTTCATTGATGAATTTTTGTCCCATATTATTCCAATTCCTTAATACCCTTAAACATGCTAAAACTTTCAAAACTTCTAAATCTTTGAATAAGAGTAATGCACCAAATGCAACAAGCATAACTAACCACCACCAAATCTGGTGTTCTTCTTCTACTAAACTTGAACCAAATGAACTAAAACCCAAAGTGATTGGAATTAAAACGTTAATTAAAATCACTTCAATATGAGGAACATGTCGGACAGTTATGATTAAACTGATTATAATACAAACTAAAATGATGGAGATACCTGTTAAGATCTTTGGAATATCATAATCAGTTGCATTTCTTGTTAATTCTGATTGTAATTCAATTAATTTTTCGTAAATAGATTCAATTGATGATGAATTATTTGGTTTTAAATCTTTAGCAAAATGTTTGAATTGATTAAAATTATCTAATACGACATTCTTTTGTTGTTCAATGTTCCATAATGGTAACAAATCTTTGATGAAAATACCTAAACTATTGATTGGAATTGGTAAATGTAATAAACTTGAAATTGTAGGTACCAAATCAATTTGTTGGATTTTACTATAATAATGATAATCTTCGTTATATGGAATTGGTGATTTAACGCCTTTATTGAATTTCTTAAATTTATTTGAAATGAATAATAGAGCAGCTGATGTTTCTCCATTTGATGAACCCCCATGATTACCAATTTCATTCATCCCATGATCACCAAGAACGATAAATAAAGTATCATCATTTAAATTTGTATAGATTTTATTGATGATTTCATCCATTTCCTTTTGTTTAGGTTTCATAAACGGAGAGTTTGGACCACCTTTGTGACCAATATGATCTAGACCTAAGTAATGTAAAATTAAACAATCCCATAGTTGTTGGTCCATTTCTTCATCGATGTGTCTAGTGACGTTATTATCAACTTCAGTGAAATCACTAACGAAGAAACTTGCAGTACCTTCTTTATTATCGAACATATCTGGAAATAATTTCAACCAAGTATCATCACCAAACATATGAATTTTCTTATTGTTTAATTTCAATTGTTGAATCCAGCTATCTTGAGTAGCTAGATTATTCGAAGAATCTTCTTCAATCACATTCATCACAGCATCAAGAAAATTTGGTGTTGAACCAGTGGTTATACCTTTTAATCTAGGTAATGTAACAGTTGGAGGATTTGAAAAGGCTGTGAATCCAATAGCAGCTCCAGACCTTAGCAATTCTTGACTGAATTTCATATCTGATTCATCTGAGAACATGAAATCACTTCTTAATGCATCGACAACCATCACAACAACTTTATTATAAATTGGATCGAAATCACCAGTATTACCATGACTATTAAACTGATTAAAACCTTGAATTACTACCTTTGAAGGAAAAAAACCGAGAAAGAACACGCCTAGACCTATAATATGAGCAATACAGAGCCCAATTAGCATAAACCACCTCATTTTAAGACCCAATCCAACGATTTTGGTCCAATTAAAGACACGAGTATTGAATGGTAAACAAAAAATGGTTATTTGGTGGTTCTAATCCGAGGGCTAGTCATGTGACTTTTCTCGGAACTCGATCCTTTCAAGGTTTTTTTATCGGAAACAAGTTGAGAAATACACATAAAGAAGGAGATGTTAAGAATAGAAATCCACTCCAATCATGTCTTTTAATTCTGTTCCAGCTGTCGTCATGGGTACGTCTCAATTCTTTATCTGTGATCTTCCATTACCTCTTTTTACTAACTCAATTCACAGACAAGTACGTTATTTTTAGTCAATATATCCCGTTTTTCATCTACTAACATATTTATTACAGTGGTACTGGTTTAACCAAGCTAGGTTTTGCTGGTAATGACTCTCCATCATACGTCTTTCCAACTGCTATTGCTACACGCTCAGGTACAGGTACTTCCGGTAAATTACCAGCCAAATCATCAAATCAATCACAATCATCATTTCTAGCCTCAAAGAGAGGTACTGAAGATCTAGATTTCTTCATTGGTGATGAAGCAATTGAAGCTTCAAACACTCAAGCTTATTCATTATCATATCCTATCAAACATGGTCAGATCGAGAATTGGGATCACATGGAGAGATTTTGGGAAAATTCCATTTTTAAATATTTAAGAACAGAACCAGAAGATCATTATTTCTTGTTAACTGAACCTCCTTTAAATCCACCTGAAAATAGGGAAAACACGGCCGAAATTATGTTTGAATCTTTCAACTGTGCAGGTTTATATATTGCTGTTCAGGCTGTTTTGGCATTAGCTGCTTCTTGGACTTCATCAAAAGTGACTGATCGTTCATTAACTGGTACTGTTATTGATTCAGGTGATGGTGTTACCCATGTTATTCCAGTTGCAGAAGGCTATGTTATTGGCTCTGCTATTAAAAACATTCCGATTGCAGGTAGAGATATCACTTTATTTATTCAATCTTTACTAAGAGATAGAGGTGAACCAGATACTTCATTGAGAACAGCTGAAAAGATTAAACAAGATTTTTGTTATGTCTGTCCAGATATTGTTAAAGAATTTAATAAATTCGATAGAGAACCTGAAAAATTCGCACAATATATTGTTGAAACTACAAGAGGCTCTAAAAATGTTGTTGATGTTGGTTATGAAAGATTTTTAGCTCCTGAAATCTTCTTCAGTCCAGAAATTGCATCTTCTGATTTCTTAACGCCATTACCAACTGTTGTTGATCAAGTCATCCAATCAACTCCAATTGATGTTAGAAAAGGGTTATATAAAAACATTGTTTTAAGTGGTGGTTCAACGATGTTTAAAGATTTTGGTCGTCGTTTACAAAGAGATATAAAACATATAGTTAATGATAGAATCACACAATCTGAAAAATTGTCACATGGTACTAAATCATCAGGTGTTGAAGTTGAAGTTATCAGTCATAGAAGACAAAGACATGCTGTTTGGTTTGGTGGTTCTTTATTAGCTCAAACCTCAGAATTCCAAAGTTATTGTCATACAAAACAAGATTATGATGAATATGGTCCAAATATCGTTAGAAATTTCTCATTATTCAACATGCCTTAAGAAGATCAATGAAAATAATAAAATGTATAAATGTAAATTATAAAGGAAAAGAATTACACTGTAGAATTTATACAACTTTTACCCTATAAAATTAGAGCTTACAATATTGTTTCATGACTTGATCAAAGTTCGATTTATAAAACTATTAATACTATATATACGAATGGATGGAATACGGGGTATTTCATTAATATTCATCTTTACCACTGATAATAACATCATTAATTTTCAAAATCATTCTAGTTAATTGAGTAGCTAATGATAATTGTTGTTTCTTACTGATCAATGGATCAACAACGAATAGCTCTTTCATATCATTAGTACTTGAACCTAAACAATCAACACCTAAAAATGGATTTTTTTCTTTAATTTGCTTTGATTTTAAATTAGATAATGTTTCAATTGGATCCAAACCTGAATTTTCAGCTAATGTCATTGGAATTTGATCTAAAGCTTCAGCAAAAGCTCTGAATGCATATTGATCAATACCCTTTTGTAAGTTAGCAGCTTCACTCACAGCTAAAGAACTTGTGATTTCAGCACTACCACCACCGTAAACAATTCTATCATCTTTAATTAAATTACGAACAACACATAAAGAATCATGTAATGCTCTTTTAGCTTCATCGACAATCATTTTGTTTGAACCTCTTAAGAAGCAAGTAACTGTTTTAGAGTTTGCACAATCTTCAATAACTAACATACGATCTCTTGTAGTACCAAACTCTAATTCATAAACTTTACCAGCTTTACCTAACTTTTCTTTAGATAAATCTTCAAATCTTGGTACGATTTTACCATCAGTTGCAATGGCAATTAATTCTAATTCAGGACCACCAACCCATCTAACTGCAGGTAATTTGTTTTGTAATAATAAATGATTAGCTTCATCATCAAACCCCCATTGACAAATAACTAAGTTTGCACCAGAGTCTTGAACTGATTTAATCATTTCTTTAAATTTATCTTGTTCATAATTTTGTAAATTTTTAAATTCTTCAACTGTTGAAATATCTAATTTATGTTTTGTTTTTGGTTTTGGTGGTTCAAATGGACAAGTTAAAATTGCAATATTAACGTCTTCAATTCTTTTTGGCATTTGAGGATGTGAGAAATCTTTATCTAACACAACACCTTTAATCAGTTTGGAATCTTCTAATGAACCACCAACTTTACCTTCAACTTTAATTAACTCAAAATCAACATCTTTTCTATCTTGATCAGCAACTGATAAAACTGCATCAACGGCCATTTGAGCGAATTTTTCATGAGCTTTAGAAACGATTTTGGAACCTAATGAAGTCTTAGCAGCTTTCAATAAGATATCAACTTTATTAGTTTGCATTTCTTCAGAGATTAAATCTAGTTGGCCAATTGCCACTTTACAAGCTTCATCGAACCCATTAGCGATTTTAATTGGATGAATCCCCTTTTCAATCAATTCTAAAGCTTGATCTAGTAAAGCACCAGCTAAAACAACAACACCAGTAGTCCCATCCCCAATTTCATCATCTTGTGATTTAGATAATTCAACTAATAATTTAGCGATCTCATTATCCAATTCCATTTGGGATAAGATTGTAGCACCATCATTAGTGATTGTGATTTCTCCATCTGGACTGATAAGAATCTTATCTAGACCTCTTGGACCTAATGAAGTCTTAACGATAGAAGCAACAGCTCTAGCTGCTAATATATGTTGTTTTTTAGCATCAATACCGTGAAGTCTTGTTTTATTACCTTGATCTCTAACAATAATGAACGGTCTACCCATCTCATCCTGTGCTACTATCGCGTTAGATAGATCTGGCATTGGCATCATCTGTTGTTGGGCCATTTTTGAGGTTCTATAAGATTATGAGATTGATTCTATTCTCTTTAATAAGTTCATTTAAATTTATTTATTGAATTTTTTGGCGTCGAGAAAAAAAATGGCTGAAACCGGGTATTTCCTCAATTGGAAGTTTTTCGATGTTTAATTTTAATAAAAAAATTTCATATAAATTTTATAAAGAAAATGAAAAATATTTGATTTTTAGTTAAAGAATAAGAGAGAAATGAGTGCTGTTGGTAGTTTGATCTTCTGTGAGGATTGCGGTGATCTATTAAGCAACCAATCTGAAAACAGAAAGTTCGTTTGTTCAGTTTGTAGAAGAACTTATGATGCAGAAGGTATGTACACTAATTATTAAAAGCGATGAGCTGATACTAACGATTTTATTTTCCATAGATTTCAAAGATTTGAAGGTTGTCACCAAATCAGCTGATGATGCATTCCCATCTGCTTTAAAATTGAAACAATCATCAGTTAAAACTGTATTAAAGAAAGGTGAATTAGAAGAAGGTGCTACTATTAAAGAAAGATGTCCTCAATGTGGTAATGAAGAAATGCAATATCATACTCTACAATTACGTTCTGCAGATGAAGGTGCTACTGTTTTCTATACTTGCACCGGTTGTGGTTACCGTTTCAGAACCAATAACTGAACGAAGTCATTTTATCATTTGGGGTTATGTGTGTGTATTTTAATGTTTTGTATAATATAGGATTAATAGAGGTTTAGATATATCAATTTACTTATAATTGTAATTACAGACTCATCAAAACGGATTTCAAAAACACACAAACCATAATACATTAAATAATCTAAAACACACAAACCTTCTAAGCTGCAGTTGCATATTCTAATTCCCCAGAATTCTCATATTCATACATATCTAAAGCAACAATAGCGGAATCTCTAACAACTTCATCGTCATCTTTAGCGAAATCTTGTAAGATTGGTAATACTTCATCAGTGGCAATGGAACCTAAAGCTTCAGCTGCTTCATGTCTAACCATTGGAGCTTCAGTAGTTCTTTTCAAAACTTCAATTAAAGATGGAACAGTGACTGGGTTACTTAATTGACCAAAGACATAAGCGATTTCATGTTTAAATAAAGCAGATGGATCATTGAAACCGGTGGCTAAAGCTAAACAAGCTTCATCAGTTCCAATATCTCTCAATCTGAACATGGCTCTATAACGTTCGAATAATGGAGTTTCTTGATCGTTTAAAATTTTTGTTAGTTTTTCAATCTTTGCCTCCTTGTCCAAACTTAATGGAGGAGCTGGATCAATTGAAGAATAAGCAGATTCTTGTAAATTTTCTTGTTTGGCCTTTTCTGAGAATTCCCAGTTGATTCTTTCAATGGCTAATTCACAGGTTTGTCTGATTTCTAATAAAGGATCATTTGTAAGGTATTCTTGTAATAAAGGCAATGAGTCTCTGTCACCTAAAGCACCTAAAGCTTCGGCAGCTTCATGTCTAACCATACATTGTTGGTTAACTTCGTCTTTCAAGACTTCTCTCAAGACTGGAGCTGAAGACAAGTTCTTGGTTTGACCTAAAACATAAGCGACTTCATGTTTCAGTAATTCAGAAGAATCCTGGAAACATTCACCAATATATTGAACAGCAGTATCAGCTTTTTCTCTCTCTTGTAATTCTGAACCGATAGATTTCAAATTAAATAAAGCTCTAAATCTGACAGCTAACTTAACATCACCGGCTTTGTTTATGAGGATATCTCTAAGTTGTTCTAATGAAGCGTTATCGACGTCTTGTTCTGAACTCATCTCTTAAATCTCTGTTAAAAGTGGAAAAAAAGGTGTTTTAAATTGAATTTTTAAGTAAATTTTTCAGTTTTTTTGACATAAAAAAAAAATTCGAGATGCGATGAGATGACTTTGCAGCTGCGTAACCGTGAGTCTGACATATATAAGAGCATACATCTACGTAATTTTCAGCACTAGTCGTTCTATTAAGTATGTATTCTCGGGCAGTAGATAAACAAATCCTAATAGTAAACAAATTTAGGCAACATTTGAATAATGATTCCCAGACACAAATCTTACAAACTGATCAGGCTCATTGTCGGTGTATCCATTTTTTTGGGAGTGGTGCTGCTGCTGAGACGAATTGGAAGCGACGCTGAAGATATTTTGGCTCAGAATTTAGAAGCATTAAGAAAATTAAATGAGTATAAAGGGACTTTAAAAGATGCTGAACAAATTGACTATCAGACAAAACTAGAACATTTATTGGAACAGAAACAAAAACGCCCTAAGAGTGTCGACGATGTGAAAGGATACAATTTAAAACATAAAACCCCTGGTAAAAATACTAAATGTCCTTCATATTTAGATTATAGTCAAGTTCCACATCCTCCATTCACAGAAACTGAATTGCGTTTACCATTTCAAAGACCATTGGAGCATTGTCGTACTTTCACCTCTGAAAGTGTTGAAAAATTGATTGATGAGTTGGTTAAACGTATGAAAGATCCTGACCTCGCAAGAATTACTGAAAATGCACTACCAAATACTTTGGATACAACTATCTTATATCATAACAATAATGAATTGTATCCTGAAACTTTTGTTGTCACTGGTGATATCCATGCTGAATGGCTAAGAGACTCAGCTCGTCAATTATCAATCTATCAGGAATTAACATCAAAGGATAAAAATATACAACTGTTGATGAAAGGTGCAATTGCCACTCAAGCAAAATACTTGAACCAGAATCCTTATTGTAATGCATTTCATCCACCTCCAAGATCTAAAGTCAGTAAAGGCAAAAGCGCCAAAGATGATGTTTATCCAAAGCCTAATTGGGAAGTTGTATTTGAATGCAAATATGAGATTGATTCATTAGGTTCCTTTTTAACATTAACAAGAGAATATTATGAAAATACTAAAGATTCTTCCATTTTTAATGAATTATGGTTCAGTGCAATTTCTAATCTGATTATTGTCTTGAAAAGGGAATCATCTCCAACTTTCAATGAAGAAGGTAAATTATTACCATATTATTACACTTTTAAAAGAGATACAAACATAGGAACAGAAACATTACCATTAGCTGGCCTAGGTAATCCTGTTAATTTTGGAACTGGTTTAATTAGATCAGCTTTCAGACCAAGTGATGATGCTACAATTTATCAGTTTTTCATTCCTGGTAATGCTTATTTACAGGTTGAACTGACAAAACTTAGTGCAATCTTGAAAAATATCAAACAATCAATAATTGAAGCTGAAATAATCCCAGCTGATAAATTAAATTTAGTAATTGAAGAATGTGTTAAATTTTCAAAAGATATTAAAATGGGAATCTATGAATATGGTGTTATAAATCATCCAAAATGGGGGAAAGTATTCGCTTATGAAGTTGATGGTTATGGTGGTACAAATTTCATGGATGATGCAAACATTCCATCTTTATTATCTTTACCAGATTTAGGATTCTTGGATAAGAATGATGAAATATATCAAAACACAAGAAAGATGGTTTTAAGTAAAGAAGGTAATCCATATTTCTTAAAGGGTGTTAATTTTAAAGGGATTGGTGGTCCTCATGTTGGTATTCAACATGCATGGCCAATGAGTTTATTGATGCAAATAAGAACAACTGAATCGGATGAAGAGATCTTAGAGAATTTGGAATTGGTTAAATCAACTACTGGTGGTTTAGGTTTAATTCATGAAGGTGTTCATGTTAATTCATATAAAGGTTATAGTTTTACAAGACCTTGGTTTAGTTGGGCCAATTCAGAGTTTGGAAAAACGATCTTAGATTTAGCTAATAGAAAGCCACATTTGATCTTTAAAGAAGAATTTAAAAAAGAACCATTTGATATTAAATCTATTTTATAATTTATCTTTGTTGATTAATATATTTTGCAATGTTTTCTGCTGTTTTACTTGATGCTGATTTAGCTGTACTTTCATAAGCTTTTTGATATTGAGCCAATACATCTTCATCGAAAACTTCTTGATTTCTATCTTCTGGGTATGAATATTCTCTTTCAACACCTTCATCGTCATCATGTAAGACCAATCCATCATCTTCACCTTCTTCAATACTTTCAGTGTCTGATATAACATCAATTCCATCATCTTCCTGTTTCTTCTTTCTGTCTCTCTCACTGATACCTAAATCATTCATTAAATTATTCAAACTTTTTTCCTTTCTTTGTTTCTCTTTTTCTTCTTTCTCTTTCAAAATTCTTTCTCTTTCTGCTTTATAATAAGTTTCATATTCTTCAACCTTATTATCAACTGCATCCAAGAAATCATCAAACCCAACACCAGTATAACTACTAACACTAACGACATCCAATTGTGAATAAAATTCTTCAAGCATCAAACTCATTGAATTAACCAAAGAGTTCATATATCCTGAACTCATACCATCTTCATCATCTGAACTTTGTAAGCTTGTTTGGAATGTCTCAAAATCCTTCATCCAATCCTTAGCGAATTCTGCATCTTGAACATCAGTCTTATTGAAAACAATAATCATTGGTAATTTAGTCTTATATAATATAGAACAAGCATATAACATATTTGAAATGAAAGTGGTTGGAGATGTGTTTCTTGGAGTGTCAACGATATAGGCAATCACAGTAGGGAAACTTGACGCAAATGCTTCTGTGATGATTGAACCTGATGCACTCCATATAAAACATTCAATTTGTCCAGGTGTATCAATGATAACATGTTGATGTTTTTCGGATTTATTTTCAACTAATTTTAAAACTTGATCAATCTTAGTAGAGAACAAGTTCAGTGATGTGACAATAGCACCATTTGGACCTAATTTATAATTTTCCATAACCTTTTTATATTTAATTGAATCTCTAATATCAATGTTTGCACCGTATGGAATTTTTAAAACTGCCGGATCTAGATTTATGACGTATGGTGGCGTGGATTTGGAGTGGAGGTGGGAGTTCAAGCGTTGCATGAATGTGGTCTTCCCAGAACCAGCCATACCGATACATAAAATAGTACTTGGAGCCATTTTTTATTCTATAATTTGATGATTTTAAATAATGAAGAGTTTTTGATTAATTGTAAGGGAAAAAAAAAATATTATCAAAAAAAAACTTACGTAAGCGATGAGCTGTGAGCTGTGAGCTGTGAGCTGTGACTCGTGAGCTGTGAGTTGTTTATTGAAGAGGAATGATTATGATTGGTTAATCGCATTTAATGAGTATAGTCTATATACCCATGATCCCCGTGATTATTCTGATGTTATTTATATGATAGTTGTGTATCAATTAAATGTAAAATGTATCTCTATTTCATCCATATAATTTCAATATTCTTTTATCAATGTTATCTAAAACACTTTTACCAGTAATGATTTTCAAATCATTACTTTCTTTAATGAATTGATCTTCGAATTGTTTTCTCTCATTTTGACCTTGTCCAAACATCATTGGAGGTTGTTGTTGCTGTTGTTGCATCATTTGACTGGCAACATCACCCTCACCGAAGAAAACATTATAAACTGCATTCATACCTAAAATAGCAATGAAATACCATGAGATTGAAGACACCCAACGAACGTCCAAGTCGGCAGTTGAAACACCAGTTTGTAACATTTGCTTGAATTTGAAAGTCAACGGGAATGGTAATTTCATTAGAACAAACCCAGCAAAAAAATAATTGACCCATCCCATCATCACATATTGAGAGCCCATTGTACTGAATTGATTCTTCAACATTGCGAAAACTCCATCAGTGGCAGCAGGATCGAATTGTGGTTGTTGTTGATCTTCTTGCAAATTTGATTTTGGTTCTTCTGGTAATAAAGAACCATTTGATAAAGATTCAACTAAATAGGATCTACGTGTTTCAAATGATGGTTGGGTCAATGCCCAGTTGTTAGTTTTGAATAGATTGACTTTGTTCATGATTTGGGCATGTCTATATTTTGAGTCAAAAGAAGGGAGCTTTTTAGAAGGTGACAATAATCCGTTTAGTTCCTGTCTGATCAAACCAAAAACAACCATCACCAGTGAGATGGGCAGTAGAGCCCAGTACTTCAAACTTGGGTCTAAAACTAAGTCAGGAACACTCATTCAATTGGATAATTGGTGGGTTCTTCGTGTTTTTAATTCGACCAGTTTCGGTTATTTTTACAATAAATTTGAAATTTGAGGTCCTTTATGTAAGCATCATTAATATATAATATATAATATATTTTAATATTACACTATTTACACATTTGATTCACGAGAAAAGACCTCCTTCAATACCAGCAGGGATTGGTCTATCACCATAGAATCCCTCCCATGATTTAGGAGTTATTTTGAAACTATTTATTGGCAAATTTAGGACCTTAGATGCAGATTCTGATAGTAAAAGGGCATCTGAAGTGTTATCACCTTCATATACATCAATCACTAAAGCAGTGGTGTCAGTTTTCAGGGATATCACGTCAATCAACTCTTTGGCAAGTTCAGAGAATCTGCTGACTTGTGACTCCAAATTATAGGAAATTTCGTCATGGGAACTTTCTTTAGTTTCTTCACAATTCTGGGTCAATTTCAAATTCTTGACATCATTGATCAATGACTCATCAGTATTATCACTGTATATCTTGACTCTCTTTGCTGGATCAGTGTCACCAATGACAGCTTCATGAGAATCCAAAATCAAAACTTTTTTGAAATCATTAGGTGTAATCACTCCATTCAATAAATAATCCACGAAGTTCCTCGTGTATTGCGGAATCACTGGTGATCTTTGCACTACAACTGCAACTTTTGATTCATTATCAACGTATAGTTCCAACCCAGTGCTGGTTCCTGAAGTTTGAAGAGTTGTGTAGTCAATTGGAGAGGCGAATGGATAAAGAAATGTTGAATCTAGGTACAGTTCTCGTTTGAAAGGGATGTTATGGATGAGAAGATCTGTGGATAGCTGTGGAACGTTACCGGTCGACACAGTTGGGATGATGAGTGTGAAATCTGTGAATTTAGCCATGATTTCTTTGATTTTAATGACTTTGATTATAGAGGTGGTTTAAATGAAATTGTTCAATTGTGTTGAAGAGAGGGCAGTGCTACAAACAGTTATAGTATGAAATATTATTAATATCACATATTTATTTGGTTAGAACCACCAGATTCTCTCTGATTGATACTTTGGCGAGTCCTAGAGAGGTCACTGTGCTAAACACTTTACTTACTGGACTATTACCCATTTTACCTCTTTCTAATAGACTCTGATAGTTCAATTCTTGAGTGTATTTCATATTGAAATCTTTAACTTGGACTTTATTACTATTTATTAACACTGATGTGATCTCAACGTGTTCATCATTGATCACTTCCCTCACATTATTCAGAAAATAATCTGTTGTTTCGTACGGTATGAGTCTGTGGTTGTTATTTGATAATTTAATGTCTAGTAGCTGTTGTAATATTGAAGCATCCACAAACATTGAAGATTTCACAAGATTACTATTGAAACCATTGTTTAGATCTTGCGTTATGATGAAAACGGATCCTTTATTGAGTGTATTTTGGTACTTGTTCCGTAGAAATTTGGCGTTCTCTTGCGCAAACAGTGTCTGTATATTATTGGTTTGAGAGTTGATCGTTGTGGGTTTTTGGCTAATCTGAAGTAGGTTTAAAAGATCCTTTTGAGGTTTAAGCCTCGAGGTGTAGCTGGTTCTTTGTATTACCTTCGAAACGAGTGGATCTATGCGGTGGAAGTGAGCCATAGCCGTGGCGAATTCGTGGTTGTTTTATGAGATGAGTTTAATTGTTCGGTATAATTTTTTCAGTGTTTTTTCCCCCATACTTATATGCTATCTAATTGATTATTTAAGTACGCTATACTCTGACGTATGTGTTTATTTGTCTATCTATCTATTCTAACTGTAATAATTTATATATCTCGGTATGCTCAATATCATTGTCTTTCAAATATTTCCCAATTCTTTCTTTCAAACTAACTCCATTCCATAACTCATCTCGTAATTCGGGCATTCCTAAAGTTTCAATACACACACCACTTCCAATTGTACCACAAATGGAAGCAGCCTCGTAGTCACCTTCACTAAGTATGAATCCAGTAATAAAAGCACCTACAAAAGTGTTGCCACAACCGGTTGGATCAACAGCTTCATCTTGATTAGTATGATATGGTGGATACCATTTTCCTATACTTTCAATATCATTGACTTTATATAGTGTGTAGCTACCCATGGATCCGCAACGTAATGCGAGACAACCATAACCAGTACCGAACTTATTCCTTTTCTGTAAATATGGAAGAAATTTATGGGCCAAATTTTCTAGTTCCAATTTATCAAAAGGTTCATTCAAACCTAAGAAATTGGCAGCTTCTTTAGCATTTGGTGTTAGAATATCAATGAATGGCATTACGGAGATTAATTGATCCAATTTGGCAGGGACACAATCATACGGTACAGGCTCAAATATTAATGCTGTTGGTGTATTTTTCAATTTCGTGACTGCTTCAACTGATCTATCAATTGAGCAAATCATATGTAACGATTCTGTTTCAAAATGATCTAATTCGTTAACTTCCACTCTCTTTTTAGGCGATTTGTATTCAAAATCTCGTGTCTCAACACCTTCTTCTCCTTCACCATCATGATAAAAATTCCAACCTCTTGTAGTTAATCTTGATTCATCTGTTCTCCAAATAATATCAACATTCCATGATTTCAAATATTCTTCGACTTCTAAAGGGAAATCTGATCCTTTATCAATTAATAATTTGATTTGTTTTCTTTTGTTTGATGGTGTGATGATTCTTGCACCTAACCCACCAAAAGTCCCACCACCACCAATGATGTTGTATTGTGAAGGAATGTTTGGATTTGAATGGTGGATTTCATCGAGGATGAACATTCCCAATGAGAAAAACAACGCCTTTTCACTCATTTTTATTGTTGTTTTGATTGAATTTAATATGTCAAATTGAGTATTTATTTATTTTTTCTATTTTCGTTATCAGTTTTTAATCGTGATTTCCAGTTAGATTTAACGCTACAAATTATCAGTTAAATATTCATATTTTGTGTGTATATTTTTATCCATAATTGAGCAATCATAAGCATTTCAGCCATCCAATAGATACCAGTTCCCATATTTAATACAAAAAAATTAATACATTTCGTAATCATTATCATTCTCATTCTCATCAGTAGATTTATCTTCATCGCATTCATTGTAATCTTCATCATACAGACCATAGTTCACATTCAGGATCTCTTCTTCATGATGTCTATAGCTCTTGTTTAATCCATGATTGGAAATCTCATATCCTTCAATCATATAACTTTCAATCTCATTAGTTGGGGAACAAGTTCCCGTCCCTACTATCAGTTCTTTCTTGTCAATGAATCCTCCATTACTGCTTTGGTCCCATTGCTCAGTCTGTGTTGGCTGATAAACATGATTGCCAATTGATGCTTTAGTTCTCGTGAAAGAATCTAGTGATATAGTTTTATCCAAAACTGTAGTTTCAACATTTCCTTTCTTTGTTATTTTAAAAACACCATATGGAGTCTGTTGGAATCGTCCAGCACCGTTGGGGTTTTCGAACATTGGATAGTCATGTTTATTCATCTGAATGGAATCAGTTTGTTTTACTTTTTTGGAAATTGGTGAAGAATTGGATAATCTTCTTTTTGTGTATGACTTTGGTGACAGATTATGGGACCCTTGCGATTGATGATGAGAGAAAAGATGGGATGCAGTGTGGTTGTAATTTATGTGATGGCGATTATGACTGGAATCTCTTGGTGATTCTTCCAGACTCATCTTCAGTACAAAAATCTTCCAAAATAGTAAAATTTATTTCTTTAGTTGATTGTCAAATTCCAAATCTTGAAATGTGAAATGTTTTGAATTATCCCAATCGGGAAATTTCGCGGCGTGCTTAGTCAGTAGTTATGTAATATACAGCTTCTTACACTCGGAGTTTCGGCTTTATAGAATTTACAAAATTTTTAGACAGCTAGTCAAAAATATTGATAAAGATCTCAATTTGGGTTGAAATTTTATAATAAGTTTTTGAAGGTTTTTATATGGAAGATATATCGAACTTGTCCACAAATCTTCCAACGGGAGAAGACTCAATAGTGGAAATCAACTCCGAACTGTTAAATCAGTTCAAATTAGCTGCTAATAGTGTAGCCTCATTATATAAATCATCAACACAAAGAACACAAATAGTTTATAGAAAGGGATATTTACAATGTTTAGAAGATGTGATTGAAAAGTTGAACTCTTCTCCAGAAGAACTTGAACACTGGCTATCATTAAAGAGATTAGAATTACAGAGATCGGTTGATAATAGTCCCACTCATAACAATCCCACTAATAATAGTAACATTCAAGAAGAAATATCATCATCACAAATAACTAAAGTTCCAAAAGATTATGAATTTAATATCAAGAATCATGATATAAATAAGAGATTTCCTCCAACCAAGCCAATATTATCAGTTGAAAAAAAATCAAGAATGAATGCACTACTACAAAACTCATATAATAATTCACCATTTTTACCAACGTATAATTCATCACCTATTAAGTTCAATAATAGTACGCCTGTCAAAGCACAAGAACCTTTTGATTCGGAGAGTGAGGATGAGACTAATTCAGATAATGAGAGACTTCTTGGGAATTCTAAGAGAAAAGCCCTTGATTTCAAATTAAATCATGATTTTGAAATTAAAAAGCAAAAATTTAATGATCATGATGAATCTTTTGCATGAGGTGGAAACTCTTTAATCACATTCATATTTATTTATATTGCATCGTTTTTTGATTAAGGGATATACAAAGTTGATTAATTTTGCATAATTTTCGGGTTCTGGCTAGATATGTTATATCTAGTTATAACATTTGATAAAATTTTAGATAAATATTATATAGTAGTTAGTGTTTTGTTTACTTCAGCTATCAACTGATAGCTTACCGATAAGTAAAAGTATCTTAAGATGTCACAAGTTTGTACGAAGAATTTAGAAAAAATTAAAAAAAAAAAGAGAACTCCTCATGGGGGGCTCGAACCCCCGACATTTCGGTTAACTTCCGCTAATGAAATTCAATTCCTTAGTTTGACTGTAAAAGCCGAACGCTCTACCAACTGAGCTAACAAGGACGAGTTCTATTCTGAAAATACTGCTGTTTGACATACTGAGAACACATACTACAGATGCTAAAAGAGACATAACTCGCATGATTAATCATGCCTGGGAAAAATGCCATAAGGAAACATCAGTAAAGACGGTGTATCAGATAAAAGCCAGAAAGAGATGGAGTTTAAGATTGTATAGACAAATTTAATGAACAATATAATTATCTAAGATAAAAAAAAA
>PPNH02000048.1:0-89905 GCA_003707165.2 Phaffomyces opuntiae
TTTCGTTTTTCCAAAACGTAATCTCTAGTGCTCATTTTTCGAAGAAAAATGAGGCCGCGAATGATAAGTGGCTTAAAAAAACTTTTTTTCTAAGAAATTAGGATCCACTTATGGAGTACTCATAACAACTTCATTGAACAATATTGAAGTTTAAAATACAGCAGCCGGTCATGAATAATATTATTATTAATAGAGGCGTTTGGGGATTCGGGACTTCAGAACCGGTTTGAGCAACATTATATCGGTAAACGCACACTTGACGTGCATGAGTTCTGAATTTTGATAAAATTTGAAGCACTGGTCTAAAATTCGAAAATAAAAATCTTAGAGGAGCACTAATTTAAAGTGTATAGTATTGTATATGGGCATGATGGCAATGTATTGTTGTATATTGCATCAAGA
This sequence comes from Phaffomyces opuntiae, assembly GCA_003707165.2. Taxonomy (NCBI): domain Eukaryota; kingdom Fungi; phylum Ascomycota; class Saccharomycetes; order Phaffomycetales; family Phaffomycetaceae; genus Phaffomyces; species Phaffomyces opuntiae. Next base: position 403 of record PPNH02000048.1, read on the forward strand.
AATCTCCAAATTTAAAAAAATTAAGGCTAACAAAGTTTTCACACCAGTGTTCTCATGGTGTTCAAAAATTCAGGAAATTTCTGAATTTTATATGCAATGTTATGCGACCTGATTATATAAGCATGCAGCCACCGAAGATCATTTTCTGAAAATTTCGGGGTTTTTGTTAGTAAAGTGTACAAAAGTGCCGATTCCCAAACGCCTCTAATGATTTCTAGCTGGTCCGACGGTCAAAGTCGAAACTCTACTAACAAGCATACGACGGCATATCACGTGAATATCTTAATCGTATTCAATTAGCCGAATATAGAGCCAGCTAGCTATGTTATAATTATACATAGCATATAACTACTTTACTAGTAGCGTTATATTATTATAAGCTAATCACTTATAATACTAGCGATCTATAGCGACGTAACGTAGCTGTAGAAAGCCTTTAATAAATACTATCTCAACTGAACAATTATACTTTAATTCATAGATGGCTGATTATGATAAATATTCACTTTATAAATCAATTTTACTATTATGGTTATGATCAAATGAATTATATTTAGTGTCAAGCTAACGTCACAGGAACTTAATACGTAGCAACTACTAAAACTGTATCGATCTAGATAAATCCGTTATATCACACCGGGTAACCTCATCGCCAAAAAAAAATTTGATCATGGGAGCAGTTTACTTTGGCATATAAATCAAATTAAATCATAGTCAGATTAGGTTACTCATTTATATTTATTTATCAAAATGCGTAATTTGATATGTCTTAACAGAGGAAAGATCAGTGCAACTTCCATAACTGCACCAGATTTACCGATCTTAACAACAGTTTTTGATCCTGTTAATGATTCAATCACAATAGTTTTAGGACCTGGTGAATTTGGAGTTTTAGAAGTCCAACAATTTTCTAAAAATGGTTCAATTCAAACATTAGCTTCTTTTCCTTATGATAACCAAGATGGTGATAATGATTTATTATCATTTGCTCATTTTGCTGATACACAACAATTAGTCTTCGTTTTCCAAAATGGTGATGTTATATTGGCGACTTATGATACTTCTTCTGAATCTATTAATCATGAAGATACAATGGTTGAAGTCGTTGGTAGTATAGATACCGGATTAAAAGCCGGTTCCTGGTCTTCTGATGAAGAAACTTTAGTCTTAGTGACCAATTCTAAAACTGTTTTATTATTAAGTAGACAATTTGATTCAATTGCTGAAATTTTATTAACTGAGTCTGACTCAAATTTATCTAATCACGTTGACGTTGGCTGGGGTTCTAAAGAGACCCAATTCAAAGGTAAAGGTGCTAAACAATTAGAAAGAGAATTAATCAAGAATCTAGATCTGGAAAGAGATTTAAATAAAAGAGATCCAACTATGCCATTATATGTTGATCATGGTGATTTAACTAAATTTGATGATTTGAATAAAGTTGAAATTTCATGGAGAACAGATTGTGAATATTTTGCAATTATCACAATTGATAACATCAATGAAATTGATAGAAGAATGATTAGAGTCTTCTCAAGAGATGGTGTTTTGAATTCCGTTTCTGAACCTGTTGATTATTTAGAAGGTTGTATCTCCTGGGGTAATTTAATTGCTGGTGTTCAAAGAAGAGATTACTCTACTAATGAAGAAGATGATGAAGATAATAATGGATTATTTATTCAATTTTTTGAAAGAAATGGTTTGAGACATGGTGATTTTAATTCAAGACTATCAATTACTTCCAAAATCGATAAATTATTATGGAATTCAACGAATGAAGTATTAGCTATTTTATCAAACAATAAAGTTTACATTTGGACAACCAAGAATTATCATTGGTATTTAAAGCAAGAAATTAGTTCAGTTGATCAAATTAATTTCATTAAATGGCACCCTGAAAAGAATTTAACTCTATTAATCGGTTCTTCAAACAACATTGAAATTGTTGATTTCGCTTACAAAACAACCAAAGGTCCATCTGTTAGCCCAATTGATTTAGGTATGAATTTAATAGTTGATGGTGAAATCGCCAACATTACTCCATTATCAATCGCTAATGTCCCACCGCCTGTTTCATATCGTGATTTTGAAACAACTGGAAATATTTTAGATTTAGCAATCAGTAAATCAAATGAAAATTATGTTGCTTTAACTAATGATTCTATTGTTATTGCCTCAAGAGATATTGAAATGTTAAGAAAAGGTAGACATCCTGAAATAATCTCGACTTTAACCAAGGATCAATTTGCTGATGAATCTGACTATGTTAGACAAGTTGTCTTTGTTAATGATGATTTGATTGGTGTGTTAATCGACTCTGGAAATTCCTCAAGAATTATCTTGATTGATTGTCTAGAATCAAAAGATCCTCATGTTATTTCAAGTGTTGAAAGTGATTTAAAGATCGTTTTAGTTCAACCTCAATCGAATTGGGAAAAAATCGCATATCAAACTATAAATGGTTCAGTTTATGTAATTAATAAGGAATTTGATGATGAAATTCAAGATTACAGTTATAGTTCACAACTGATTTCAAAATTCCCTCAATTATGTTCAACTTTTGAATTAGTTGAAATTCATCCAGATGGTCAAATTAAAGAAACTAAACAATCAGAATATGAAGAAGGTGGAGCGGGATGGCAATACGAGGAAGAAGAACAACAAACAAGTAAAAATACCAGTAATTTTGTCGCTTTTGGTATTTCCAAGAATGGTAAATTATTTGCCAATGACGTTCAATTATCAACAGCTATCACATCCATTGCTATTACTGATAGTCATTTACTAATTACCACCGCTCAACATATTTTAAGATTTGTTCATTTGAATAAAACTGAATTCAAACCATTAGAAGACTCAACCGATTCTGTTAATGATGAAAGAATTAGACAAATAGAAAGAGGCTCTTTATTAGTTAATGTTATTCCATCTAAATCAGCTGTTGTTTTACAAGCTCCAAGAGGTAATTTGGAAACTATTAATCCAAGAATTTTAGTTTTAGCAGAAGTTAGAAGAGACATTAAAGCTAAAAATTTCAAGAATGCTTTCATTATTTGTCGTACACATAGAATTGATCTAGATATTCTACATGATTATGATCCTTCATTATTCTTACAAAATATCGAATTATTTATTAATCAGATTGAAAGAGTTGATTATTTGGATTTATTTGTTTCTTGTCTACATGAGGAAGATGTTTCAAAGACCAAATATAAAGAAACATTTTCAGATGAAGAGTTAGATAAAATTGTTAAAGAAAATCAACAGCATACTGATGATCAGCAATATTATAAAAGAAATACTTGGGTTGATCCAAAAGATTCAAAGATTAACAAAATTTGTGAAGCCATTTTAGAAGTTTTATTAACTCCAACCTATAAAACTAAATACTTACAATCCATTATAACTGCTTATGCTTGTGAAAAACCTGCAAATTTAGAAAGTGCTTTAAGATTAATAACATCATCAGAAAACAAAGAAGATGCAGAGAAAGCCACTGTTCATTTGTCCTTCTTACAAGATGTAAATGTGTTATATAACGTTGCATTGGGTTTATATGATATTAAATTGACTTTGGCAATTGCTCAGCAGTCACAAAAGGATCCTAAAGAATATTTACCATTTTTACAAAACTTACATGAACAAACAGAGTTACGTCGTAAATTTTTAATTGATACACATTTGAAGAAATATGAGAAAGCTCTAGTTTCACTATCCGAACTCAATATCAAAGAGCATGATGGTGAAGTCACTGAAGAATTCCAGAACTATGTTATTGATCATGATTTATATAAAAATGCATTGAGTATTTATCAATATGATTCCGATAAACAGGATATTATTTTGAACTTATACGCAAAGAACTTATATTCTAAACAAGAATACGTTGAAGCTGGTCTAACTTATGAATTATTAAATAACTTTGAAGATGCTTTGGAAGCTTATATCTTAGGTCAAAAGTGGAGAGAAGCTCTATCTATTATTCAAAAGCCAGAATTTAAAGATCAATTAGAAGATACTGCTGATAGACTAATAACTTCGTTAACTGATGCTCATAAATATTCTGATGCTGCAAAGATTCAATTTAACTTCTTAAACAACATTGAAGCGGCTATCACTTTATACTGTAAAGAGTATCAATATGAAGAAGCAATTTTGTTAGCTCAAAAGGAAAACAGACCTGAACTAATTGAATCTTTAGTTGATTCTGGACTAGGTGATGGTTTTGGTACTATTGCTGAACTGATTGCTGATTGTTCTGGTCAATTAAAATCACAATTGAACAGATTAAGAGAGTTAAGAGCCAAGAAAGAAGAAGATCCTTATGCTTTCTATGGTCAAATTGAAGATAATAATGCTGCTGATGATGTTTCTATTGCCCCATCTGAAACTTCAACTAAAGAATCATTCTTCACCAGATATACTGGCAAAACTGGAGGTACTGCTAAAACTGGAGCTTCAAGAAGAACAGCTAAGAATAAGAGAAGAGAAGATCGTAAAAAGGCTAGAGGTAAAAAAGGTACTATTTATGAGGAAGAATATTTAGTGAGATCTGTTGGTAGATTAATTGAAAGATTAGAACAAACCAAGCCTGAAGCTATTAGATTAATCGAAGGTTTACTTAGAAGAAATAAAAGACAACAAGCATATCAAATCCAAAAGACTTTCGTTGAAGTGTTGATTCAATTAAAAGCTGATGTGGTTGAGATTTATAATATCAGTGAGAAAGATCGTGAAAGAATTGACGATAATGGTGAAGTGTATTACATCCCAGAGATCCCTGTTCCAGAAATTTCAGAATTCCCAAAGAAACAAACTTTAGATTACTTATCATAAGAATAGTAATATCATCATCATTAATCATTAATAAATAAATATTTAAATATAGTATTAGTAGTTGAATATATCATCGTAATTTTGAACGTAATAACCGGATCTTAAGTTTGTTTCGTGCTTCAATAGTATTTGATTTAGCGATTCAATAGCACATTTAATTCCATTTGTCACTGATTCTTTCTTGGATTTACTTAAGGCCATAGACTTGACAGGTAACCTATCGCTCCTACCTCTGCCAATATCTTCATTGTAAGTACCATCTTTCAAATGAACCTTGACTCTAGTTTCCACAACAAATGAATACCTCACTTCTTCACCATTATCGTCCTTCTCTATAACAGTCTTTTCTTCCAGTATTTTTGTGTCCAAGATTTCAGTAGACCATCCATCATGACCAAATGTCTCATTAGCGTAAGATATGAGTTTATGTAGAGGAATCTCATCAGCAAATAACGAACTTAAGTGTCTTCTTGTTGACTTAAAAGATTCAATTTTGGCTTGTAGTGATCCAATCTTTGCAATTGACCAGTCTGATTTGGGTCTTTGGACGTCGTTCTCAGTGTAGAGTCCCAAGTCATCCAACGAAGGGAAGTTCATGGTTATCACATGATCACTGGTGGACTCCATGGTCGGTGGTGCCGTTTTGTTTACGTTTTAAATCTTTCTTTTCATGTCTTGAAAAAAAAGTCAACACATCAGATTAATTTCTCCAAACGATTGGTTTACTGCTAGGTATATTACCACAAGACGTGTCCAGATGGAGCTGATCAATGGGCTTATGAACAACAAACAGCAGACTCAGTCTGCGGAGGAGATCATAGCTACATTGTGTGACAGAATGGCTCATTCAAGACTAGCCAGTGACAAGAGAGCTGCCATTTTGGCGTTGAAAGGTTTTAGTCGAGAATATAGAGAACAAGTCGTCGCTAATGGTCTAAGAGCTCTAATTCAGACAGTTAGAGAATATCAAGATGACACTGATCTTTTGAAAGCTACTTTAGAAACGTTGTTGATTCTATTTATTCGTGGTGAAGGTGATCAAGATATGTCCAGAAATTTCATCTCCCAACAATCTAGATTGAAGAATGGTAAATATCCGTCACCTCTTTTGATCAATGAAGAAAACACAATTGATCAATTCTCTTTGTGGATTGCCGATGAGATTACTCAAGATGATCTAAATATTTCTTCCATGATTTCTTTACTTGAAAATACTGATTTTTACATTAGATTATACACATTACAGATATTAGAGGCACTGGTATCCACAAGATCTTCAAAGACAAAAGACTTACTGCTAAATTCACCACTTGGGATCCCATCTATTGTGCAAGTTTTACAAGATCAGCATGATCCAGTCAGAAATGAAGGTGTTCTATTGTTAATGGCTCTTGTCAATGATAATTTCAATATTCAGAAAATTGTTGCTTTTGAAAACACTTTTGATAAATTATTCGAAATTATCCATGAAGAAGGTGATATTCGAGGTAGTATTGTGGTTCAAGATTGTCTAACATTGTTGTCAAATCTTTTGAAATATAACATTATCAATCAAAAACTTTTCATGGAGACCAATTGTTTACCAAAACTTGCATATTTGATAAGTGAACCTTTAAATGATGGCGCAATTGTCTGGAATGATCAAAGAGAATTAAATATTTCAATGGCCTTGGATATTGTTAGATTATTTATTCTTGAAGGTAATGAATCAACTAGATTTAATCAAGAAGCTTTGGATAGATCTAACATTTTCTTATACGTTCTTAGATTATCATTCTCACCAGAGACTCCAAACTTAATAAGATCAGGTGCTTTATTGACTGTTGCTGATTTAATCAATGCGAATGAAGAAATGCAATTAAAATTCAGTTCAATCGACGTTCCTTATATTGATCCAAGTTTGCCAGTTCAATTACAAAATTTTAAAGGTACAATATCAGTTGTTACTGCTTTATTGAACTGGTGTCTTGATGTTAACTCTGTTCATGTCTTTGATATTCGTGTCTCTGCTGCTCAACTTTTGAAATCTTATTTTGCAGGTAATGATGAAGCTAAAAAGGGTTTTATTCAAGATCAAATCAATTTTTTCAGATCTTCTATCTCAGAAGATGAAGTTGAGAAAGAAGAAGAAGAACATGTTGAATCAGTTGAGGAAAGTCCTGTAAATGAAAATATTGATAAACTTACCGAAACCAGCAGCGAATTATCAAATCAACCAACTCCAATAGAAACCAAACCTTTTAAAGCTACTCCAATTGGTAATATTTTTAAAGCTTTATTAGAATATGACCCAGAAATCAAGTTGAACCCTTATAAAATCTGGTTTTCATGTTACATTCTAATTTATATCATTCATGAAAACGAAGAGTTGAAACATATTGTCAAAAATATAACAACTGGTGATGAAAGCGAAGGTGAGGAAGTCATAACAGCAATCCAATCAATTTCAGAATTATTAGTATCTGCTTTAAACTCACAAGATAAGAGAATATCGATTGGTTATTTATCACTTTTGATTGATTGGCTATTTGAAGATCCAGAGGTAGTAAACGACTTTTTAGCTGACTCTTCAACTGTTAAATCATTGCTTACTTACTTATCTCAATCATCTTTAGAAAACGGTATCACACAAGGTTTGATCACAATTTTATTAGGTATTACTTTTGAATTTTCTAGTAAAGACTCTCCAATTTCAAGGGTTGAACTACATTCATTGATTATTAAGATGTTAGGTAAAGATAATTATGGATTCAAAGTCTTACAATTCAAAGAGAATCCACTATTTTTACAATTCACTGCTGAAGATATTTTTGATCCAAAGAGGGATGAAACTGGTTTACCTGAAGTGTTTTTCCACCCTTCAGTTGTCTTCTTAATCAAAGAGAACTATTACAGGATCAAGAATACATTAAATCAAGATCCATCTTTAGAATCTAATGGTCGTATTTCATATGAGAAATTTGAACAACTTAGTGAATCTTATAATTCGTTAAAATCTGACTTTGAGCAATATCAAACTACTGCTACTAATACTCAAAAGGAAACACTTGAACTCTTGGATCAAGTCAATGTTGATCTATCTGATGTTACAGAAAGACACAATTCTGCTTTAAAGGATTATGAAAAGTTGAGATTTGAACACATTCTTTTGGAAAATAATTTCGCTGCAACTTCTGATGCATTGAAAGATTTGGAGATTTTACACAATTCCTTAACTAGCTCATCAACTCAACAAATTAAGGATTTGAAAGATTTTGAAATAAAGCTAAGCAAGAAATCCGCTGAAGCAGAAACTTTAAAGAAACAACTCACTGAAGTTACTGAACAAAAGAAAAAAGCGGAAGATGGTATTAATAAGATGAGTAGAGAATTATTCCAACTTTCAAAATCAAAAGATGAATTAGAATCTCAAGTCAAAAAGCTAGATAAAGAAATCCAAAACAATAAAACACAAATTGGAAGTCTTGAAATGTCTTTGAAAAAGAAAACTGATGAATTTTCAGGATTGAATAAAAAATTAGTTGAACTTAATAATCAATTGAAAAGTGTTAATGGGAAAAAAATATCTTTAGAAAATGAGCTTTCTGAGTTCAAATCAAGAGATGAAAAGCAATCAACTTTAGTTGATCAATTGACTGAGAAGTTGAGATCATTAGCCAATGCTCATACAGAATTAAATAATGAGAAAAGTTCAATTGAAAGTGCATTAGAAAGAAACACAAATGAGTTGAATAATCAAATCAATCTATTTAAATCAAAAATTGTTGATTTAGAGACTACAAACTCTGAGCTAATTTCTACTGTTGAGCAATTGAAATTTGATAAAGAAGAGTCATTAAAAGCTGCTAGTGCAGAAAAGTCCGAATTTGAATCAAAAATCGTCTTTTTACAACAAGAACTTGAAGATTCAATTGCTAGTTTCAATAAATTAAACGATGAATTAGAAGAATCAAAAACTTCATGTTTATCTTATCAATCCGATGTTGATGACTTAAAGAAACAATTGGAAGAAAGTTATGAATCAGTTAATCAAGCAAAAGAACTACATCAAAAAGAACTTGCAAGTTACTCTGATAACCATTCTACTAAACTATCTGATATTAAAAAAGAATTTGAATCTAAAATAACAAGTCATTTTGAAAAAAACAAATCATTAGAAGCTTCAATCAAATCTTTAAATTCCAATAAAGATAAGATTTCAGAAGAGTTAGAATCACACAAGGAAAAAATCAAGGAATTAACTGATCAAGTTGATAAGAAAAGCTCACAAGTTGAAGAATTCAAAACTAAACTGGATTTCAAAAATTCAGAATTAGAAGTGTTACAATCTAATCAATTAAAAATTGTTAATGAGCTTGAGAAGTCTAAGACTCAACTAAAAGAAAGTCTTGCTGGTATTGAATCATCAAAAAAGGCTTTTGAACAAACTAAAAAGAATCTTGAAGATGAATTGAAATCAACTAAATCATTATTAGATAAATCAAAAATTGAATCTGAGAAAACTTTAGGTGAAGTGGTGAAATCTCACGAAGAACAAAAACTCAAACTTGAAGAAGATTCAAAAACTTCTCAGAAGTCATTAGAAGATGATAAATTGAAACTTGAAGAAGAGATAGAATCATTAAAAAAATCATTTGAAAGTCAAAAAACTAAATTTGAAACCGAATTAAAAGAATCTGAAACAAAATCATCAAATTTGAAATCAGCTTTTGATGAGAAATTGGAATCATCTAAGAAACTCTTCAACGAATCAAAACTCAAACTTGAAAAAGAAATTGAATCCATAACCCAAGATTTTAATCAATCTAAAGTCAAACTTGAATCCGAATTAGACGCTGCAAACCAATCTTTAACAATATCAAAAAAAGATTTCGAATTTAAACTGAAAGCCAATCAAGAACTTCTCAAATCCACTAAAAACTCTCTTGAAAAAGAATTAGATGATAATGCTGTAGAATTTGAAACCAAAGAAGATGATTACAAGCGTCAACTGAATTCGTTAAAGGAAAATATTAATACTTTAGAGCAAGAGAAAAAATCCCTGTCATCCACACTGGAAATTATATCTCAAAAGATTGAAGAAAAAGATCAAGAGTACGAAAAATTGTTTAACTCAGATAAATCGAAATCACTTGAAATTGAAGCTTTGAACACTAAAATCAAAAATTTAAATGAAAATGATACTCAAAATCAATCTGGTTTAGAGGAGAAAGAAAAACAAATCTCACAATTAAAAGATGAGTTGTTGGTAACTGAAAGAAAAATTAAAGAGAAAGATGCTGAAATCAAGAAAACAACCGATACTATTTCAACTTTAGAAGGAAAGAATTCTACCATTAAAGAGAAACATACTACAGAAATTGAGAAGTTGAAATCTGAAATCAAAAATTTAGAGAAGTCAATTGAACAAAAGGCTGTTGATTTTGAAAAAGAGCGATCATTATTATCTGAAAATTCTGACTCCACAACCAAAGAATATTCTCAAAAAGTAACAAAATTAGAAGAGGAAATTAAGTTATTAGAGAAGAAGAATCAAATTAAAGTAGATGTTATAAACAAACAAAAGGAAACATTAGCAGAAAAACTTGAAGCTTTAGAAACTCAAAACAAATCACTAACTAGAGATATCTGTTTAAAATCTGAAGTTCTTTCAGCAACATCTAAGGAATTAGAAGATAACAAAGAAGTGATCAAATCGTTGTCAGAAGAATTGTCTGCTTTAAGGAAAACTTCGAAAAAACTTGAGGAGGTTCAAAGAGAATTGGACTCAACAACTTCCAAACTTGAGCAATCACAATTGGAGCTTTCTGAGCTCAAATCAAAGTTGAAAGCCTCTGAACAAATTATTAAATCTAAAACAGATGAGGTTTCTACACTCGTTTCAAAACATTCCAAAGAAATTGAAACTGTCAAAAAGGAATCAGAATGTTCTTTAGAAGCAGCATCAACAGAAGCTAATAAATTGAAGTCAACAATCAAAACGCTGAAAAAAGATGTTAAAGACTTTAAGCAAAAGCTCGATGATTTGGAAATAAAATCAAGAGATGAAAAAACTAATTTTGAAACAGAGTTGTCTTCAAAAGTCAAAGAGATTGAAACAATCAAGAAAGATTTAATCAATGCTAATGAAGAAAAGGAGAAACTTGAAAATAAAATAAACGAATTGGATTCACTGAGAAACAAGTCAGATTCAGAAAATGATGCTGAGAAGAAAGATTTAAAAGAGAGACATTCAAACCTAGAGAAAAAGATTTCAGAATTACAAGCCACAGCCTTAGAATTGGAGAAGTTAAAGGTTTCAAAAGATTCATTATCAAGGGGTCTGAAAGAGAAAGAATCAGAACTTGAAGATATTAAACTCTCAAACTCTTTATTAACAAGTGAACTAGAGTCAAAAAAACTAACTTTTCGTGAAATGGAAGAATCAAGTAAATCTTTATCAAAAGAGCTGGAAGCAAAATCTTCAGAAATTAAGGTCTTCAAATCTGAAAACGAGAAATTAGCAAGTGATTTGAAAACTAAATTAGGAGAGGTCGAGCACTTAACAACTTCCAATGAAAATCTATTGAAAGAGGTTAAGTCTCAAAAGACTGATTTAGAGAGTTTCAAATCTTCTAATGATACATTATCCAACAAACTGCAAACTACAGAATCAGAATTGTCAAAAAGTACAGAATCAACTGACTTGTTGGAAAATAAATTACAAGCTTTAGAGAAACAACTTCAAGCCTTTGAAGCTTTGAAAAAGAAAACTGATGATCTAGAAAAAGAATTGAATCAAGTCAAAGAAACAACAGTTCCTAAAAGTGAATTAGATGATCTAATGTTAGTTCTAGATCATCTAGAAACAAAAAAGTCTGAATATAAAGAGAAAGCCAAAATTTTAGGAGGTGAAGTTTCAAGTGATGAGGAGGATGAAGAAGAAGAAGATGATGATGAGTGATCTAAAAAAAAGTACTTGTATTATTAAAAAAGAAAATCATTATACATTTGACATATTTTCTTACATAGACACAGTTTTATAAATAATTAATAACATACTATACAATTAGAACTCTGATCAAGAACGAGGATCACTCATTCTGTAGATTGACACTAGGTTTTCATCCATTTCAGCAATTTGGCCGATATCTTGTGGTGTAATGAAAATTGTTTGTGAATTTTCATCCTTTAATTTTCTCATCATCAATCTCATACCCATTTTTCTATTAACTTGATCCATAAAAACATCGAATTCATCCAAACCTTTAATACGCGAACGCATTGGCTTCCAAGTAGCCAATAATAAGGAGATTTGAGAGAATGATTTCTCACCACCAGATAACGAATCAACATGTCTTGGAGTCTTATCATTTTTGGTACTAACTAACATTTTCAATTTCTCTTTCTTGAAATCAAATTCTAAATTACCGGTGAATTTTCTATAATCTAAAGAACTTTTAAAATCTGCATCTGCTTCAAGACAAATAAAAGCTCTAGATTCAATGAATGCCTTTAATCTATCATAAACGGAACGATTGGTGTTTGTTCTAGTTGTTACAATTTGATTGAATTTAGCCCGACCATCTTGATATCTAGTTCTTGCATTATTATCTTCATTGACGATCTCTTCTGGGCTTTGATCCAATCTTGAGTTTGCATCTTCAACTTCTCTATTGACAGCTTCAATCAATTCTTTGATACGTTCTAAGGTATCTGCTTCAATCGAATCAGCTTCTTCTTTAGTACCATACTCAGCAGCACGTGCAAGATTTTCTTCTAACTTTTCTTGTAAACCTGGCCCTTTTTCTAATAATATTCTAAGATCTTCTTCCCTTTTAATTTTCTTCGTTTGTAGGTCAGCTAACTTAGTTATATTGTAATCCCTACTTGAAAGTAAGTCTAGGTAAGTTTTCTTGTTTTTCTCGACTAGTTTATATGTTTCTTCATAAGCTCTACTGGCTTCTTTTAATTCTTCCTGAGCTTCACCGTTTCTGTTTGTAAAAACTTCAATCTTTTCAACCAAGTCTGGAATTACATTTTGGTACATTCTCAGCTCTGTTTCATAACGGTTTAGTTCTTCCTTCAACCCTTCTAGTTTACCAGTTTCTGAATCTTCATTAAGCTTTTTCTGTAATTGATACTCTTGAGAATTAATTTTATTCAATTTTTCTGTAGTACTTTTAATAAAGGTTTTGACTTCATTTCTTTGTCTTTTGAATTCTTGATCAGTTTGTTGATAAGCTTGTTGGGATCTATTCAAATCAGACTCTAAAGATCTAATTTCATTAATTAAACCAGAAGTATCCTCATTACCAGATTCTGTTAGAATTTTTGAGACTGAATAATCATAGTTAACAGGATCCACTGAAAGACCACCGTTTAACCCTAGTGATGTACTGATACCAGAAGAATTACTGACCAAAGAAAAAGCAGCAGCAGCTCTTCTTCCTGACTTACCCATACTTTCAATAAATTGCTGAGCTTCTTTTCTATCTTCAATTAATAGAACAGCTTCAATGTGTTTTGCATCAATCATGATATATTTAACTTCTTCATTTTTGAAAACAAGAGCATCTAGTATGCTTGGATACTGTTCAGTTAATCTACCTGAAGAATAATCAAATCTTTCTGGTTTTCTAATGATAATATTTGCCCAACATTTATTTTTATTCAAGATGTTTTGCAAAAGTCTTTGATCTCTACCTGTGTGAACAACAAATGTAGTAGCTTCTTGACTCAAAGCTGTATTAATCAATCTAACCCATTGTTGATATTCAGATTTAACAGTACATAAAATACCTAAAGGACCTATAGGTGTAGAATCAAATGGTGTATTTTTGATAGCTCTGAGAACATCTCTGAAAGATGCATTGAAACCTTCTAAAGGATCCCTTTTCTTGCCTGTTGCCCTTCTGGCACTTTCCTTTAGTTCAGCTATGTGCCGACGAGTATCTTCATTGCTTTTTTCATATTCTTGATACTGTTCTTTATTGGCGTCTGAGAGCTCTTCAAGTTGAATATTGAATTCCTGGATTTGGTTCTGCAAACTATTTTTCTCTCTTTTAAAAGAATCAAGCTGTTCAATCAAAATTTCTTTGGAATCACCATTTATTTGCATTAATCTCTTTTCTTCCTTTAGAATATCTTGATTACATTGATCTATCTTTTGTTGTCTAACTTGAATATTATATTCAGCATCTTCCTTTTCATTGATAGTGCTTTCCCATCTGGAAACAAACTTATTAACCTTCTCCTTTGCTGCTGTTTTCGAAGCTATTGTTTCCTTTACTTGCTCTTTGAGGCCTTCTTTTTTTTCTTCAACTCTTTTGATGTCTCCTTCAAATATAGCAATTGCTTGTTCATTCTTTTTTATGTTATCTTCAATACCACGAATACTTTCAGTGTATCCCCTTTTAGCATCTTCATAATCTATAATATTCTGTCGATCAGCGTCTGCTTCTTTGTAAAAGTATTTGGCATACAAAAATCCTTGTCTTTCACGGAGATCGTTAGTAGCCATTAAAGAATTGAAGTTTTCTTTTGCTACTTGTGATTGATTCTTTAAAGTAATAAGATCATCTTTCATTCTAAGAATGGCTTGATCCATCTTTTCTGTTTGGGATTTACTGGATTTCAAATTATCTAAAATTTCAGCCATCATTGTACCTTTCATGAAATATTTATATTTTTGGTCATCAGTACTTGCAGTTAAGAAAGATCTAGCAGCATCTTGTGATAAGAATGACATTGGATTGCTAACAGCAATATTGAAATTATCTAAAATTGCATCAAGATCAGCTTTTTTGTGAGAAACTTTATGCTCATTTTCAGATTTTAATATGTATGGAACAGAACCCGAGCCTTCACGCTTTATAGTTCTTTCAATAATAATTTCTTTACCATATTTTTCTGGTTGGTAAGCATCATCACCATCATTAGCTAGAACAACTTGAATTCGAGATGCATTTTTACCTTCTTTGATAAGATCTTTCAAACTAGAACCTCTATTGGTTTCAGTTGCCTTCGCACCTAGACAGACAGTAATGGCAGTTAGAACAGCACTCTTACCACTACCATTGTGACCAATAATGAAGTTTAATCTTTTACCAAAAGTTAAACTGAAGTTTTCGTGACACATGAAATTTTTTAAGCTCACTCTTTTGATATAACCACCATTTTGTGCTTTGATATTATCAGAGTCAGCGGCTGCTGCCCTTTGTGTTGATTCAATCTTTCTCAGAATCTTGGCACGTTTAGCATCATTTAGATTGGATGATTGGGTTAACATTTCATCAACATCAAATTCCTACACGCGTAGTTAGTATTAATGAAACTCATCTTGGTGTTTTCAAACAGATAGCTGTGGCGTATACATACATATCCAGCATCTTCAAAGTCTTCAACATCATTGTTATCTAGTTTCCTCTTCTTTTGAGGACTTGATTGCGACATGATTGGTCTTCTTGAAGCGTGTTTTGGCTCTTTTATAAATTCGGGTTGTTTATCTTTTTTATTTTTGCGCGTTTTGATTTTTTCGATTAAATCGCGACTTGGTGTCTGGGTGTTGAGGTCGGGTAGGAGCACTGCCCAGGCTCGAGATTTCAAAAGAGTCTCGACTCTCAATACAGATGAAGCCTGAATCGACGGAAGTGAAGAGCGAAAGTCCAGATGTTACGTTCCCCAATGAGGAGCCCTCATGCTGCTCAGAAATTACAGACCAGAATTCTACCATTCATCGCAAAGGCGTCAACAACTACAAATACAACTTCACAAACGACACCTGAAGTCATCGCTTTAACTGATATTGATAAAAAATGGAGTAACAAATGGAAAAAGATGTCTCCAAATGGTTCATTATACCCACTAGATAAGAGCAAAAATGCTGGATCCGAGAAGAAATTCATCATGTCCATGTTTCCTTATCCATCAGGTATGTTACATATTGGTCATTTAAGAGTTTATACCATCAGTGATGCAATTGCAAGATTCAATAGAGCCAAAGGTTATGATATCATTCATCCAATGGGCTGGGATGCATTTGGTTTACCAGCTGAAAATGCAGCTATTGAAAGAAATATCCACCCGTTCATTTGGACAAAAGATAATATTCATAAAATGAAAGAACAAATGGATTTAATGTTAGCTGATTTTGATTGGGAAAGAGAAGTTACAACATGTAGTCCTGAATATTATAAATGGACACAAAAAATCTTCTTACTGCTGCATGAGCATGGATTAGCATATAGAAAAGAAGCTGAAATAAACTGGGATCCGGTAGATCAAACAGTTTTAGCTAATGAGCAAGTTGATGCTGAAGGTAGATCGTGGAGATCTGGGGCCATTGTGGAGAAAAAGTTATTAAGTCAATGGTTCTTGGGTATTACACAATTTGCCAAAGATTTGGATAAAGATCTTGATCTGTTAGAAGATTGGCCAAATAAAGTTAAATTGATGCAAAAACATTGGATTGGACAATCTCATGGTGCTGATATAAAATTTGTCTCAAACAACGGTGTGGAATTAACCGCATTCACAACCAGACCTGATACAATATATAGTATTCAGTATGTTGCCATTGCCATTGATCATCCTTTAGCTAAAAAGCTATCTATTGAAAATGAATCATTGCGTGAATTTATTGAAGTTGCAAAAGATCTACCAGAAGATTCAAAAGCAGGTTTTGAGTTAGACTTCAAAGTTGCTAATCCAATTATTGATGGTGATGCTAAAATACCAGTGTTTGTTGCACCTTACGTGTTAGGTTCCTATGGTGAAGGTGTTGTCATGGGATGTCCTGCTCATGACGAGCGTGACTTCAATTTCTGGAAAGAGAATAAACCAAATGAGAATGTCATCAGTACAATAATACCTAAAAATGGTGCTATTATTGAAGAAGATAAACCTTTCACCAATAAAGGTGTTTTGTCTGTTTCTGACAAAGAACTTAATGGTTTAACAAGTGAAGATGCAACTTTAAAAATCATCCAGAAATTATCCAAACTTGATTTAGGTAAAGCTAAAACTCAGTACAGACTGAGGGACTGGTTAATCAGTAGACAAAGGTTTTGGGGTGCTCCAATACCAATTGTTCACTGTGAATCCTGTGGTACTGTTCCTGTCCCCGATAAAGATCTACCAGTTTTATTACCTGATAATGTTAAGATAGAAGGAAAAGGTAATCCACTTCAGCATTTAGATAGTTTCACCAATGTTAAATGTCCATCCTGTGGAAATGACGCTAAAAGGGAAACCGATACTATGGATACATTCATGGATAGTTCATGGTATTTTTTCAGATATACTGATCCAAAAAATACATCATTACCATTTGATTACCAAAACGCTTCCAAACATTTACCAGTTGATTTATACATTGGCGGTGTGGAACATGCTATATTACATTTATTATACTCCAGGTTCATCTCAAAATTTCTAGCAAAGATCAACATGTGGAATGGCAAAGAAGTTAATGGAGAACCATTCAAAAAGTTAGTTACTCAAGGTATGGTCCATGGTAAGACTTATAAGAATCCTCAAAATGATAGATTTTTAAAACCTGATGAAGTTGATCTTTCAGATCCACACAATCCAAAAGTTATAGCAACTGGTGAAACCCCAGCAATCTCTTACGAAAAGATGTCGAAATCTAAATACAATGGTGCTGATCCTCGTAAATGTATAGAGACTCATGGAGCAGATGCTACAAGAGCTCATATCTTATTCCAAGCTCCAATTGAACAAATTCTAGATTGGGATGAAGCTAAAATTGCAGGTGTTGAAAGATGGTTACGTCGTGTTGTTCAATATTCTAAAACTATACCAGCTTCAGTTGCATCAGATGAAATTCCTGAATTTTTAAACATTGAAGAAGAAAAATTGCATAATGAAAGTGAAACTTTATTAAAGAGTATAACTGAATCATTTGAAGAGTCATTGTCATTGAATACAGTTATTTCAGATTATATGAAACTTACAAACTCTATAATAAGTTCATTTGAAGATGAAAACGTTTCAAAAGTTCTAGTTTTGAAATCATATAAGAAATTACTGATATCTATGTCACCAGTTTGTCCTGCAGTCTCAGAAGAATCATGGGAAAACTTATTATCAACTCAAGGTAAATCATGGAAATCAGTCTTTGTTCAAAAATGGCCAGAATCTGAACCATTGAAAGTTTCTAAAGTCAATTATAATGTTTTAATTAATGGTAAATTTAGATTCTCATACCTTGGTGATAAGGATCTCTATAAGAATGAACAAGATGTCACTTCAAGGATCTTAGAAGTTGAAGAAGGTAAAAAGTATTTTGATGGTAAACCTATCAAGAAAGTTATTACCAAACCTAATGCAATTATCTTTATTGTCAAATAAGAATTGGCAAACCACTTATTTTATAAAGAAGAGAAATCCCTTGTAAATATTACAAAATGTATAGAGATACCAAAATCATAATGTTGTATATAATATAAATGAAAGTAATGAATTATATTCTTACTTTTTGGTTAAACTTTTCAAATGTGTAAACAACAATTCGGAAACTCCTTCATATCCTAAACTTTCTAATTCTTTCAATATTTCAATCCTTAAGTCTTGGTATGAATCTTTCAACCAAATGACTTCCGGATCAGTCTGAAGTGCACTAACTGATTGTTTAGTCAATGGACCATCATGTTGAACATTGATTTGTGGATTTTTTTCCTCAATAGCTTTCAAAAAGTAATTACTATATCCTGCAAAAGCAGGTGAAGAATGAATATTAAACAGAGTTTTAAAGTTTGAATTTTTATCAAAAATTGAAAATTGATTTTGTAATGAGTTTATGAATTCATAAGGAAGATTGAATGCTGTATTTGTTGAAGATTTTGTAGATTCAAATGCTTTATTTCTCCAAACTATATTACAAATGTCAATGACATATGAATTATGGAGATCTGTTAATTTTGTAACTTCATCACTTATCTCAGATTCTCTAATGATATTCTTTGAAAAATTTAAATGTGCACACACTTCTGAGAATGAAATAGGATCTGAAATGAATAGTAAAGGATATAACAATGATTGTGGGAAAACAACATGAGCGACACCAATGTATTTGGTAGGAATTTCTTTAATGGATCTGAAAATAGCGAATGCTGGAATCAATACTATTCTGCTATATTTAAACTTTCTTAGTTGTAGTGACATTTTGGTGATTGTATTGGATATGAGTTTTAGTAACATTGTCAGTGTGTCAGAATCTTCATTAACAGTTGAAGCCCACTTTCTGATTATAACAGCCACCGAATTTAAATAATCTGCATTCCATTGAATTGATGCTTTTACACTAGCAGTGTCAAAGGCTTCAAGTATCGTATCAAACTCAGACTGCGTGACATTGTTAGTGTTTTGTAAAAAATAGAATGTTAATTGTTGTAAGTCTGATCTTAATATTAGTTCAGCATCAGTCAACAAGAGTGTTGAGATTGGATGTGGAACTCTATGAGAAACAGCAAAATATGATTTAGTTAGCTGTAACAAAGATTCAAGTTCTTCTGGTTCCAGGGTTTTAGCATCTTGAAGTATTAAATCAATCCATGAAATTAATACTTGATGTTGAGAATCACTTTCTTTCAACACATATGATAATAATTTATAATCATTACTATTTGAAAACAGAGTTGTCAGATCTGTGGACATATAATTTGGTTTGTTTATATCTTTTGATAGCTTTTGCAAAGATGGGATACCACCTTCATCTGAACCTGTAATGAAAGAAGTATAATCCATTGTACCTCTTTTTCTTCTTTTCAATTTTCTTTCAAATCCTTCAAGGTATAGATTTTCATCATAAGTTGGTTGTAGTTCTCTCTTAGGTCTATTACCTTCCTGAATAACCATTAGATCTTGAATGTATTTAGGGTTTGGATTTGAGAAAACAAAATCAGAGACTTTTGGAAATATATCAAATATTTGGTCTGGTGCATATTGTTGAAATAATAACAACAATCCAACTGTTTGTTCAGAAAACCCAAACTTGTTATGAATATTTAGCAATCTATTGACTCTTGAAGGATTGATATGTTTTTTCTTTGTAGATAAGAATAATAAATGTGCAATATTTGACCTTATGTAGCCAAATTCAAGATAATTGAAAACCATACCATATAATCGTTCAATAATATCAGGTTCCTCTAAAAATGAGTAAACTGAGATAAGCCAGTCAACTAGCATGATTTGAAGTCTCTGAGGAAGTGGCGGGCTTTGACTGACGACTGATTGGATTCTTATATTTCCTAGAATTGCAACAACACACTCTGTGGGCACTTTACCTTTAAAATATAGAAAATTTTTAATGATGTGCGCCTTTGATGCTGTCACAACACCTGATCCCTTCTGTGTTATAAGTTTTATTAATTTTTTTAGATCAGACGTGGATATACCATTTGTTTTCAAATCAAGTCCATCTAGAGTTGTAATCAATGATATTGGATCTGAATCCTCTTTTTGATAACGTTAGCATGTAACGACCAAGATTTCTTCTTGAATATTAAAAGACTTACTATCTTCAAAACGTTGAATATTTTCAGAGATGTCACTCATGGTAGAGTCCTGAGTGAATATTGAAATTTTAGCGGATTAATGATCAATGATAAATTTTATTGTTTAATATTTTGTTTAGCTGAAAAATCAAAACAATGGTAACTGTAGAAACCTACGATTTGGTTGGCACCACAACAATATACAGAACAATTAGTGAGCACAAGATGGTGATATTGAAGAAAACAGGATTGAACTGTATACATGTACAATTAATAGATAAATTACTACTTATAAACTCATCGAATCATATATATTAAAAAACGTTCTATTAAAATATCCATTTTGTCTATGCGACAGAGATTTTTAATAATCCTAATCTATCATAGAGGTTTCTTGATCTGATGTAAGGATCTAATTTAACATAATTTTCAGATAATTCATGACCAATGGCGATTTTTTCATCTTTGAATCTGTTTGAGTTTTCAACACTATCAGCTTCAATCCAGTTAACAGTAGCTTGGATGAATCTTTGTGTGATCTCTTTACGTTCTGCTTCTAATTTAATTCTAGTTTCAGTGTCTTTCATTAATTTATCATCTTCTGCATTTGGTTCGATGAATTTATCACCATCAAATTCATCATCACCACCTAAACTCTTTGGAATGTATTCCATTGGAATATATTTTTCTAAATCTTTTGTATTCTTAGTGAAAATAATTTTAGATGCAACAACTGGATCTAACCAGTTTTTAACAATGTTCCAGATAGGTGGGAAAATCCATGGTGCTTTATGGATGAATAATCTACCTAACGATTCAGGATAATGAGCTTCAAAGACTGAAATCATGAATTTGACAGGTGGATAATCCATATTTGACATTGAGAAACCAGATAGATCAAATATAATTGAAGCTGAATCAGTTGGTTCTTTTAAAAATAATCTTGCTATTTCAATGAGCAGTAAAGTATAGTTTTCAATATCATCAATAGTTTGTGCTGATGGGGTATGTAAACGAGGTCTGATATGGACAATTGGTCTACCATTAATGTCATAACCTCTGATGTAAGCTTTACCTGTTCTCAATTGTAAAGCAAAACCTTTATCATCGTTCTCTATTGGTTTTCTATCACCATCCATTAACAGTTGATCAACATCACGTTCTTTTAATCTCCAATGTAAAGTATGAGCGATCATTGCTAAACATTTATCAGAATCCCATTTTCTTGCTCTTAAAAATCTTAAGATCAAGTTATCTGGCGTATCAGTTCTTAACATATTCCAGAAGTTTTCATAGATTTCTTCAGGCTTTAAATCTTTTAAAGAATCATGAATAACTTTACTATTATAACTTGCTTCAATTTCTTCACCCGATCTAGTGGTTGTAACGGATAATTGGTCACTAGCCACCGATTTCTTTGATGATGATTTGTGACGACGGAATCTACCAAAAAACTTCTTTTTGGAACTTGTATCTTCTTTAGTTGATGTAGTTGAAGCAATAGTGTCTTTTCTCTTAACAGCTTCATCGCTTGGTAAGATAACTGGTGTACCCCAAAACTTCAAGAAATGGGACCAAACTTCTTTCAATTTCCATTCTTCTTCAGCAGTCAGGGTTTTGAAACGACCGGCAGGGATATCTGAGGCAGTCATTTGTTTTATAAAGATCTGATTGTGTTCGTTCAGAGTGAGAAACAAATGTAAATATTCTCTCTGAAATGAAAAAATCCGGTATAAATTTATTTTCCAAAATTTTCGCGTTGAGAAAAACAAGTTGTTGTGGTTACAGCAAGTGAAAAGTATATACCTAAATGCGAAGATTTTATTAAAAATTGAGTAGAATCAAGTGAATTTTCCAACTCTTTGCTGTGCGTAATGAAGTTTAGACGTCGATCTGTCAACCTCGGTGTCTAGCTCATCTAATAGATCGTTCTGTAACGCTAATTCTTCATTAATTGCAGTACCTAATAGCTTCTGTCTCTGTATAGCTTTAGATAACTCTTCAAGTTCTTTATCTTGTTGTTTGAAATCGTCTTTTTGCAATTGCAACAACTGTTGATCTTCAAGTCCCCTTGTTCTTTCTGTTTCTTGTGGTTTACCAATGACTCTGCCTTTGAACAGTTGGTTTCTATTGGATAACGGTTGGTTGGCTTGGTTATCGTTTGGATATTTAGATACACTTGATAGTAATTGTTCAATGTCATTATGTTCTCTTTGCAACGAATTCAATAACTCAAAACGCCTTTTATATTCTCCAGTTCCTATTTTCTCTTCCATTATCTCAAGACCTTTCCTCAATCCCTCAAATTTACTTCTCGATAATATTAATTCTTTTCTTGTATCTGATTGTGATTTATAAATAGTACTTCTTGCCATTTGTAATTTCTTCTTAGTTTCACGAGCTGTTTCCAACCAGCTTGCCAAGTCAGTAATCGGTTCATTGTTATTCACAGTCAAAGCCCACGCGTCATTGACTTTCTCTTTTATCGAGTCGTTAACATTGGTGAATATTCCTGGTGGTAGATTTAAAAACTCTTTAAATGGTAATGATTTCTTCCATTTCAAATCTGATTCATCCGTGCTTATATTTGTCAAGAAAGACTCTAAATCATTTCTTCTAGCTTCTGTGAGTTTGGGATTATTGATTGTGTTCCTTAGAAATGTCTTTCCTGGGAAACTGTATGGGATTCTTGTTGAATACATTGATTCCAATTCATCTTTAAGACTGACAAAATCTGAATATCTTTTCTTCAAAGTGTAGCTTTTCCCAGATACGCTTACCTGAACATGGTAAATTGTGTGAGATCCATCATCACTGACACTCGTGACAGGAATAGAGACGTTCATTGTGGTGATTATTAATGAATTTCTGACTGTTTCTTTCTATTTTGAATAAACAATAATTAGAGCAGTGTGGCCTAACCTGTAATTATAAAATTAATATTATTACTAGTAGTAGGAAGCCCCGACAGAATCTTCACTTTGTTCAAATCTTCAGTTAGATAAAAGTATAGGACAGTTTATATCGACAACAGTGAGAGTTACAAAGAGATGGTAAGTCTCTCATCAATTAACTTCATGCACCAATAATATACTAACTATCGACTAGTCTAAACAATTCATCTCAACTGCCACTGCTGGTAAAGCTCATGAATCTGACATTTATGGTGTTGGTATTTCAAAACCATATACTTTAACTGTTTCTGGTGATGGATATTTGAAACTATGGGATAATAAAATCACTGAAACTGATACTGCTAAAGATTTCGTCAAAGAACTATTCATTCATAAGTCAGGTGTCCATCATATCGATGTTTTTGAAGATACAATTGAAGGTGTTAAACATATTTTAATTGCAAATGTTACATTTTCAGGTAAAGTTATATTTGTTTATATTGACTCCACTAACCATCCTGTTATTCTAGATGATGTCAATCTTAACGAAGGAACTGATTCATTTTGGGCTGTGAAATTCTTGAAAGGTGATTCAACAATAAGTACATTTGCAGCAACTTCACCAACTGGATCAGTTAAAATTTGGGAATTCTCAATGAACTCACAAGGTATCCCAACATTCACACTAAAACATGATGTCCAACCACCTACAAAATCATTTGCAGTTTCACTAGATTTGAATTTTGAAACTAAATTATTAGCAACAGGTTATCAAAATGGTGATATTTTATTAACAAACATTGAAACTTCCAAACCGGTTTATACATTCCATAGTTTTGGTTTAAAAAATACAAATAACAACTCATCAAGTGTTCGTTCTGTTAAATTCTCACCATTAGGTAAAATCTTAGCAGTTGCAAGTGATTCAGGTGCTGATGGTAACATAACAATTTATGATACTGAATATGGTGAAAACGTTGGTAATTTTTCAATACCTTCTCATTCAACACAATCATTAGTTGGTGCTTCTGCTCATGATGGATGGATCTTTGAGTTAGACTTCAATGAAACTGGTGAATTTTTAGTAAGTGCAGGTTATGATGGTAAGGTAAGAGTTTGGAATACATCGACAAGAGAAAGAGTTTCTACAATTGCATTAAACCCAACTGATTTTGAAAATGATGATATCGTTACTGATTCTGATAATAACGTTTCTTCTGCATTTGGTGTTAAATTTGTTAAGAAAGGTATTAGAGGCGGTGCTGGTGGTGATACTAATGAAGGGTTAGTGGTGATATCAAAAGATAGAGGTATTCGTTGGTATAGAGAGGCTGGTGGTATTTAGAGAAAATAATGTCATTAATGTTTACAAGCTAAAATTATTAATAAATATGTACTTAATTGTTTTGCTTATGTGTAAATTGTATGCTTTTAACTTGTGGAGCTTTTCTTTTATTAATACTCAATTAACATATTTCTATCATTGTTGTCGTAATCTTCATATTCTTCATTATTTGAAATTCTTCTTTCTCCTAAACTACTCAGTGCACTTTGTGGGTTTGAATGATATATGGAAGCTTGTGGCGTTCCTAGCCTTGATGTATATCTATGATGATCTACCGAATTTCCATGGATTTCGTTACTTAATTCTTCGTCAATATCTGACTCAACTTCTGATTCATCTTCATTATTATCTTTAACAATAAGATGTTGTCCCTGTATTTGTTGATTATTAAGACTTGATCCATTAATATTCGTATTTGAATGATTTGCATTTTCACTATTGAAATTTGGTAAATTTGTTGAAATACTTGTGATTATACCATCTCTTCCAACTTCTTGACACAATAAAACCAGATTTTCCTTGGATAATTCTCTAAATTGTTTAGTTCTTACAATTAGCCCCCAGTTAACAAAGATGAAAGCAGCTGCATTATGACATAAGACCTCTTCATTGACTAATTTCGATCTTGTCCAAATTTTCAAAACTTCATTGATTTTAAAACCTCTTGAATAAATGGATTCTAAACAAAGATGTCTTAATCTGGGTAATTCATATAAATTTGAAAGAATTAATAATCCTGTGATTATATTAATATCAGTGATGAATAATCTATCAGTGTATAAAAATTCAATGAGTGCTTTCAACCATGAAACAGGTTCCGGAATAAACAAAGTATTATTTTGAGATTCAATCATTCCACTTTCTATTATTCTTTGAAAATGTGGCCATCTTGCTAACAAAATAGTTTTATGAACTTTTAAAGGTTTAGATTTCATGAATGTATCATTTGATCTATCATCATTATAATCAAATGGTTGATTTAAATCTTTCACATTTTCAAGAAATTTTGAATTAATTGAAGGTCTTTCTTCACCTTGAACTCCTAAGATTTCAAAATCTGTGAATTTTTCATTATTTAATAAATCTTTCATACTATTAAATAAACTTTCATTTGAATTAGTTATTGAGTTTTGAAAAGATGGAACGCCCAAATCACCCAATTCTAATTTGATTATAGTGGACAGTTCGTAATCAAATGATGTATCATTAGTTTCTGTGTTTATTGGATAACCCAACAAATATAAAAATTCATTAAAGATGAAAAAATGCCTCCACCTATAACCCAACAACGGTTTGAAAGACCCTGTTAAAACAGTATGCCATGTCAAGTCACTCATATTATGTAAACCAATACACATTTCAACATCACGATCATAAGTCCATAACGGAACAATGATGTCTAATAACAGTGGCATATTAATTTGAGGTTTTAGATAAAGATGAAATCCATCTAATTTAGGCAGATCATTGATCTTGATTGAACCTGTCGTGTTTGTTTGAATATCAAACCATGAAATTTCACTAACATGTGCCATCTCATTAGTTAACCCACCAAAAGACCAAATTTTATTATTGAAATGTGATATGAAATGATCAAATCTATAAACGAATTTTCTAGGCCCATCCCAAATACCAGTATTAATATCATAACAGTAGAGATCATCATAAGGTGGTAAATTCAGATCATCTTTGTATAAACCACCAGAGATATACATTTTAGTTCCATCTGATGATAAACAGGCAGCATGTCTTGATCTTGCCTTAGGGATTGAACCTCCATTAATCGGCGCTAATGACCAGTTCTTAGCATTTAGATCATATATCAGTAAATCATTGTTACTAAACTCAGTAGTGTCTTCAGGAACTCCTCCATACACTAATAATCTTTCATTTTGTATAGCTAATGCAGAATGACCTTCTCTATAAACAGAATGATTATGAACCTCCCATTGATTAGTTTTCAAGTCTAATATATAGACTTTACTGTCCACTTCAGATACTAGTTAGTATGAGATCAAATATATTCAACATGCAAATTACATACAGTTATCATCCTCATCAAAACCACCAAATAAAAACAGTTTACCATTTAAAGTTACAGCATTTGCAGATTTTACTCTGGACATGGGGATTTGTCCAGTAGTATGCGCAGCTTGAGACTGGACAAGCCCTCTGGTTGCCCTGAAAGTTTCCATCACAGGATTTGCTGGTATTTTGTACGGTTAATCTTGAAATAATATAACTTTAATTTAAATTTAAATATTTGTAGTAATTTTTATGCCAGATTTTTCTTCGGAACATCTGAAACCGAAAATTTCGGAAAATTACATTTCCTAATTCAGACGAGCCAAAATACGAGGGCTTGCATCTCGAGTTCCGGTCACGTCACGTTCATGCAAAATTCCCTTTTCAGCCACACCGTTGCAGTCGCTCTGGTTGGGGCAACAATTGTCGTTATTTTTACTTTTTCTCATAAAAAAAATTTCATTGAGAAAATTTGTCTTTAATATAAAAAAAACTTCACCAATTCACTTTAGTTGATAATCAACACCAAATTAAAATCATTTGTTTCCCTTTGCTTCTAAATTACTGAAGAAGAGTTAAATACTGATCATTTGAACATATTTACTCTTAGGAAACTGGATTTTATCTCTTTTAAATCACCATTTGTTTGCCGTTCTTCTCAATTAATTTTTTATTGAGGACTCATACAACAAAACGAGTTTAAAAAGAATCCAAAAAATATAAAACAGGAGAATAAAAGAAAACAGATTCAGAATCTTTTCATATTTATATTTGTTCATTTCCATTCTCATTTACGTTTCATCAAATTCAAAGAGACTGCAGAATTATTTACATTTATTTCATTGTTGTCATTTTTTTGTTCCCGCTTCGTTTAATTAACTGCGTGTCATCAAAAAATAAAGAAGCAACTTTTGATTTAAACTCGAAAGAACAAATTCAAAAACGCAACAAAATAAGATAAAGAGATCGAGCTTTTTATTAAGTCATCGCTCATTTACAACAAGAAAGTTTCATTCCTGTTTTCATTTCAGTTTTTTTATTTTCAAAATCATTAATCTATATTAAATACTAGACATATTACTAATAGTCTGATTCATTATACTTTAATACCGAAGATTTTAACTAATTATTTACTTACCTCAAGTGGATTTACAACCAAGATCATTAACATCTATTAATTTCATTTTTTAGAAAATGACTTCAGTTTACGGTTATGCTCAACAAGATGGTGCATTCCATCAATCATCTGGCTCTTTAAGTCATCAAAACAACTACTACCAAAACGATAACTATAGACAACATCATTACCATACTAGTTTTTCAGGTTATCCAGCACAGCAAGTTTACAATGCTCCTTTAGTTAACTCTCAACCTGTTTATCAACAACCTCAACCAATGGTCCCTGTTAATGCTCCACACCAAATTTATAACCCAGTTTACAACACCGGTTATTATCCTCCTGCTCAAGTCCCTCAACAACAACAAGTTACTCAAGGCAATGCAGTTTCTGGTGGGTTATTACCTGTTTTGGATTATGATATTAAGATCATGAGTAAATTCATGACTTATTTGTCTTTTAGAATTGCTGGTAGATCAGATACTGGTAACGAACAATTTATTTCAAGTTTACAAAATATCTTGAGTGCTGTTAGATTACCATTATCATCATTAATTTTAGCTAATTATTTCCTATTAAAGAAGTATGAAAAACATTCAAGCTCATTCCAAGATATCAATGAAAATTCAATCAAAGAAATTTTGATTCTATGTTTAGTGCTAGCTAATAAAGCCAATGATGATAATAATTTCACCAATAAATCATGGCAAGATGCTAGTGGTTTAGATAAATTAATCATTA
Organism: Phaffomyces opuntiae; assembly: GCA_003707165.2. Classification (NCBI taxonomy): domain Eukaryota; kingdom Fungi; phylum Ascomycota; class Saccharomycetes; order Phaffomycetales; family Phaffomycetaceae; genus Phaffomyces; species Phaffomyces opuntiae. Next base: position 28,861 of record PPNH02000048.1, read on the forward strand.
ATAAATTAGAAGTTGAATGGTTAAATTTATTCGAATGGAGATTACATGACATTAATATGCAAACTTACAATGAATTATTAACTCAGTTCAACAAATACTCTAAGAATATTAATGCACATGAAGCACAAAAACAATGGGAAATTCAATTTCAATCCCAATATAATAACTATTATTATCAACAACAAAAACAAAGTCTTGATGCCGTTTCACCACCAATGAACAACATTAACTGTGTTTCACCAACTGAGAATTATATTCCAAGATTTAACAACAGTTATCAAAATTCAGGTTCTAATAATTGGCAACAATATGATTATCAACCAGTTAGTAACAATTATTCAACAACTTCAAGATATTCTCATTTTAGATCAAGCTCATCACCATCTAAACCTGAATTCTGTACCAAAACTGGATCTTATGAAAGATCGAAATACTGTTTATGTACTTTTTGCTCAACAAGTTCTAACAGACCCGTTGATTGGAGTTACAAAATTGCAACTGCTTGTTAATCAGGTTATTACAACTACTGTTATCATTTTTTTTTACCTTTGTTGATCGAGATATATATCTGTGGTGTTTTTTTTATTCTGTGAAATAGTTATTATCATTACCTCCTATATTTTTTTTATTATTGCTATGTTTTGGAACTGACAAATCCGGTGAAGAAAGTTATATCATTCATTAGTGTTTTATTGTCTTTCATTCCTTCTTTTACTATAGTTCTTTTTCGAAAAAATGAGATAATTAACTATCCCTCAAAAGTTTGGTTTTTATTCAATTTAATTTTTTTATTATTATTATTGTCTTTTTTTTTTATGTCTTTTGATCAAATCAATTCATGGAATTGATGTATATATATATAATATATATATATATATATATGATTCTAAAATATTTTATGTTTACTGCTTCGTTAAACTATTTTAATAATAATTTACACTTTTTTTTTTAAAATTTTTTTGGACAGTTTAAGTTATATATTTTTCATACTTAGCTATTCATTATTTTTTATTTAAATATTTTATGCTTGTTTTTTTAAGGATACTTTTTGATTTTTTTGATACTTTTTTATTGGTTTGCTGAATATTGTGGATACTTGTTCTTTTATATAGTAAACAGATTTTTTTACCTTATATTTAAATCGTAGTAATTTTAATATCATAGAGAAATATTGCAAAGAATAAATAATATATTAAATACATAACCATCAATTTTTGTGGTTACCAAAAATTAATGGTGTTCCTATCCCCAACTCTTTTCTAGTTCCGTCACTTGGATTTCTTTTTAAACTTATTGAAGTTAGTGATTTTCTCTTTGTTACTGGAACTGAAAAGGATGATGATGAAGCAACTTCTTCAACTGAACTTTGGTCCATTAGATAATCACTACCTAAAATGTTAGTCAATCTTGATTTTAGAGAATTATCAGATTCTATTTCATTGGTAACTTTAGCTAAATCATTCATTGAAACATCAGAATCTACTGCTTCAAGATTTTCTTCATCATCAGCATTAGCTAAGGGTATATCTTCTTCATTTGGAACAGCCCACCTAACCATTTTAGCTGATTTTGTCTTTGTTGAAGTTTGTAGGTTACTATTCATTTTTGTAACTTTATTAATTTTTGATAATGAAACTCTTGGTGATAGCCTAAATGGAGATGAAGCTCTTGTTGATCTTCCAATTTTTCTAATTGGTGAAGTTGGGATTGAGATATCTGAGTTCACATCATATTGGAAAATATTTGAGAACTTTGCAAACTTACTATCAATATTCATTAAATCATATAATGAATCTTCAAATTCCTTATAAAACTCATCAATAATTAATTGGAATTCTCCTTTAACAATATCTAAATCTGTAGCATTTTCCCTCAAATATGATAATTGTGAGATATTTCTGATTAAATTTGTTGAAATGAATTTGAAATTACCACTAAAGTCTTCAGTATTCAGTATTTTATCAAAACCAATCAAAGAGTTGTGTAAAATTTTTCTCTCGATCGAATCACTTATCAGGCTTAATGAAGTATCTAGACTCAGTTTATCAAAGTCTGACCATGTTTCCAATTCTGTTAATCTTCTGGTATTGTTTTCTGAATTTGATAAGATGAAGTCTAGCTCTGTTTCTTCTTTATAAATTGATTCCAGTTCATCAATTTTGATTGATAATTTACCAATGATATCTTTTAAAACTTGAACAACTTTTCTAGTTTCTTCTGGTTTATGCTCTAAACTTTCAAAAGATATTAAATTTCTTTGCAGTTCAATTTTTTGATGTAATAAAACGCTTCTTTTACATAGTAACAACGACTTTTTCATTTTGATTTTTTCAATATTTTTAGCATTCAAGTTCAGTTTCAAATTATGAATAAATTCTAATATACCTCTAGTGACTATTTCTCTTTTGCTTCTATATGATTCAACTGCTTTATTAATCATAAATTGTTCTCTAGTTCTTAAATCTTCAATCTCTTCTTTTTGTTGATTTATCATCTTTAAATATGACACAACATGTCTATCCAAACTTTGTTCATTTCTTACTAATTTTGTTTTGATTTGTTTGGCTCTATCTGCATATTTTAAAGTATTCAAAGTTTCATCATAATGAAATGATGAAGGACTGACACAAACAATCATAACAGTCTTACAATTACCACCAAGTGAAAATTTTAACAATCTTGTAAGTTTTGAATTTCTATATGGAACATGATGTTTTTTTCTTGGATCACATAATGCATTGATACAGTTACCTAATGCTAACAAAGATTTGTTGATATTAGCACCTTCGTGTAATCTTTCACCTCTATTCTTAGTGGCAGCTGCCCGTTCACTACCTGCTAAATCAATAATTGATAACGTTGCAAATAAATGATCCTCTCTAACATCAGCAGTTCTATTTTTCTGACTAATATTTATTTGTAAAACCGCATGAGACCTGGATGACGTTGCATTAGCTTCAGTTGGAGATATGGTTCTATTTTGATTACCAGATACTATCATATCCATAACGTCTTCAACTGACTGTGGTACGTGAACTGATAAGTTTGCCACTGATATTCTGTTTTTAGCATCTTCTCTTAATGTTAATACTTTCTTGTTGTTTTGAGGTTGCATTAAATCTCTGATTGTTTCATTATAAATCTCAAGGTATGATAACGAAATTTCAATAGTTTTAGTATCTTTCAAATCTTCAATTCTTTCAAATAGTTCCTTCATAGTTAAGAAAATAATACCTGGTTCCTGAAGTGTACCAGTGATAGTATGAGTTTTCCCACAACCTGTAGCACCATATGCAAATACTGTTGAATTATAGCCATCTAGTACACTATCCAAAAGAGGTCTTGTTGTACTATAGAACACATCATCTTGCGATGCCGATTCGTCAAATAATTTATCAAAAACAAACCTATGTTCTCTGAATCTAGAGGTTCTTTTACCAGTATTTGGTAAAACATTGTTACTTAGGTCTGCTAATGGATTTGAATCAGGAGGATCAAATATTAACATTCTATCATCAACTACCTCCACTATCTTTCTAATACCTTTAGGTCCAAATGATTTGGATGAATATGCGTAATTTTCTTTATTAGCTGGTGTGAAACTTAATGAACCATCGCCTAAAATTATATCATCATCTTTTTTCTTGATTAACTTGGAAGATTCACTGCTAGTGAAAGGTCTGACCCTCACCGCTACCGTCAAAGATGACTCTCTTGTAGCCATAATCTAATGGATCTTTTCTCTTGCTGTGCCTGGTTCACTAATGAAGCTTTTGTGATGCGTTCTAAATATATATACCTGTGTAAACCACAAATCACAAAGCCGTTCGATAATGTAAAACTAATGGGTTAAAATGGATAATAATAATGACGTGAAAGAAATAATGTGCTCTAGATATGGTAGGCCAGGCTGAAATTGATCTAGATCAAGAATTAGTGCGTGATTTAACGAATTGCACCAAAAATCACGAACTTTTTTTTTTAAATGCATTATTTTTTTTATCCATTACGAAATCAAAACAAACAAATTCTTGAAATGAAAAATACTTGTAACCCTGGAAACCGAATACATCTAATAGAGTCTACAAGTTAAAAATATTACAACAAACCAGATTTTATTAGTACATAAAGTGTATATATCTTTCTAAATTACTGCAAAGGAGCATAAAGGACTTGTGTAACATATTTTCTTTTATATCTAACAACACTGGCAACAGCCAGAGTGTTATGTTTAATACTTGTGGTTGCTAAATGATTAAGAACGACATGATTTGGGATTGGTAAAGCACCTGAACTATTTGATTTATCGGCATTGGAGTAATTGTTCAAAATAACACTTTCCAGATGTGGAGGTAATTGTGGTGGAGTTAAACCAGGTTGATTTTGATGATTATTTTGATTGTTATCTAATGTTAAGTAATATTGTTCCATCACAGTTGGATCTGTAAAAATAGCAGGAATATCTTTAACATAGTGTAATTTTTGAGAAGATGGTGCTTCTTCATGGAATCTTGAGTATCCATTACCCATATCATCATCATCTTGAGTCAATCCTAATTTTGAATCTTTTTTACTATCATCTAAATTTTGTTCTGATGAAACTTCTGAAACTTGTGGAGTTTGAATCTCAATATAATTGACAAAATTACCCATTTGATCAGTAGCAGTTGGTAAATAGTCTGAAAACCTTAGTTCATTATCAACAATGAATCGGAAACGATGTGTACCATATGGTAATCTTAATTTAATTGAGAATTTGTCGTTTGATTCTTTAACTAATTTAATCATCTTTCTCCAGCCAGTGAAAGAACCAGTGATGAAAACATTTTCACCACCTTGGAACCATTGTATTTCAACAGGGACTGATGATTTACTTAAATCTTGAGACGTTACTTCTGATGAATCATTTGAAGGTTGAGTTGATCGTGGATTGTTGTTATTATTATTGTTGTTGTTGATTGTTTTCAATTTGTCAAATTCTGGTTCATCTGTAAGAATTAATGTAGATCTACGTCTTGGAGGATGCTGTAATGATGGATCTGATTCACTTGATTGTTGTTGTGGCTGTGTTTGATGGGATTGTGGTTGTAATTGGGGTCCATTTAAGTCTTTATCAATACTCATTGCGGACAGTTGTGAGGTCAGATTGACTTTAGATTCACCAGTTCCTGACATAGTGACATCTTGTAATGATGGATTGGATTGTAGAGCACTGTTTTGTTGTTCTCCCTGGTGTGCCATTGCTGTAGTTGGAATGCTTGTTCTTGCACGTATATCTGATGGATTCAACAAAGGATGGATATTTGGTGCTGTGCCCTTTTCAGAAGAGTCTGAAGATGATTCTGAGAATGGAGTTGGTTGATGACGACTACTAACTTGACTTAATCCAGGGTTCTCTTGTGATGGAGAGTTTCCCATGTAAATATTGATAAATGTGGTGTAAAAGGAAAGCAAAAATAAAGTGGATCAGCTGAATCTTTCCCACGATGTTTTTTTTTCTGTGTTTCAAGCTTAACTAGTGAATAGTGAAAACGAGAGAGAGTTGAATTGGATGAACTTTCTTTTATATTCCAATTAAACAAAGTTAATTTAAACAATTTTTGGATTGTTTTCGTCCAACATTAACCAAAAAAAAAAATCTAAAAAAAGATCAGTTCCGGCCTGATTTCACGTGACCCATCCCGGATCTCAAATCATCGAAAGAAACTTCAACAAAATTTAGTTAGAAAAGATGCTGGAAAACTCGATATTTAATCTCGTTGAACCATTTAGGATTGCATTATGTCTGATCAGAAACCAGAGATCCCTAAAACTGAAGGGCTTGCGGGGACTGAAGTGAAAAAAGATGCTGTTACAGAGACAGTGAAAGATGTTAAAGAAGCTAAAGTGAAATCAAAAGGTTACTCAAACCCAGCTTTAAAAATGATGGGTTTACCTGTCCTTAGACTTCCTTCTAGAAATTGGATGATCTTTTGGACTGCTCTAGCAGTGGGTGCTGGTGGTGTTTTTTATGATAGATATCAACAAAAACAGATCAGACAAAAATGGATGGATAGAGTTGCCCATCTTGGTGAAAAGAAATTAGGGCCAAACGAATTGGCAAGAAAGGTAACAATTTATGTTGCTCCACCACCAAGTGACTATTTAGAGGAAAGTATTGGTGTTTTTAGACGTTTTGTTAAGCCAATTTTGAACTCTGCAGGTGTTGATTATCAAATCCAAAGTGAAGATAGACAAGGTGTTATTAGAAGTGTTGTTGCAGCTGATATCAGAGCACTAAGAAGAGAAATTTTAGATAACGAAGCTAAATTAGAACAATTAAAGAAAGACTCAAAATGGTATAATAAGGTAAAGAACTGGTGGTTTAACAGCAAAAATGATAGAGAAGCCGAAAAAAAAGCTTTATTGAACAAAAAATTCACTGATGATCTGAATTTCAAAACGTTATTGGGTGTCTTCTACAAAAATAGCCACATAAATCTCGATGCTATCAGTGAACAGGCTGAAGTTTCAGAACCAAGTATGCAAGGTGGTGTTATTTGTATTGGTAGAGGTGCTTATAAAGAATATTTACATGGGTTACATGAAGGGCTATTAGGTCCTTTAACTAAACCTTTAGATCACACTGAGATGGTGGAAGCTGAAACCAAAACCGCCGAAGACAAATCAATCGCAACTGAAGAATCAGATATTAAATTAGAAACTATTGAACCTCCTAAAGTTCAAGATTTGAATGATATTAATGAAGTTAGAGAAGAAGTGAAAGAAGACGAAGTGAAAGAATATGGTAAAGATGAAGTCAAAGAAGAAACAAGCGGTGAAACTAAAGCTGAAGAAAAGGATAAATCACTTGAAGATGAATTATCCAAATCTAAAAAAGGAATTGAATATGAAGAAGAAGTGGATGAAACTGGAGAAGTTAAGAAGTTACCAATCCCAAGACCATTTATATCATCAGATGATTACTCCAAAGCTAAATTTGCTCCTGAATTTGATTTCAATTTAAAGATCCCGACTGGTTCTGGAGTTTCACCAGTATTCCAACAACCTATAGCTGTCATTCCCGTTCATCATTTGATAGGATTTTTGAAAACACCACAAAGAATTTATAGATTTTACACAAGAAGAAGATTGGCTGAAGAATATGGTAAATTAACAGTTGCATTGATTGAAGACTTGCAATCACCTTTTAGTCTAAATGATGTTGATTTAGCTAAATCTGAAGAAGAAGACTGGCCAAAAAAGTGGGTGAAGGATGGTTTAGAAAGAAAAAGTGAGTGGACCACACCTCTAGTTACTGATGAAAGAGTTTTATCTAAATTGAAAGTCTATGATGCTGAAAGAGTCATGGCAGAAAAGAATGCGAATAAATGAATATAGTGAATCAATTGGTGTTATTCTCTCACATGGTGAGTCCTGAAGAGAGAAAAAATTTTCCTGTTAAATCTCCGGAGGAAGTTTCATTTCTGTGATTCCACTGAAGTGTAAATATACTTAAATCTGTACATAATTGAGCATTTGTAAGTGAATAGGTGATATGTGATACACACAAATTATGTATAACTGGCTCATTGTAGCAAAAGTTCTAAAAAAACGGCTTTAAAATGACCGGATCTGTGATTTCATCAGTTTTATATTAAGATCTGTTGATCAGTTTTGTGTTTATAAAATTTTCAAGTTCGGCTTCGAAGAGAACAGCAAAATAAATTTGTGGCCCAGCTACTGAAAAGAAAGATGTGTATAAATTAGTATAATACAGTATATTTTGCTATGACTATGTTTTATGTTGTTATGCGTGTGTCGTTAATAGTTGAGATATATGCCTTTGTTGCTCAATTTTCATCCTCATTATTGGTTAGAAATTCAATCGAATGTTTATAACGTGGTTCTGAAGTTTTCATCTTTTTGTAAGATTCGTCAATTCTTGGGAAATCTTGAGACCTTTTTGTATTTGTTGAAGCGGATGAAGTTAAAGCTGATGTGTTGGGGAGTATCAATGTTTTGTTATCCAAACTTGGGGATCCGTCGATCTCCTTATCCAAAATAAGTGGGGATGAGTTAGTTGATGTTGTATTGGACTTGACTTTCTTCTTATTGAATCTTGAGCCTAAATTCTCATGAACTGATTTTCTGTGTCTACTTAGAAGGTCCATTCTTTTGAACATCCTTTCACAACCTTGGATATCACATTTGAATTCTCTCTCTGAGTGAACTGAAGCTGTATGTCTTTGTAATTGCCTAGCTTTGTTAAACCCAACGATCTTCCACGGACAGTCTTCAACTGTACACTTAAATGGTCGTTGAATATCATTTTCATCAAAATGATCTAATATTTTACCAAAGTCAGCAAATGATGTGTTACAGTGATTACACATATAAACACCTTTTTTAGGCTTGAGTAGCACTGATTTTAAAACCTTTTTATCATTGACTATTTGAATTCTCAATGGTATTCTTCCATCTTCATAACTCCTTGGGAATTTATAAGGTAAAAACTTCAATAAAGCTTTATTATAACTCTCATCATCTATTTCATCTTTCTTCTTTTTCTTTGTCGATCGATAAACAGTGATATTCTCATTGACAATTAATCCATCATCTGTATTTGTATTCATGATCTTGGATCTTTCTTCTGTAGTTGATAGATATTAATTGGGATTTGGTTAAAATTTTATATGGGTTTAAGATTTTTGGAGTCTGGAGTTTGGTGTAAAAATCAACCTTTTAACCTTGAATTATTGAGTTATTAATCTGTGTACCCTGAATTTTCAGTGAAATGTTACGTTGATACTGAATCGATGGCCTTGTTTGAAATATTTTCCAGATGAGATAGATATATCACTAATACTGTCTTTCTAATGGAAATTATTTACAAAAATGCTGAAGAGTTGATGACTGAAGGTATTATAAAGAATTCAAACGAAACACAGTTGTTGATTAATGGGGAGTGTTGTGTGTATTGATGGATCGGGAGAGGATGAAAAAAATATGAATAAAATAGAATTATGGGCCAGCTCAATACCTCATTTCTTTATAATAAAAACATAAAAAGAAGTATAAGAAACAATAAATTTGAAAAAATAAAATTGTAAAAAAGTCTAATGTTTATGTACCTTAATTCAACTTGAAAGGAAAAAATATCGAAAATTTTGGAACTTGGACTCTGGAGTTTTATTTTGTTTCAGCTTTCATGCTGGTAATTTGTAAACATGAAACATTTTGCATTTGCATACCTTGACATTTCCTGCGTTTGAATTAAAGCCTGTACATATATAATTATTTATAAGAAAGGCTCAATTTCTGAGATCTCAAGGAATTATTTGTTGGGTTCATCTTACAAGTATATATACGTGGTTGGTACTAGGTAGTGACTGTCTTCTGAAACTGGCTCAAGATTTAGTTCGTACAAATTATACGAATAATCGATTGTTGTAAATAATTTAAGATATCTGTCAAGATTTAGTTGGTAAAATCTACCACACATGTACATTGTATGAGTCTTCTTAAGCAACGGACTAATGAAATGAAATACGTTTACGTTGCTCTTCTAAGTTCTTATATATAAATTTCTGCAATTTAATGTTTTAAATGATCCGGATTAAACTTTTTAAGTTTAAACTTTACAACTTCATTTGATCGGCCTGTGGCTGATAGTATTTATGGCGTTAAAGCAGCTACAGCCTACAGGGCCTACTATATCAATGTTTATATCATATATGTATATGTTATAGGGCAATGGGCATAGGCGGACCTATGTATACGACAGTCTTATAGGCTTAATTAACCCAGCTACTCCACTCTTCTGAATCCTGATGTATGGAATCTGGAATCTGGATGTATCATGTCATTGTAGTAGAACACAATAAATTTTGTATGCAAATTCTAACCTTCAGTCACGACTCACTTCACCAGTGAACTTAAAATGCAACACATAAATCTTGGTTTTACGAGTTAAAAGTTACATGCAACTTGCCAGCTTTATAACCATTTTGCAAGCCGGTACTGTGAGAACTGCTAATTGCTTGAGACAAGTAACAAGTTGGGAGAGTCAATGCTCACGAGTCACAAGTCACGAGTCACGACTTATATAAGTATATAAAGTTCATTTTCATGCATTAAATCATTGACCCATGGGGACTTGCAAGTCCCGACCCCGGCATTTGATGTTATGCATATGAGTAATTATCTATGATTGGTTCCTGAATCCTGATTCCTGGACAATTAGAAAACAAATCAGTCAAAAAGCACGCTAATTATAATCAGCTCAATCATTAATGCGCAGAATCCAGATCGGCCACATTTTGAAATATGTACATACTACAGATCAATGATCATATGTGGAGTCTGGGCACTGGAGAGCTTTGAATAAAATATCACTAGTGACTAGACTTATACTAGTGATAGGAAGCTACTTTTCTCCAGAAAGTCTGTATATCCCATCACCATGGGCTGATTGCAGAGAAAAAAAAGATATATATTATACTCAATTCGATCCATATTTATTTGATGCAGTTATCGAATTTAGAGTTTTGACAGAATAATACATATATCGAAAATGTAGAGATAAAGTTAACAGACAATGAGGATATAATAGACTCTTATATAAGCCTTAAGAATATCTGACTTCATCATCGTTCCATTTCCATTCAATTTGAATCCATTAAATTTCATTTGAAAGGGAATATATTATGGAATTTTGCCAATCAAATCGATTTCTTACAAGTTGATGAACGTACAGTTCAAAAATCAAAGTATAAGTTATAACTATTTTTTTATCTATATTTAGGTCATGGGGGTAGATAGCGTGGGTCTGTTTAATTTTGAACAGCCATACAGTATTAAGTGAGTAAAGGCTCCTCAAATCAATTGATGAATGAAACTTTGAACTTCTAAATAGGTGATTTGAAATCCCCAGATATAGAACTTTTAAGTTCAGTCTCATATATATTTTGCGACGTAGTTTGACAGGTTAAAACTTGTTGTTATTTTCTCAGTGATCTGGTGACCATATGAGTACATAGTTAGGAAACAAGTTTCAGCTTGTCACCATGGGCTTCATTGGCGCTTAATTATCGTTAATGTGGACTCCGTAGTATACGCATTCAAATTCAGAACGGTCGAAACTTGAAAGCTTTCAATCAACGAGTTCATTAAAGATGTAGAATCATGGAAGTCAGGACTCAGGACTCAGGAGCACTGATCCAGTGATCAGTGACGTTTTGAAATTCCGTGGAAGTTTTACAGATTGGGACGTTTTATAAAAACGCCGTATATATTTTTCTAATAAACAATTTTCTAAATACATATTTCCTACTTGACAGAATATTACACATATATATATAGAATCGTTTAAAGAGTGATCAACCTGGCTGTATCTTTCTATATGGTCCCTCAGATCTTAGTACATGATAAATCTCTTGAATATATATCGTGATCTGTGGGGGTAAGAGAATTAAGATACGTGGACAGTGTAAATAAGTTAGTTGGATGATAACAATGCAATTAGTAATTCTATCTTCATTTTCACTACTTTAATTTGAATGAATAGTACTGTACCTTGTTGGGTCCATGGAATTTAGCTCTTTAAGGTCGAATCCCATATCCTAGGTACTTAAAAAACTACTCTAGTTAAGCTATCTATTCTAAGCTCATATGATAAATTGAGTTGTTTGGATTTGTGGTTCAATATTAGACACGAAATATTTTGATCAGATTTCATACAACTATTTCACAAATATTCACAATTGCACCCAGAATGAGTGATGAATATATGATCCCTAATTATTTATATTAACTCTTGACTTTTGACTGTAATAGGTTAGATTATATGGTGGGAATATTTGTGGTCTTAACCATGTTCTGGTAATTTACACTAATAAATAGTGAGAAAAACTAAACTTTAAAGAGTTAAAAACATGATACATCAAGATTTCGATAAACACATTGAGGCTGCTAGTAATATTCGGCCTTCTTCAACAGCAAATCATCTGTAACCCCTCATAGTACTTCTAACTTCTAAGGGAAACGGGATCATCCAATTATGATCTTCACATCATCAACATTCTAACACCGATTAATACAGATGCACAACAATTAGTTACAGTAAATAAAAGTTACCTACAGTTTGGGAAAACTAATCAATCGTTAAGACTTATATTGATTTGGACTAAATTATCTTGATGAGTATGTAAGCTGTTAAATATATCAGGACAAATTGTTGAAAAAAAGGCAAACAATCAATTTGAATAAATGTTACTCACAATTTGAGCAGGTTATAATGGGAACCGCATTTCAAATTAATCAGAATTAATAATCAGAATTAATCAGAAATGAATCAATGATCATATATCCGATACATAACACCCCTGGAATAGGGATAGCTTGACTTTACATAACATACTTTTTTTCTTGCTACAAAACTAGCTGTCTCTCTAGGACCAATTCCCGTAAGGATTTTTTTTTTCTGACATAAATTTTTTTCAATTCCGGCCGCTCTTAACTATGTGAAAAATCGATTTCCGGGCGAACATAATTTTTTTTTTTGAACATAAATTTTTTATGTAAATTTGAAGAAATTTATGTTCGGAAGATTTAGGTACGCCTGTACAGGCGTACATAAATGAAATTTACATAAATTTTGTTTGTAGCCCTGAGCATCAAAATCAAATTAATTCTTAAATTACGGTTTAAAAGGTAGAAAACACATACTATCAGTCAATTATGCCTTCTACAACGTGCTAAACCCCAAATTTCGTGTCAAGGAGCTAAATCAAAAATTCCAGGGAGTTCCAGTGGGGAGGGTAACTACCAAAAATTTATGTTCAAAAAAAATATTTATGATCGGTGAAAATCCTTACGGGAATTGGTCCCTACCATACAAGTTTAACGAGATTTTTTTTAATAGCACTTTCGAAACTGTGAATAACCTCAACAATTCAGGAAAACTATCTGGGAGTCCCAGTTTCATCTCTCAACCTCAGTAAAATTTCTTATACACAACTTGTCCATTATCCAACAATTCGCGAGTTTGTTTAGGGTGGGCATCCCCAGTGTCTTTCAACTTTCAAGTAAAAAAAAAGAAACAAGCAAAAAAATAGTACTTGGATCATGAACACAAAAAGGTACGTGAGTGGAACTAGGTCCCTCCCATAAGTCATAGAACTCTGAAATACAACTTACAAGCTGGAATTATTATCAAGGTGGATGAATTAAGATTGGCATTTTGAACTCTGAACTCTGATATATATTAGAAAGTCCCACATAGATCTCATGTCCTAGTTACATATTGTGGTGCGTAAGAAGTTCCGCAAAATTAATACATACATTCACTTTCATATAGAAAACTAGGGTTCCAATTCCAACATATATCGAATCCGGATGATTGTTGGGGAAGGCTCAATAATGCAAATATGTATGTACCATGAATTTGTAATTGTACTCATGGGCCTTGGATAAGTTTCAGCTTTGTAACACTCTGGAGTCTGGAGTAATTATGAGAAGAAAACATAATCTATTTCAAATGATCAATCTACGGTAGACAGCGGGTATAACTGCGTGCACTAAATGCTAATTAAAGAAGTATCATATGTAGGTACAGTTGATGTTATATCGCCATGATATTCGAGTCTTCTTTACTGTTTTTGTACTTTTGATAAGGTTATTACGCTTTTAATAAAATATTTTCATTATCTTCCCTCCTCTGTGCCTCTTATCCAAGAACTTTATCTATATAGGTGTAGCTCATCAATAAATACCATGGAAATATTCTTTCTTATCATTAGTTGAGTTAATGGTATTTCTACAGGTCTCAAGTATTGTCCAGTTTTCTCATCGGTCAGTTAAGATATTAGGGGTCTTATTTATATTCAGTATTCTTGGTTAAGTAACTTCAACTAAAATCCTGACACTATACAGTGTACACATAACACACGGATAAAAAGACAAACTAGAAGTACCTAGCTCGAAAGTTTTCAAATATTTGGATAATATTAAAAATATATATCGCCTGCGACTAACCAGATTCTCGGCCCAACCTGAGTCTTAAAACCACAAAATTATTTAGTAGGCCGAGGTTAATAGGCTCATCATGTAAAAGTCTATAATTGTAGATAGGTAAGCAATTAATTAGTTGTATACAAATAAACAAAGTGAAACAGCGAATCAGCACGAGATATAAATAAGTTTATAATGAATTATAAGCGAACTAAACGAGCAGAAGTTGAGTGGTAAATAGAAAAAAATGCCTTCACAAGTCACGATACAAAAGATGTCATCATATCATTCTCTTATTGGAGCCAGATATATAGCAAATTAAATAAGGAGATTGGAACTGCAATTTATTAGACAGAACTTTTGAGTAGCAGTAACACTTGAGCTTATCACTTTTAGATGATATTTCTTCAGGGTATATGGTATCTGAGAATATTCATTGATTCTAATAGACAGCATAGGATTATTTATTGTGTTTTATTATGTTTCTTGTCTTTGGAAATCAATCATATGCTTTCCTTGATAGTTAAAAAAGTATGTATATTATTGACGTTAAAACTGACAACTGATTAAATTGGAAGTTGATTACGTTGCCATTGTGGAACTTAGTGAATTACAAAACAGAAGAGTGAGTGATTTATAGAGAAAGAAAAAGATAATTCTGCCATTAATGTGGTTTTAAACTGTAGCAGCGTACATGATCTTTATTTGTATAGGTATATGTGTCGCCTTTTAGAAGCCGGTCTATTGATTTATTTGGTAAATAATAATGTGTAAGTGTAAGTTTGTAGGTGATGTTTTGTAGCGAATCACAAAAGTTTCATTTTGTTAAGTTTGTCTTGACGCTGAATTGAATTATTTAGGATAGAGGTCACAGTATTGTTTATTTTGTTTATAAAGATTCAATTTTTATATATACTACTGTATATTTGTAATGGACCATTGCAATCCATGATCGAATCTCGACTACTGACTGATACTCTGAGTATTGATATAGTTTAAAATAAAATAATTAATCTAATAGTAAATAAGAATAGTAAATAGTAAATACTCTTACATAATCAAACTTTCACTTTTCACTTTTCTCTTCGCTTTTATTTTGAAGGTCTAATTATGTCTGAAAGAAAACTACCATGAGTGAATATTAGTAAAGATGGTATATCAAATGACAAATACAGGCCATAAAGAGATTAGAGTATAAAATTGTATTGACAAATTTAATGAACAATAATGATATGATTAAGTTTTAGTTGAAAAAAAAAACGTCGTATTTTTTAACTCGGCGATTCAAAATTTGAGTTAAAACTTCTTTATGCAAGATTATTTTCAGTTCAATGGCCTGCAATAATTCACAGTAACTAACGTCACGTCAAGTTTAACCGTAAACTTTCAAGTTTCAACTTGTAAGTTGTGCCTCGTGACTCGTGAGTCGTGAGTAGTAAGTACGCCGTTAGCCGTGACTCGTGACTGAAGTTAAATAATCCAGTTAAATGTCGAATCCGGATTACTTTGAAGTTTGAACAATTTGAAATGAAAGTTGAGTTTTACAAATTAAGTTCCGCTAAATTTGAGTTGAACGTCATGAAGTTTGACCACGGCAATTAACATATTGAAATTCTTGATAATATTTTTACAGTTTTTGATTCATGAACAGAAGTTCCATTTTTTAGTTTGAAGATTTCAGATTGAATCAAGTTTGTATTTCTACATTGAGTAAAAAGAATCATAGTTGTGTTGCTAACTGATTATATTAAATTGAGTTTATGAGGTCATTAAAAAAGAAGTTTATATGAATAATTGAAATTTGAATGTACTCTTTAAATTTTTGATATTTTATATTCTATAGTATTCCAATAACACATGAAATACTTTCTTAGAGATAATTCCACACATCAGAATTTCTCTAATGTCATTGTCTGTGCCACCTGTGTCTCTTCAACTGCATTTTGGAACTCAGCAAAGCTTAGTTTTCCATCACCATCAATATCATTTTCCATAATTGTTCTATCAACTATGTTTTGTAATTGATCATCGCCTAAATTCTGGCCAACCATCATCTTCAGTACAATGAATAACTCCCCATTTGAAATGAATCCATCTTTATCAATATCATATATCTCGAAAGCAAATTTCAATTTCTCATCTTTTAAACCCTTTGTTGAAAATATACTCAAACCAGTTATGAATTCTTGAAAATCAACATCTCCTGAACCATCTTTATCAAACGTTTCGATCAATCTAGTGGCCAGTGGATTTGATGCAACACCTGGGATTGAAAGAAATTCTTCTTTTGATAGAGTACCTGAACTATCTTTATCTAATTTCATGAATCTTTTCCTCAACCTATCGATTTCTTCATGATCAACTGTTGAGATAGTTAGTATATTAAGCATATCATTCTCCAATTTTTCATACTTACAGTTCGTGCTCTCAGAAAGGGAGTCTATCAGTTTGGAGGAAGCTAAACCCATTCAAATATATAATGCTTATTGTTTGTGTTTAATCCCCAAATTTGACAGCAATTTTTTTTTTTCCACGACTTTGAAAAAAGAATTAGTAAACAAAACACAGTAACAAATTTAGTCAATTTGATGAAACATTCCACCAGTTACTTCTGTCCATGCTCAGAAAGGATCGAACTTGGTCCGAATCTCAAATTTGAAGACTTACAACTAGATACATTCCCAGAAACATTGCCATTCAAATCAACATTGAACAAATTAGCAGAATTATCATTTTGTCAACATTGCAATTCAATTAAATGCAGAAAATGTATCGAAGTTGAGATTCAGTTGAAATATTGTCCTAGATGTATGAAGGAGATGAAGCTAGATCAATATGAATGTTCTAAAAATTGTTTTGATTGTCCTTGCTGTAAAGGTATTGTTAATATTAAATTAAATCAACATGATAAAATATATTTCATGAATTGTTTAAATTGTGATTGGAAATGGGATACAGGTGAGTTGGAAAGGCCTAAAAATTTGACAAAGGTAGTAAAATCATTTGTTGAGGATACGGCAGACTCTAAAATTTTCAATCAATTACAACAAGTATATCAAAATAAACAAAAATCTGATATTGAAGATATGAAACTTGAAAAGGAAGTATTGATTGAATTTGAGGAATTAAAGCTTCAGAATAAATACAAAGACACACAGATCAATACATTTCTTGAAGATAAATCAATAAGAGAATTTAATCCAGACATTGATTCCATAAGATCACAGGAGCAAAGTGATAAGATATTACCAATTCCAACTAAACTCAGAACAAAATCATCCAAAAGATGTAAAGCTTGTCGTACCTCACTAATGAAACCTGAGCTGTCACCAAACTCGACTAAGTTCTATAAATTATCTAATGCGATTGATTTTTTACCCAGTATTGAAATTAGAGAATACCCAAAACATACAGAAATTGACTCTAAGAGAACACATCGATACTTATTAGTACTGAAGAATCCATTAGATAAACCAATGAATATCAATATATCATCCACAATTGAAGAAAAATATCCAAATAAATTAGAATTACCGATTTCTAAATTCCAAATTGATAAAAAATCAGCAAATTCAAACAAGATTGAAACTTTTATTAAAACAATTCCATTTATTGATCTCACTCAAAATACAAAACTCTCAAGAATAGAGTTAATGAATAGAAAGCAACCAAATTTTGAGAATTTTGAAGATATTGTTGAACAAAATCAAAATTTCATAGTTATTCCAATAAGAATTTTGAAAGTGAATAATGGATTGGATGTTCCTATTTTTGTCTCTGTTCAGACTGAATTGTTTGGTACCGGATTTTGGTGTGTTCTCAACTTTAACGAATCCTAATGACTTATTTATTTAATGCTTATTTCATCTAATATTGTAAGTCCTTCCACTGATTAACTTTCTAACCTGTGCCCGTGCCTTTACCAATTATTTGTTTACAATATCAACAACATTTTTTATTTGATATAAATTCGATCTTAACTTAACAAACTACCACTCAATCCAGCCCATACAATACACACAATGTCAGACGATCACGCCAAAATCCCAATCGATACAATCGCCAGAATATTTGAAACAGCGGTATTTGAGCACGAAGACACCAGAATAACGGAACAGACATTAAAATTATCAAGTGAATATTTAAGAATGTTTATAAGAGAAGCTATATTAAGAGCCAATGAAGATAGGGAGAATCCAAAGGAAGAAATTGTTAGAAATGAAGATGGGATTGTTCAAAATCAAATCATTGAAGATGTTCTTGATGTTCAACATTTAGAAAACATAGCTGGTCTATTAGTTTTAGATTTTTGATAAGAGATTCAATAATAAAGATTGATTTATTTATAATTTAAACTAAACTTCATTGTACTTATCTGATATTTCTATTTATTTTTTGAATATTCATACTCATGTGGGATACTATATACTTACTAATGTTCGTGATCATTTGGATCAATTTTGAAGACTTTATCAGGATTCAATAATCTATAGGGATCTAAAGCAATTTTAATTCTTCTCATCATATTAATTGGTTCTTCACCTAACTCTTCTAATAAGAACTCTCTTTTACCGTAGCCGACACCGTGTTCACCAGTACAAGTACCTTCATATTTAATAGCTCTTTGAACCATATTATTAACTAATTTTTCAGCAATATCTCTTTGTTCTGGAGTATATAATAAGAAGGCATGGAAATTACCATCCCCAGCATGACCGACTAAAGTGGCAGTTAAGCCTGAACTTGCCATATCTTCTTTGGTTTCAGTTAACACATTAGCTAATTTTGAAATTGGAACAGCGACATCAGTGGTCCAAATTTGAATATTTGGATCAATTTGTCTACCTTGATTAATAGTTGACCATAATGCCATTTTTCTAGCAGACCATAATTCTTGAATTTCTTCTTCATTTTTAGCAAATTCAAAAGTATGAGAATTATGATGATGGGAAATTTTTTTAACTTCTTGAATCAATTCATGTAAAATCATTTTATTATTACCACCAATCTTGAAGAACAATGTTGGCTTTTCAACCCAAGTTCTTGAAGTTTCACCAGATTTATTAACAACTTCCATCATTTTATCATCTAATAATTCTAACGCATTAACTTGTAAACCACTTTGAACAATTTGTGCAACTGTCTGTGAAGCATCTTTAATAGTTGGGAAACTAACAACCGCAACTGTTTCTTCAATTGGTTTAACGTGTAATTTTAAAGTGATTTCAGTGACAACACCTAAAGTACCTTCAGAACCAATGATTAAACCAGTTAAATTATAACCAGCAGCAGATTTTCTAGGTCTGTTCTTAGTTTTAACAATAGTACCATCAGCTAAAACAACAGTTAAACCAGCAACATTTTCCTTCATGGTACCGTATCTTGCAGCATTAGTACCTGAACATGAAGTACCAACCATACCACCAATTAAGGCACCTGGACCTGGATCAGGACCAAATAATAAGCCTTTTGGAGATAAATACTCGTGTAAATCTTCCCAAGAAACACCAGGTTGAACAACCATATCTAAATCCTCTTTATGTAATGATAAAATAGAAGTCATATTTTTAGCAAAATCTAAAGTGACTGAAGGGGTACCTGTAGTGGAAATGAAATGACCTTCTAATGAAGTACCACCTGAAAATGGAATGATTGGGATTTTATATTTATGTAGAACTTTTAAAATTTCAGAGACTTGTTCAGTTGATGATGGGAAAACAATCAAACGAGGTCTTTGTCCGTCTTTTGGATGATGTGAGTTGAAATAAGTGTCTGAATGTTGATCAAGTTCAGAGTTTGAAGTACTGATGTTATCAGAACCGACAATTTTGATTAATTCTTCTTTAGCTTTGTTAAAATCTTCAATTGAACCATATTTAGGGGTATCCAAATCTTGTAGTTTAGTTGTTGATGCATCACCATATAGTTCATTATCTAATAATTTCTTTTCATTTGAAATGGATGATTGATTTAAAGCAATATATGAAGCAATAATACCAACTGTCGAGACACCTAATAATGACAATCTATTGTTATTTAATGAGTTTGAAGGTTTAGCATGTGATTGAAGGAATCTTCTAGTGACTCTTGAAGTTGAAAGGCAAGATTGTTTCAGTCTACTAGCAAACATATTGGTTGAAACAGTTATTAAGGATCTCAGCAATATTTGTTTAAGAAAAACGAAAACTGTTGATATTTATATAATCTTTTGTGTCTATTGTTTAATTAGCATAGTGCGTATAACGGAGACCCCATCAAAAACACGTCCCAGTAATAGTCGCATTACTTGTGTCTCATCAGCAGTTAACTACTATAGATCTGTCCCACTAAATACGGTATAGTGGGGGTGAATTCTGCGTGGGGTGTGTAATAAAGTGATAAAAGATATTGTAAAAACACCAGAATTTCAATTATGTACTTCGATCATTGAACAAGTCGAGCGTCGCTTAAGCTCGTTATTCTGTAATTCTCATTCGATTCAAGTAGGTTCTTATAACCTCTTTTTTCCGATTGTTTTGCCATCAGGTGAGTGGAATCTCTCTACTTTTTATATTTCAATTGCGAGATTCCCACAACACAAATAGTAGAATCTGTTCGATAATTCCACATTTGCACCTTGTTTGGAACCGCTGAACTCGTGGAGTTTTTGGTGGGGAGTCCTCAGTCTTCTAATGACTTAAATGTTAGCGGGCTATCGGAGCTGGATTCAGTTCGTTCATTTATAGTGGTGTAGGACTACGATTGATTTCGTTTAGCCTCTTGTATTTTGTGACTCTAAATTCGTTGTTCATATAGTGACACATCTGGCCGTTTATAGCTGATTAGGCAGTGAATCATGGACCATGGTAACGTTTATTTAGTTTTGTTCGATACTGTTATATCTTACATTGTTTATGTGTTTTAATGCATATTTTTACGAATAAAAACCTGTCACAATTTTAATGGTTCCCTCAATTCAAATTCTTATAAGTTTTAACCTTTTGAGGGTCTAGGAAACATATTTAGATTTGGTACTGTTTGGACGTAATTAATCACTTGATCTTTAACATACTTTGAACTATACAACACAGAGTTAATGAGGAGAACTAGGCTGTATACAGTCCTCCCAAATTCTGACATTTTTCCACGGGCAACTTAAGTAGCTGAGGTAATGTCTGACTAATACACTCTCCGTTTTCCGTTAATTTCCGTTTTTTATTCCAAACGATTAATAGTGAACTCATCATTTAAAAGAACAACTGAAGTTATAAATCTATCATGGCCTCATTTATTGTTGGCTCAACTGGTCTTTGTGGTGCTTTCATCCTCAAACATGCTCCAGAATTCTATGATAAAGTCTATTCATTATCAAGATCCAAACCTTTGAATCTTTTTAACTCACCAGCTTATGAAATCTTGTTAGATAGCAATAAAGATAACTCATGGATCAAAGTCATTGATGAATTAAATATTGAAAATCCAGATACTTTCTTCTCAGGGTTAGGTACTACTAGAGGTAACGCTGGTGGGTTAGCAAATCAATATAAAATTGATCATGATTTGAATTTGGAATTAGCTAAAGCTGCTAAACGTAAAGGATTCAAACAATACGTTTTGATTTCATCAGGTGGCGCGAATAGTGCATCTTGGTTCCCATACTTGAAAATGAAAGGGGAATTAGAAGACAATGTGCTTGCTTT
This sequence comes from Phaffomyces opuntiae, assembly GCA_003707165.2. Lineage (NCBI taxonomy): Eukaryota > Fungi > Ascomycota > Saccharomycetes > Phaffomycetales > Phaffomycetaceae > Phaffomyces > Phaffomyces opuntiae. The sequence continues at coordinate 50,532 of PPNH02000048.1, forward strand.
AGGTTTTGAAAAGACAATTATATTAAGACCTGGTGTTTTATTAGGTGAAAGACATCAAGACAAGGGATTTTTAAACAAACTGGCTGCAGGTTTTGGGAATTTAGTTTACGGTACCCCATTTGCCAAATATCTAGGATCTCCAAGTCATGGTGAAGAAGTTGGATTAGCTGCTTTAAAATTATCGAAGACTAAATTCGATGGGAAAGTTCTTATTGTGACTGGTTTAGATTTGAACGATATTGCTAAATCTACCGAATAGGTTTTCCAATAATGACAATTGATGAGTATTATTGTAGAATGAGTCTCTAGAGTGTATTGTTCAAACACACACTAAATATCGCATTTGTACCTTTTTTATTCCGGGTGACTCTCATCACCGATTGAACTTTTTCTTGAAAAAAAAGAATCTAAAACACCTTCTATGAGCTTAATTATCACAGATTTATATAACAAAATATGAGTTGGGGTAAGTTTGACTATTCAGTAATGAAAAACCAAAACTTTATAACGTGAAAGAGAATCAGACCCGATAATATCTTGCGATGTTCAATAGAACTCGGTAAAGATTTCTTATGATGTTCAGTTTATCTTTTCTTTTCCATTATAGTTACTATTACTAACACAACTCACAGACGACGAAGATTTTGAAGTGCCTACTTCAAGTAACAGTAAAATCGCTGAATCATGGGAAGATGAATTCAACAGTGACAATGATGTTGCTGAGTCATGGGATGCTGAAGAAACCCCAAAACCAAAAACCACAACCAAGAAAGCTCCAGCTCCTAAGAAGAAAGCAGCAACTTCTTCAACAGTTAAACAAATAAATTTAGACCATCTCGATGAAAAAACACGTAAAGAATTACTAAGACAAGCTGAATTAGAATCTGATTTAAATAATGCTGCTGATTTATTCGGTGGGTTAGGCGTCAATGAACATCCAAGAGAAAAAGCCACCAGAGCTGCTTTAGAAGCTAAAAACGCACAACCTGTGATTACTGCTGATACACCAATAACTGCACATCCATTATTTCAACCTGAAACTAAAGCTGATTATGAAAAATTAAGAAAGGCTTTATCACCAGCTTTAACTAAATTAAATGATGAAAGTCCATTAAATTATTCATCAGCATTAGCCATTGATTTAATCAGAGATCTAACCAAACCATTATCAACTGAAAACATTAGAAAAGTTATCTCTACTTTGAACGTTTTATCTAAAGAAAAGGAAAAAGCTGAAAGATTAGCTAGATTATCTAAAACCAATGGTACAGCTAGTGGTGGTGCTGGTAAGAAGAAGGCTAAAGCTGGTAACGCTAACTTGGGTGGTGCTTTCAAGAAAGATACTGATGTTGTTGTTGATAACTACGATGACTTTGGAGATGATGATTTCATGTAAGTTTAATATAAATAAATCTAATACTTATTTTGAGGTTATACTAGTTGATCCATGACGTCATTTCAAAATCGAAATGTAAACAATACTGTCAAATTAGATAAAAATATAAAGTGATGATCTTGAGAAGGTGTATCTCCTCTATCCCGTGTCGAAATACACCACAGAGTAGTACTTCTGATTGGCCATTTATGTCTCAATTACTAATTAGTAATTAATATTTACTCACTTTGATGATTGATGACAAAATCATTACGTAATATTGTCACACACTCATCACGTGAAAAACCCGTGCTGGGCCAAGTAAAAAAAAGTGTTTGAGAATTCGCCGTTCAGAACTTTTTTTGTTTAAAATTGATAAGAAAGTTGAAACAAGCAAATTCTGATATAAAAGGTGACCAGTTAGACAAGATCAATATCATTTATATTTGATCTGATCCCTTCAATTTTAAATTTTTTTCATTGTCCCTCAATTCATTTATTCTTAAAAAACAAATCACACCATGGCTAATCATTATTATGCAACAGGAAGAGGAGGTGCTGGTAATATTCAAAAGACAGATCAAGAAGTCAAGCCAACCATTGTTGATCAAGGGGCTTTGACTCCTAACTTACTACAACCTGTCTTCTCAACAGGTAGAGGTGGTGCAGGTAATATGTTTAGAAATAATGATCCAAAATTAGCAAGAAAATTGCAAGACGTTGATCAAGATCCTGAAGATTATATAACTCCTGTAATTTCAGGTCAAAATGGTCAACATAACAACATGAGTATTGGAAGAGGTGGGTTTGGTAATATGATAAGTCCAAAGAACAGTGCTAATTTAGATCAAACTAAACAAAGAGAAAAAGAGACTAAACCAAAATCATCAGGTGGATTTTTCTCAAAGGCAAAGACATTCTTTAAGAAATAGGCGATTTATAAATTTATTTAGATGGTTGCATTGTTCAACAAATCATCACTCAATGTTTCAGTTATTTTATTTTCCTATTAGTTATTTTGTTATTTTTTTAAAAGACACAGGTTTAAGTGTCATTATTTTATATTTCATGTCCTATTTATCGTTTTGTTATACTTTTGTTACTTTTTTATAGTTTATTGTTTATTGTTCTGATTTGAACCCTTTTTTGAATAATATTTGACGTCTGCATGGTTATGAATTTTATTATTAATATTTCAATATTACACTTTTTTATATTGTTGTCCCCCTTATAGTTCCCACTACCAACGCTGAAATCGTTGTTTGTTTTTACACTTGATACATATTAATTTCTGATCTTAATTAAAACGTATAATATAAATAATAAAAATAATAAAATAATATATAAATAAAAATAATATGAAGAATCAAGCTTCTTGTTCTATTCCATGAACTAATTCTTCCAATAGCTTGAAATCTCTCTTTATAATACCACCAGTACCTGGTAGTCTAGAGTTACCTTCCAAAAATAAATCAACTTCTCTTGCACATTGTTTACCTTCTTGTAAGCCCCAAACAATTAATGATTGTCCTCTTCTACAGTCACCAGCTGCAAATAAATTCTTTTCCACTTGATAACTCGAATTACTAATGGTTGGAATAGTACCTCTTGGAGTCTTTTTAATCTCAGAGTTCTTGATATCGGCACCAACAAAACCCATTGATAATAAAACTAAATCAGCTTCAAATATCTCTTCACTGTTTGGAATTTCATTCATTTGCCAAACTCCACTTTCTGATTTCTTCCATTCTACTCTAACTGTTTTAATTGCAATGACATTACCTTCATCATCACCAATAAATTCTTTGGATAAAATACAATATTCTCTTGGATCTTTACCATAATGACTACGAACTTCAGAATGACCATAATCAACTCTGAAAATTCTAGGCCATTGTGGCCATGGATTATCTCTTGATCTAACATTTGGAGGTTGCGGTAATAACTCGAAATTAACAACTGACTTAGCTCCATGTCTAACACTTGTACCAATACAATCATTACCTGTATCACCCCCACCGATGACAACAACATTCTTACCTGCAATCTTGGAGTGAATTTCTGGTAAATAATCATCTAATAAAGCTTGAGTATTATTTTTCAATAATGTCATTGCAAAATCAATGTTATTTAAATCTCTACCAGGAATCTTTAAATCTCTTGGAATTGTTGAACCAATCGCTAAAACAACAGCATCAAATTCATTTTGTAATTTAGCGACATCATCAACTTCAGTATTACAAATAAATCTAATACCTTCAGCTTCTAATAATTCTAAACGACGTTTAACAACAAATTTATCTAATTTCATGTTTGGAATACCATACATCAATAAACCACCTGGTCTATCAGCCCTTTCATAAACAGTAACTGAATGACCAGCTTTATTCAATTGATCAGCAGCGGCTAAACCAGCAGGACCTGAGCCAATAACAGCAACTGTTTTACCAGTTCTGAAAGCTGGAATTTGTGGAACGATCCAACCATTTGCAAATGCATTATCAATGATTAAACGCTCAATTGATTTAATGCCAACTGGTTCATCAATTATACCTAAAGTACACCCAGCTTCCATACATGGAGCAGGACAAGCTCTTAAGAATTCAGGGAATGGATTTGTTTCTAATAACTTATCTAATGCCTTTTTCCATTGATCTTTAAAGACTAATTCATTGAATTTAGGTATAACGTTAGATAATGGACAACCAGTATCAGATTGACAAAATGGAATACCACAATCCATACAACGAGCAGTTTCATATTTAGCTTCTTTTTTAGTTAAAGTTGATGAAATTTCTTTCCAGTCTTTAGTTCTTGTACCTGGTCCTCTATAATGTTCATGATTACGTTTGTATTTCATAAAACCTCTAATTTTATCCAATTTTTCAACTTTCTGTTTTTCCAAGGTTTTATCTTGAACTGTATCTTCAAGGTCTAAGATTTTTGGTTCTTTATGACTTGATTTATTAGGGAAGCTAATTGGTGTTGTTGCTCTTTTCAGTTTTTCAATTTCTCCATTAGTTGCATCTGAAATTGGTAAAGATTCAATTCCTTTTAAAGTTTTTAAGAAGTTTTCACTTTCTTTCTTTTTCAATGCTTCTAATTTCATTTTTTCTTCTTCTAAAACTCTTTTATATTCAATTGGTAGAACTTTAACAAATCTACTTAAATAATGGTTGAAATTCTTTAAGATTCTATCTGCTAATTCAGATCCAGTATAATGATAATGTTCTTCAATTAAACCTTTAACGAATGCAATTTCAACAGGATCAGTTAAACTTGATAATTCAACAGTTTCAGAATTAATTCTTGAGCTAAACTCAGTGTAATCTGAAGTTAACACATAAATAATACCACCTGAACAACCAGCAAATGCATTATCACTTTCCATTTGTGATAAAACAATAGCACGACCTCTAGTCATATATTCAAATGCATTATTACCATTGATTTTTTCAACAACGACATTAGCACCTGAATTACGAACACCAAATCTTTCACCACATGCACCATTGATGAAAACTGTACCTGAAGTTGCACCATATAAACAAGTATTACCACAAATAACATTTTCATTTGCTTTAAATCTTGCATCTTTTGATGGTTTAATGATTAATCTACCACCACTTAAACCTTTACCAACGTAATCATTAGCATCACCTTCTAAATGGAATGTGACACCAGATGTTAAAAATGCACCAAACGATTGACCAGCTGAACCTTTAAAATATGCAACGATTGTATCTTGTGGTAAACCTTCAGCACCGAATTTCTTGGAAATACGATAAGATAAAGTAGCACCAACTGAACGATCAGTGTTTGTGATTTCAGCATCAATAGTGACTGGTAAACCTTTTTCTAAAGTGATTTCAGCTTCATCGATTAATTTGTTATCTAGACGAACATGTAATTTATGATCTTGTTTATGAACATATCTTGTTGCAACACCAGGTCTAATTGAATGAGCAGGAGTTAAGATTGGTGATAAGTCAATGTTACAAGTTTTGGTGTTTCTTTCTTCTTTAGCTTTTAATTTTTCAGAATGACCAACCATTTCATCAACTGTTCTGAAACCTAATTTAGCCATGATTTTTCTTAAATCATTAGCTAAATAATAAAAGAAATTAACAACATGTTCTGGAGCACCTTTGAACTTCTTTCTTAATTCAGGATCTTGAGTTGCTAAACCAACAGGACAAGTATTTAAATGACATTTTCTCATCATGATACAACCTAACACGATTAATGGAATTGTGGCTAAAGTGAAACTTTCAGCACCTAATAAAATTGCAACAGCAACATCAAATGGGGTTCTAATTTGTCCATCAGTTTGTAAAACGACATTACCTCTTAAATCATTCAAGACTAAAGTTTGATGAGTTTCAGCTAAACCTAATTCCCATGGTAAACCGGTATATTTAACACTTGATAATTTAGCAGCACCAGTACCACCATCGTGACCACTGATTAAAATTCTATCAGCTTTAGCCTTAGCGACACCTGAAGCAACGATACCAACACCGACTTCAGAGACTAATTTAACTGAGATTTCAGCTCTTGGATTAGAACATTTCAAATCATAGATTAATTGTTTCAAATCTTCAATTGAATAAATATCATGATGTGGAGGAGGTGAAATTAAACCGACACCAGGTGTTGAATTTCTAACTTTCGCAATTAAATCAGTGACTTTTGGACCTTTTAATTCACCACCTTCCCCAGCTTTTGCACCTTGTGCCATCTTGATTTGAATCTCCTCGGCATCTGATAAATAATGGGAAGTGACACCAAATCTACCTGATGCAACTTGTTTGATGGCAGCACGAATAGAGTCATTGTTTGATAATTCACCTGAACCTTTCAAGATATCTTCATAAGAACCACCTTCACCGGTATTACTTCTTGCCTTCATTCTATTCATTGCAATTGCAATTGTTGAATGTGCTTCCATTGAAATAGAACCAAATGACATGGCACCAGTTGCGAATCGTCTAACGATTTCAGTCCATGGTTCAACTTGTTCTAATGGAATTTCAGTTGAATTCTCATAATCTAATTCTAATAAACCACGTAAAGTACATGAATCAATTGCATCCATTTCCTTCTTAACATATGCTTCAAATGCATGTTCATTATTATTACGAACTGAGTCTTGTAGATGGGCAATTGCAGCTGGATCATTAACTTTTTTAATCCCACCATCTCTCCAATGATATTCACCAGATTCAGGTAAGATGTGAGGACGAATAGTATAACGAGATGGATAACCTCTTTCATGGAAACTGAATGCATCTTGGGCAATGTATTCAAAACCAACACCTCTAATTCTTGATGGAGTACCATTGAAACATAAATCGATAACGGAATTATCAATACCTAAAGCTTCAAAAATTTGAGCACCTTTATAAGAAGCTAAAGTTGAAATACCCATTTTAGACATGATTTTGTAAATACCTTTATCAATAGAAGATTTAAAGTTATGAACAATTTCAGAATCTTCAATTGATTCTCTGAATAAATTTTCATGATTCATTCTAACTAAAGTTTCCATTACTAAATATGGGAAGATACCATCTGCACCATAGCCTAACAACATTGCAAAATGATGTACTTCTCTAGCTTCACCAGTTTCAACGATTAAGGCCACTTTAGTTCTTTGCTTTTGACGAATTAGATGATGATGAGTTGCACCAACTGCAATTAATGAGGAAATCGCAACACGATCTGTACCTGCATCACGATCACTTAAAATAATAATTTGAGTATCATTAAATGAAGCATCAGAAGCCTGTTTGGTGATTCTTTCAATTGTGTTAGAATATCCTAATAATCCTTCAGATTTATCAAAAGTGATATCAATTTCAACAACTGACCAAGATGGAATAACTTTAGAAATGTTGGATAATGCATTGAATTGAACTAAATCTAAAATTGGTGATTCCAATAAAATTCTATTACATTGATTAGCGTTCATCTCTAATAGATTACCTTGAGGACCAATAAAACATTTTAATGACATGAATTGCTTTTCTCTAATTGGATCAATTGGAGGATTTGTGACTTGTGCAAATAATTGTTTAAAATAGTCATAAATTAAAACAGGATTTTCATCCATACAAGCTAATGCAGAATCATTACCCATTGAACCTAAAGCTTCTTCACCAGTTAATGCCATTGGAGCTAATATCAAATTGACTTGCTCCAAAGTGTAACCAAAAGATAATAATCTTGGATCTGAGGATAATCTAACTTCAGGATCAATGACCAGTTCTTTAGGGAAGATGATTTCTTTAGAATCGAATTTTTGGAATAAATCTTTAAATGTAATAACTTTTGATAACCACGATTTAAAGTCAAATTTTGAACTGATTTGATCCTTTAACTGCTTGTTATCAACAATCTTACCTAATTTAGTATCAACTAAAAGCATTTGACCTGGTTCTAAACCACCTTTTTCAATGATGATATCATCACCAATGGCAGGAATTGCACCAACTTCAGAACCACAAATAATTCTATCATCACTAGTGATATAATAACGACATGGTCTTAACCCATTTCTATCAGATGTAGCACCACAGAATCTACCATCAGTGAAAGTGAATAAACCAGGGCCATCCCAAGGTTCCATTAAACAAGAGAAATATTGGTATAATGCCCTTTTTTTAGAATCCATATTAGTATCATTTTCCCATGCTTCAGGAACTAACATCATCATCGCTTCAGGTAATGTTAAAACACCATTAGTAACTAGTAATTCCAAGACATTATCAATAGCAGCAGAATCAGAACCACCTTCTTCAATGATTGGATATAATTTATCTAATTCTTCACCGAATAATTCAGATTCCATAACACCTTCTCTTGCCTTCATCCAGTTCTTATTACCTCTTAAGGTGTTGATTTCACCATTATGAGCGATTGCGAAGGAATGAGGATGAGCTCTTGCCCATGAAGGGAAAGTATTAGTTGAGAATCTTGAATGAACAACAGCGAAATGGGATTCATAATCAGCACTATTTAAATCATGATAATAGTTATAAACTTGAACAGGAGTTAGTTGACCCTTGTAAACAATCAGATCATTGGATAGAGAGGCAACATAAAACCAGTTATGTAAACCAATGACAGTAGTTGATTGTTTTTTCAAAATATATAATTGTCTTTTAAAATGTTGTAAATGTTTCTTCTCGAATTCTTCATTTGACATTGTCTTATTGTTGATCAATTCAGTCAAAACGACTAATGGTTGTAAGATTAAAGGCTCTCTTGAGTAAGCAACATCACCTAAAATGGAAGAGTCATGAGGGACTTCTCTCCAAGTTAAAACGGATAGACCTAATTCTTTAGCAATAGATTCAAAAGTTTCTTTAGATTCTTTAGCGATTTGATCTTCTTTATTGAAAAAAATGGAACCTATTGAATATTGACCTTCATTTGGTAAATCAATGTTGAATAAATACTTGAATTCTTTAGTGAAGAACTTATGAGAAATAGCGACAGATAAACCAGCCCCATCACCATTACCACCTGAGGAAACAGCACCTCTATGTGTCATATTACATAGCAAATATTTAGCATCACTGACGATTTTATGAGATTTCTCACCTTTGATGTTTGAAACAAAACCAACACCACAGGCATCTTTCTCTAAATCAGGGTCATAAAGACCTTTTTTGGTAGGTAAAGATGAAGCCCAAGTTTTATTATCAGGAGTTTCATCGTATTGATAAACGTTTCCAGACTGGTAATAAACGTCTGCATCAGCAAACGTGTCAGCGGTCTGTGACATTTTATGAACGATTTGTGGAATTAAACAGAAGAATAAAATGAACAAAGAAAGAAATGGAAGAATTTTGAATTAATTGTAAAATTGATAAGAATAAAATTAGACGATTATTTTGTCTTAGAAAGAGTTTATTATCGTTCTAGGCGGAAGAGTCGCCTGGGGACTGTCCGCTGCACTGCTTAATTTTACTTGGGCTCTGCCTAACTGTTTAGCGGGGAACAGGCAGGTGACACATGGATCCTGATAAGGAATTCGGCCAATCACAGCGCCCGAATTACTCACATTCCGTACAGCCAAAATCAACAGGAACGGAATCCTGAGAGTTTGAGGCGAATGTGCATGGCTGGTGGGCGTGGTTATACTCTGGGGCTGGAGTTTGGAGTGTGTGGTCAGTGGTCAGTAGAATCATGAATATGGTTCTGTTCTCTCTCAGATTCTCCAGATCTAATAAGAGTGAGAAGCATGACATTCACGTGACTTAAGCGAATTGTGATATTTCGGATTTACGGATTTTATCTCAACGTCCAGCTTATCTATAAGGAAAGGAATTATTCTATTTCTTTGCTTCTTTTATATAATCTTTGTTCAATGTATTTTACATTTTATTAGTTATACGTTTTATTGTCGAGTTTGAACTCTTATAGAATAATTACTTTTAAGTTACAGTCGATCAAAGTAATTTTAAGTTACGATCAAAGCGTTAGATTACAACTTGTTATTCACAATCATTAGTTCGTAAGTTGTCCAAGGACCACTTAGAGTGATTACACAGAAAACGAGTTCTAGCCAGGCTTATAAGCCAGTACCCGATTGTAACTTGATACTTTATTGCTAATACACGCACTTCTCCGTTTCGTGCAGTGATTGGTCCAAGGTTTAAAAAGTCTCACTCTCTGAAACTTCTTCGGAATTATCATGTAAAACCGGAAATAATATTGGGTGATCACTGGTAATTTAAATTCATAAAGATTTGGCTTAAGTACAATTTGGCTTTACACTGATATTGTTGATATAAAACACTCTAATACACCCAAAACACATCACTATAAATCAACTACTATTATATATACGTCCAACTCAGCAACTCTTCAATCTTTATTTCATTTACTTACTCATACATAATAACAACAATAATCATTGAATTAAATGCTACTCACATTTGACGCAAAAAAATCATCAAACTCATCTCAACCTAATCAAAAAAATCCACAGCTTCAATCCACATCTCTCCAGCACAACCACCTCCCGAATAACAATCAAGCACTTCCTCCTGTTAAAAATGATTCAAATCCAAACAGTAACAACGGTCTAATACAAAACGTTGTTCTCAACTCCACTACTGATCTTAAGGAATTCAAATTCACTAAAAGAAGATCCAATAATGCATGTATAACGTGTAAGGTAAGGAGAAAGAAATGTTCTGAAGATAAACCAATTTGCTCAGATTGTAAAAGATTAGGTAAATCTTGTGTTTGGGCAACTGATGATATGACTCTTAAAGAGATTAGAGAACTAAAGAAAAAAGTTGAACAAGACGAAAGTATACTCAAGAGTAAAAGAAAACAAACACCGTTATCTAACAATGATCCAAACGAAAAAGTTAGAAAACCAACAATTGTCAAAAATATTCAACCATCTACACCATCATCAAACTCCAAAGTTAATCAGCTATTGAATTCTGATATTTTCCAACGTCATGATGAACTACTACAAAGAAGTCAAACTCCAATCGCTTCAAATTTATTAAATTTAACAAATAATCCTCGTCAAAATAATTCAATCTTTTCATTTGAACAATTACATCAGATTAATTCACCATCTAATAACAATATCTTATCCCCTTCAAATAATAATTCACAACAGCAAACATTATGGGAACTTCCATCAAGTGATAGTTTGTTTGAATTTAGTACTTTTTTCGAAAGTAATTTAAGACAAAATTCTAAAAAATTATCAAATAAGATTGAACAATTAGATGATATTAATGAAGAGCAAAATAATGATATAGATGAAGAACAAAATGATGATGAAAACAATAACAGTAATAATGATATTCAAACCGTAATGGATATTTCAAACAACAATAATATAAATGAAGAAGATCAACCACTTACAATGACAACACAAAACGTATTTGGAGACTATAACATGTTATCAGCAACAGTATCTCCAATAAACATGGATAATTTATATCAATTCAATTTCGATATTTTACAGAATCAATTACCAAATCAATTCGGCTTAGATAGTATTGGTTCATATCTTTATGATTATTATATCAATAGATTATCAGGTATTATATCTATTGTTCCACAAGAATCCAATTATTATTTGAAATTTTTCTTACCAATGGCTGCACAGAATCAAGGTATAATGAATTCAATTTTAGCATGGTCTGCTTATCATATTGGAGGAGATTATGAAATCGAAGGCACGAAATATATGGCAAAGGCATTGGATTATGTTCAAAAGACAAATGCAACCACAGATTCTGAAATCTTACAAAAATTAGCAAATTTATTAATTATAGCAGGTGCTGAGATTTGTAAAGGAGACGTTAAAAAATGGCCAATGTTTCTAGAATGGGGTTCTAAAATAATCAAACAAAGAGGTGGTTTATTCAATTTTAAGAAAAATGCAGAACAACGTTGGTTGATTTCGAATTTTGCATATCATGACATCTTAACAAGTTCATCAAGTGAAAGAGGAACATATTTCCCAGTTGAAGATTATGAAAATTTCATGGTTAATTTAGGTCCTGGAATTGATCCATTACAAGGGATAATCAAACCTTTGTTTAATATCATTAGTGAGATTTCAAGTTTAGCATTTGAAACTAAAAGATTATTGAAAATCTCATCAAATTCTTTAGCATGGTATGGGATCCTTGATGAAGAGAGTGATATTCAAGCGCATCGTAGAAATGAAGAAAATGAAGATGAAGATGAGGATGATGATGATGATATGGATCTTTTTGAAATTCCAGGAATAGATACCCCAGAGTCAGATAAGAATTCAGGTAAAAAATTATCCAGATATACATCATTACTGACAATCATGTCCAAATCATCAGAATTAGAAAACAAGATCAACTCAGTTAAACCAGATCCTGAAGATTTAATCAATTTCAGTGCCCATGATTTAGAATTACAACTAACATTGTTTGAATTATTCCAATTAACTGCGAAATTACATTTAAGACAATCTGTTTTAAGATTAAATCCATCTTCATTAGAAACACAATTCATATTATGTGAATTATTGAAATGTTTAGACATTGTTTTAAAATCATCAGTTGAAGGCTCATTATGCTTTCCTTTATTTATAGCAGGTATGAATTGCACTACTAGAAAAGATAGAAAATTAATGTTAGGAAGATTTACAGACATTATGCAACGTTATAGTTTTAAGAACATTGAACGTGCTAAGACTATTATGGAGCAAGTATGGATGATTGATCCATCAGGAACAAGATGTGTTGATTGGTATGAAATTGTTAAGAAGTTGAACTGGGATTTAAGTTTTGCATAAAGATTAATATTGTTATTTATATTATGACTTTTACTTAAAAGTTTTCTTTTCTTGGTGTAATAAATAAAAACATAAATTATATGGCTAGTATACTTTGATCTATATATGTGATGATAATATCTAAACAGCGATATTTTCCTTGAATAACTGATGATTAATCAAATTCATAAACATCGAAAAAAAAATCATGAGACTTTAATGATAATAAATTATTCTCCGTGTATTCATACCTTAATGCTGTTTCTTCTCTGCCATATTCCTTCTTGACATTTAGCCATAACGTACTTCATCCCCTTTGTAGTATTCAAACTATTTTCTTGAAATCTATTATGGGACCAAGCTTCAATTCTATCTTTAACACCAAATCCCCTGAAATTAGAACTAAATTTAACGTTATATTTCACATTTGTAAGGTTTGTCTCTTCGTTGAATTTATAAGTCGTGTATTCTTCAATCCGTATTACTTTGGTGTGATCTAAATTTCTTTGATATGCCTTCATTTCTTTCTTGATAGGATCAATTATCGTCTCTTCTATAATCCAAGTATACGAGATCTTACCTAAGAACGGTTTAACCCAACGTGGTAATTTCCCAGTTTTTCTAATCAATCTTGTTGAATATAATTTCCCATCTGATCTTAATTCTTGACTTAAAGTATCAACGGATTGGACATGAGAAGCATATGGATTTGGATATTTGTTGAAAAATGCAACTGTGACTGTCTCAAAACTGAATTGGTAATCATGAACATTGCGATACCATAACACCATTATACTCTCCTTAATAGTTGTGTTGATCTTATATTTGTTAGGGTTTATGAAATTAAGTCCTTAGGCAATAGTAGCAAAATAGATGAGATTGAAAAGGTATAAGTGTGTTGTATGACAGTTACTCTGGCTTATCTGTGAGTATACGGCTCTTTTTGATGTAACTTTCAGAGTTTTTGGTGTGTCAGAAGAGTGATAAATATTTGAAGATTTTGATAATTTCACTAATTATTTTTTATGGAAGAAAAAGATGACTGGCGAAAACTGAAATTAATCATCCCGAATCGGACTTGCGGATTTACTGAGGCGGAATTATAGGATTTAGGAATTGAAGGTTATAAGAATTACGAATTGTGTGAGTTGAGAGTCTTTATTTGTTTATATATGCAGGTGTAGTATATAAAATGTAACACATAAAATGTTATGCTAATGTATAACTGGAATGATTTCCAGCTTGGGAATGAAATGAAATTAAATGGATTGAGAAAACAGACATGAAAACATAATTGAATCATCACTTAGATAAGTAATAAAGCAGCAGCTAAACCAACTGGGGCAGCAACTTTAACCATAATATTGTCCAGATCCACTCCTGGAACGGCAGCGTTAGTGCCATTTGTAGCACTAGAGACTGTGTAATAAGTTGTTCCTGATTGGGATAATGTGACTTTTGTGGTAATTGAACCTGAAGTTAAAGTACTTAAAAAGACATCAGATTCTGTTTGTGATTCAGAGCTTGCAGTTGAACTTTCTTTTGATAGTAAACTATCTGGTGTCCACCATAAAGTAGATGATGGAGTCCACCAAACGGTAGTGGATGGAGTCCACCAAATTGTGGTTGATCCAGTACCAGTAGAAGTTGTTTGTGTATTTTCATTTGACTTTTGGGTTGTTGATTCAACCGCAACTGTTTGAGCTGGTGTTGACTGCACAGTTGGAGCAGATTGGACTAAGCTTGTCGTACCAGCTTTCACAGTAGTTACAACATCAGTATTAGTGTGAGTATTTTGAACGGTGTTTTCTGTTTCAGCGGTAGTTTCATCAGCAGCTATGGTTTGTGTAGCTTTAGTAGTTGGAGAAGCAGCTTGATTTTCATCTAATCCACCATTTTGGGCAGAAACAACTAAGATTAAAAGAGTTGATAAAACAGATTTGAATAGCATTTTATTGATAAGAGGCTAATAATTTGATAATACAGTTCAAATGATTTGAAAAATTAGAGGTTATTCGCATACAGTTATATAAGATGCACAGTCCACTCAAAATGGATCAGATTATAGATATATGTAGCCCAAAGTTGTTAAAAATAGATTTTTAAAGTTCAATTATTTTAGTCTCTTTACCGGTTTAGGAAATTTCAAAACAAATCATGCACTTAATTAATGATGAAAATGGAAATTTACTGGTTGAAATTTGTGAGTCTCGGCTCTCATATCAATTGGAACTTGACAAACAGTTATTTAATGAACTGTGAAGTATTGAATCTGGGTTAATGTTCAATGTTGACTCAAGATTGAAGAACCTTAGTTAACGGTATTGATAGTGAGGGTTATCTCACTCTTTTATTTTCAAACTCTGAAAATAGGCTACATTTTGAGATCGTTATTTTAGCATTGAAGATCCTGATTCCAGAGAGAAATTGATTGATGTTGATGGACTCAATTATAATACCTGGCTGACATTGTCTTCATATTTCGAGATTAGAGTGTGAACTTCGCACAATTATGTGGATAATTCTGGTTGGTTTGGGTCAGATTTCTACAAGACATGAGTGAAGTAAGAAATGTCACAAATAATCAGCAGTGTGTAGTGGTGATAATCTTTGTTGATACTCGATCTGTAAGACAGAAGTATTGAAAATGATTGTAGTTAGACAAAAGACTCACAACTTTCAGATCTGAAACCTCAAGATTAATGCTAGTACTTAAATTACCCGATGAAATATGACAGCTTTTTGTTTATTTTTTAAGAAAGGTTTAACTTGAAAACTAAACATTCTCCATCAAATTTAACTGAATTAACTTTCAATTCTATCCGTTTACACTCAACTCAGCTCAGATGAGTAACAACAGCACACTAGAAACTCAGGATGAAACTCCAGGAACTTCAACTGCTAGACAAAACTCAACCAGTAAGAGTCTAAACAACAACACCCCCAACCATTTACCACAAATATCACACTCTCCACAGCCTAATGTATCTGAGCCTTCATTGTTTCAAAGATCCATCAGGGCTGTTTTTGGTTTCAGAAAGACTTCATTGACCTTGTTTGTCTTTCTCACATACGTCTTAGTTCTTGTTTTGGTATCTTTTGCTAAACATAAATCCTTATCAATACCTTCAAAGGAAACCCATATTTTAGAATCATCATGGTTAGATTTACAGAAAATCTCACAAAGTCCACATCCTTATGCTTCACATAGTAATGATGAAGTTCATGACTATATTTTACAAAGAGTCACCGAATTATCTTCAAGTAATAAATTCATTACAGTTAGTGATGATGCCACAGATAATTTAAAAGTTTTCAAGATCATTAAAAGTTGGTTCAATTCAACTTCTGTTTATTCACCATTGCATTATTTTGAAAGTTCCAATGTCTTGGTTAAAATTGAAGGTCAAGACCCAACTTTAGACGGTTTATTATTAAGTGCTCATTACGATGGTGTTCCAACAGCTTTTGGTACTACTGATGATGGTACTGGTATTGCTAGTATGTTGGGTGTTTTAGAACATTTTGCAACTACTGGTGTGAGACCATTACGTACAATTGTCTTCAATTTCAATAACAATGAAGAATTTGGTTTATTTGGTGCTGAAGCTTTCCTATATCATCCATGGAGAAAATTAGTCAAATATGTTATTAATCTAGAAGGTACAGGAACAGGTGAAAGGGCTATTCTTTTTAGAGCTTCAGATTATGATATTGCACAATTTTATAAAGATGTTAGATCTCCTTTTGGTACTTCTATATTCCAACAAGGTTTTGCTCAAGGACTTGTTCAAAGTGAGACCGATTATAGGGTTTATACTAAAGATGGAATGAGGGGTGTTGATATCGCATTTTATAAACCAAGATCATTATATCATACTGCTCAAGATGATATTCGTCATTCATCCAAAAATGCGTTATGGCATATGTTATCAAATACTCTAGATTTGACTAATTCAATTGCAAATGCTAAAATTGTTGGAGAAAATATTGAAATTTCACCAATTTTTTTTGATGTGTTAGGTTTTTATTTTGTTATTATTCCAAGTGATGCTTTAGTCTCTATAAATATCTCATTATTGATTATTATTCCTGTTATTTTATTATTTTTTGGTTTTGTTATAAATAAAAGAAAAATTTGGAATACTGGGTTCAGTTGGCTAAGAGTTTTCATTTCTCTTGGTGTTGCTGGAACTTCAACTAAATTTCTAGCTGATATGATTTTCTTCTTTAATCCTTTAATTGTTTCAGGTGATTTTTTCTCTCCATTAATTGCATTATCATCAACATTTTTATTCGTTAATTATTCTTTACTGACAATCAGTGACAATTTATGGCCAGTTCATGATTTCAAATTGGTTATTACTTTAGAAGTTTTTGTTGCTATTTGGTTCGTTTTGTTATGTTCAACCATCGAACAAACAAGATCAAATACTAATACTGGAGAATATTATTTGAGTATCATTTATTCATTGTATTCAATTTCAGTTTTATTAGGTTTGTTTAGTATCTCAATTGCTAAAAATAGAAAGAACTCAACCACTGTTTCATATCCAACATACGGCTCTATTGATGATTCAAATAGAGTCCATCCAACTTTTGATGAAAATGATGAATATGAACAAAATGAAACTTCTCAACTATTATCTAATAATATTAATACTCAATCCGAAACTGAAGATGAAGAAATCCCAACTACTAGCGATTCATATGGTCATCCTGAACATAATTCATTTAACTATGATTGGAGTTTACAATATTTGATTTTAATTCCAATTAATTTCCTAATTTCATATGTTTCAATCATTTTAGTTTTAGAAGGTATTAACCAAACGGTTCAAGAAGGATTGTCATCTAATTATTTTGTATTTACTACATTGTTTGTTTCAAGTATACTACTTACAATTCCATTAGTTAGTTTTTCATATAAACTAAATTATCTATTCGCTATTTTTTTGATCTGTTCGATTATAATTTCCACTCTATCATCATTAGTTGAAAATCCATTCAGCCCTGAGGCGCCAATTAAATTCAGATTTGCTCAAACCATTGATTTAGATTCTTTAACACCAGAACCAAAAGTTGAAGTTTATGGTAGAGAAGGATTTTTATCTGATATTTTAGATGATTTACCATCAATTAAAGAAAACAACAGAAATATTTCATGTGTTCCACAACTCGATGGTAATGAATTATGTAAATATGATTCAGATAGACCATATTTATTAGATGGTGCCGAGGATGATTTATATTCATATTTAACTGTTAATGTTTTGAACTCAAAAAGTGAAACAGATCCATCACCATATACTCCATTAACTGCAGAGCTTGAAATACATGCTAAAAATAACAGAGTTTGCTCATTGAGTTTCAATTCAACTTCTTATAAATCAGGATCTTACGGTAAATCTCCATTAAGATTATTCAAATATTATCATGATAAATTTGATAACGTATCAACATCAGTTGAAAATATGGCAAGTATTCCACCAGGACCAAGTAAAGATGCAAAAGGTAATGAAGTTTTCAAATATTTACAGGGTATTGATTCAATCAATCTTCATAAATTAAATTGGGATCAAAATACTTATCATATTGGTTTACAGTGGATTCCAAAATGGTTAGAAGATGGTGAAGAACAAGAACCATCTGATTCTCCGGATAATAAACTTGGTGTTACAATCTCTTGTTATTGGGGTGAATATGATGGTGTTTCATTAATTGATGGTGAAGCAAAACGTATGATCCCCGCTTATGATGAACTTTTAGAATATACTCCAAGATCTACGTCATTCAGTAACAGATATGAAGGTTTAGTTCGAATTGATAGGTATATTACTTTGTAATCTTGATCAACTTACAAATTGATTCATTATTTCATTCATACAGTTGTCGTTTTAGTTATTTTTCCAATCCTTATACCAATTCTTTAATTTCATTCCATTCTTTAATATGCTTTATATTACAATCGCCATTCATACCATCATCATATGGTATTTTCAAATTTTGTAAAGATTTTAATGCAGATCCATTGTCTAATACAACTCCATAACTAGATATCAACATTGGTAAAACATCAGTTCCGCTATCTCCAAAATAGTAGATTGAATCTTCGATCCCTCTTTCGTTCAACTCTTTCAATATTTTTGAGACTTCTTCGACTTTATCAACACCAGTTCTTATATCTCTAACATCGTCAACTTCACCATTTAATACCCCATCAATATCTGTCAATTCATTAGTGATAAATCTAAAATTATCATTTTCTTCAAAACCATTATCTGAAAACACTTTTCTCATTATTAATGAAGTCCAATTACAACTCAATATGTAAATAGGAACATAATTGTCATATAATTTTTTAAAAATTTCGAAAAATCCAGGTTTAATTTCAACAAGATCTGCTTGATTAATCAAAGTTTGAACATCAACATCCTTGAACAATCCAAATTTAACGTATTCTTTAACTGAGCTCATTTCAATCTCTTTCAAACCACGTTGATACTCTATTTCTTCCAAAACACTATTTCTCATCCCGAATGATTTATTAAATTCTTTATATTTAGAATAGTAAGCATCAGAGAAATATTCCCATTTTTGAGGAAATTCAGGCTTGCTTAAGTATGCTGCCTTTGCGACTAATTGAATCGTGTCTTTTTTCGTTATGGTTTCATCCCAGTCCATGATGACAGCTTTTATCTTTGGTAACCTCATTGATCAATCTAAAATTAAGTATATTATGATGGTAAGTGCGGGACATTAATATTTCATTTTTTTTCAGTGATGCCTTTAGAAATACGTTCAGCAATCGTGAGTCGTGACCACTACGATTATTTTGGTGAAAGCCCGCATTGAATGGGAATTATATGATGTATTCTTGAGTTATACACTTGAATAACTATATAAATTGGAATGTCTACGAACTCCTATATCAAACACCTACTGGCAATAAAGCACACTGTGTCAGACTCAAACTGTGTAGAATTTTCTCTCGCTAAGAGCCCGTGGAAACATGATTGAATGCAATGGAAAGACATTTCAGTCGACAAAGAATAAATTCAATGACATCCTGACTCAATTTGCTGAAATACGAATAGAGAATTTAAATAATCCAAAAGATGAAATTTTTTCAGTTATTTAATTTTTATAGAGTAGGCGATGAGCTTACCCGGAATTTAATGATAATTTTTTTTTATGTTTTTATTTATGATTTAGAGGTATAATTAAATCTATACAATTGGAATAGTTTTATCACTGTTTTAGTACATAGCATCATATACTCGCATATTTAAACATCCCAAATGAGTGATAAAATCCCAGCTTGGAAAAAAATTGGTTTGAAAGTCAAAGAAACTCTTGAATCTGATCCACTTGCAATTTCAACAACTCATTTAGATACAGGAAAAGTAACAAAGAAAGAAGCTAAAAAAATCATCAAGAGAAAACTTAACGATGACGACAAAGATAAGAAACAAAAGAAACCTGCTAAAAGAGTGAAGTTGCCTAAAAGCGAAAGAGGTCCAGCTCCTGAAAAAGATCAACTTGTTTATTTAAGAAGTTATACCACAGATAGAGAAAATTGGAAATTTTCTAAACAAAAGCAAAATTGGATCTTAAAGCATTTGAAAGTCATTGATGATAAATATGAAGACGATTTAGTTAATTATTTGGAAGGCTTACAAGGTGGTGGTAGAGATCGTTTGATTGAAGAAATGAAAAAAGTTGTTGAAAGTTGGAATGCTGCAGCACTAGAAGAAGAAAAGAAAGAAGCTATTAAAGTAGCAACCAAACAAGAGGAAGATAAAGAAGAACCTGCTAAAAGGGGAATGACTGTTAAATCAAAAGCTGAAAAGGAAGAAGAAGAGAAGAAACAGCTTGAAAGTGTTGATGCTGATTATGCTAAAAGAGGTAGAAAAATTGTCAAAGCTTTAATAGGAGAGCAATTATATTTAAAAGGTATTGATGATGAAGAAAAGGAAGAGGAAACTAAACCAGCTGAAGAAGTTGAAGAAGAACCAAAAGAAGAACCAAAAGAAGAACCAAAAAAAGAGACCAAAGAAAAAAAAGTGAAGAAATCAAAAAAATCAAAGAAAACTGATGAGAACGAAATAACAGAAAACTAGACTACAATCTCAACCTCATTCTCTTTGTTTTTAATAGCATTTTATGTATAAACCACGTCAATTGTATCATATTTAATTTGAGTCAACCTCGGAATTAATTTAATCATACCGGAACTCATGTAAATCAACATAATTTACGTAAAGAATTTAAATAAAAATAAAATCAACTTAATTCTTGCCAATTTTAGTACTTGAAAGACCCAAAAATGTCAACAGATTTCAAAAGTGCTGATCAGAAACTTAAGAACATCATCTCCAAATGCAAAGATGTTGATCCTGATTTGAGGTTCATGGCATTGAATGACCTAAATAAACTACTAGTTGAACATAATTTAATCATTAATAAAGTCAACTCATATTCTTCAAAGATCACTGAAATTTTAACAGAAGCGTTAAGTGATAGTAACTCAGACGTTCAAAACCAAGCATTGAAGTGCTTCCAACCGTTGGTTTCAAGTTTAGATGATGAAGAAATCACTGCTATTTTAGTTGAATTGAATAAAACTCAAATCACTTATAATTCAATAACTACTTCAATTTATACGATGGCAATTGGTGAAATACTAAAAAATATCAACCTGACTCATGGTTCAACTGGTGAATTGATTATTGGGAATCTGTTACCTAGTTTCATTGATTTAAATGGACAACTTGTTTCTTCGTTAGATGCAATTGAAACATTAACTGATTTAATCACAAATTTGGGTGCAAGTATCACACAAGAACAAATGAACATCATCTATCATGCTTTAGTTAAGACTATTTTCAATTCAGTTAATAGTTTGAGTAAGAAATCAATCTCATGTTTAGGATTCTTGGTTTCAATTTTAACACCTGAAGATTTCCAAAATTTATTGAGTTTAATCAATCAATTGCATAATGAAACTTATGAAAGTATAAGTTTAACATTATTGACATTTATATCAATCGGGAAATCTAATCCTCAGCTACTCACTCCGTATATTGATGAACTTGTTAATTTTGCAATGAAACATTTATACTTGGAAAATAATGAAGTTGATGATAATCAAGTTGAAATTGATGAAGTTCGTTATGAATCATTACAATTATTAAACACTTTATTAACTATCGGGGATGAATTATTACCATACATTGATAGAATTTTGGAAGTAGTTTCAAGATTTTTGAAATATGATCCATATACTAATGATGATGAAGATGATGATGATGAATTCTCAGATCCTGAATTTTCTGATGAAGAAGATTTTGATGATATTGATGATGAAAATGATGATAATACCTGGAAGTTACGTAAACAATCTTCAGAGTTAGTTGATACTATTGTCAAAATCTTTCCAGTTGCTTTATTGAAGATTTACGATTCTGGTTTATTTGAAGCTATTTTAGATTCCATTTCTGATTCTTCTGAAGCTGTTTCATTTGAAAAAATCAATACTTTAGACACCATCACAGAAGCTACTATTAAGCAACATGTTAAGAACTCCAAAAGAAAAAGAAGAGGTTCAGATGTTTCCATGTCTGATGTCGAAGATTCTTTAACTAGAATGAATACCTTCAGAAATAAAATTGTCATTAAATTCACTAATGAAATGCAAAAGACTAAACAAACTTCAAATAACAAATTAAATATGTTGATTACATTTTTCCATAGTTTTAACATCTTAGATGATGATTTAGAATTATTATTATCAAGTATAAGAAAACATAATTTTAGTTTGAACTTAGATTTATTGAAATTTTATTCTGCTATTTTACAAAACAATGAATTGAAATATTTTGGTAACGAACTACCTCATATTGTTGAAACTATTAATGGTGGTTTAACTGGTAAAAACCACATCAGTATTTTAAATTCCATTGAAACTTCAATTGATTTTTTAAATCTAACTTATAATGATACCTTAACTCAATCAATCATTGAAATTGCAAGTTCTTCTAAAAATGATAGTGAATTGAGAAATACAGCAATTCAAAGTTTAGCCGATCTTAAAACCTTACCAGTTAATACAGTTGATCAAATTCTAAGATTATTGGTCAATTCATTAAATTATGAACCAATTATCACAAGTTCAATTAATGCAATCTCAAATATTGTTGAAAACTATAATTCAGTAATTGATATCACTTTAATCAATGAAATTATCAAAAAATATGAACCATTGATCAGGAATCCAAATTATTCATCAAATGCAGTTGAATCGCTATCAATTATTGTCCGTTATTTTAACATCAATACATCAATTGGTGACTCTTTATTAGAACTATTCAATGAAAATAAACATCAATCTCAAATCTTGAAAGTTTTATCACATTTGAATTATGATAAAACAAAATTAAAATCAATATTCCTTAAAGCTTCATTAATTGATGAAATCGATGAAGACGCGTTGTTAGAAATTTCAAGAAAAATCGGGTCTGAACTAATTAAAGATCTTGAAGAAAATAGTGACAACACAAGAAATATTAAAATTTTAGCAAATATTGTTATTAATGAGAATTTAACTCAATATATCAAAGACCGAGAAGAAGAACTATTAAGACATGAAAACACTGCATTCAATATCAAACTATTAGGGTTCATTGGTGAAAATGTTCAATTATCTTTGAAAGTTGATGATATTTTAGTGTTTTTAAATGATGATGATACAAAGATTTATGCAGCTGAAACTTTAGGTAAATTAATTTCTAAAAATCATGAAGAATATTTAGGTAAATTTTTGAACAAGATTAAGAATGATGAAAATAGATATTTATTATTAATTTCAATCAAACAGGTTTTAAAGATTAATAATTGTTTAAATTTTGAAATTTTTCAAGAAATTTGGAACACTATTTTTGAAATTTTATTCCAATTAGAAGATATTGATGAAGACTTTTCAAAAATTTCATCTCAAAATATTGGTTTAATTTTAGTTAATAGTATTGACACAAATCATTTTTATAACATGGCCAAAGACTTATTGAGAAATGAATCATCTAATAAATCAGTTATCTATACCATAATTTCCGCAATTAAATTCATTTTAGTCTATGATAACGTCACTAATACAGATTTAATTGAATCATTATTAGTTGAAATCTTTGATAAGATATCATTTGAAGACTTAAGAATCAAGCAAATTTCAGTGATAACATTAGTAACTGCATTAAATAATCAATTTAATCTATTAATTCCTTATTTGCCTACTATTTTACCTACTATTTATGATGAATTATCAGCAAAGAAACAATATCAAGAAACTTTACAAATTGGTCCGTTCAAGCATAAAGTTGACAAAGCATTAGAAATCAGAAAGAATTCATTTGAGATTTTATATAAATTGAGTTTAAATCATACATTATTAAAAGATATTGATTTTAATGAAATTTTATCAAAGGTCGTTCATCAAGGTTTAGTCACCGATATAATTTCAATCAGTTCTTTGATCATCATCAAGTTATTAGAATTTGATGAGGTTTTATTAAGTGTTGAAGATAAATCAGTTTTAAGTGATGGTATTGATAAATTATTGGGTAAGATCAAGAAAAAGGAAGAACAACAAAAGGATTCAAAAGAAGAACAAGAGATTAAATCTATTTTGATCAATTTAAGAAATTCAATCTTTCTTCCATAGCTAGATATTGTATAATTATTGATATTTACGGTAGTTACTTTAAGAATATGAGTAATTCAAACAAATATGTATAAACGGCGATGAGAATTATTACATATAATTTTGGCACAATTACAAAATTTATGCATAAATATCTTTCTTAACTGAAGAACATTTTCATGAAAGCAAAATAATGTCATTGTCAATGATCTACATTGATTCCTTGGCTTTTAATTGGCTTATACCTTGGTAATACCTTATAAAATATCGGTTCCTTGAGTTATCGATCATCAAATGTTTAGAAAAAGAAGCGTTGTGCTTTTAAATTTCAACACTAAAAATAAAATCATATTTAAGGACTAAATCTTGCTCTTTTTTTAATAACTTGAACTATATATAGAACAACAATAAATTCTCTCTCTTAAATTTAAGTTATATATTGCTAGTGGCTAATGACCGGAGAAACAGTTCCAGTGGTCAAATCATATATTTTAGATGATCTCACTGATGAATTACCTAGGCCATCCCCAAAATTAGCTTCTAATATCTTTGATAATTTCTCACTAAAGGGTAAAGTTGCAGTCATTACAGGTGCTGCTAGAGGAATTGGTTATTCAGTCGCTGAATGTTATTCACAAGCAGGTGCAGATATTGCTATAATCGATTATCAAATTGATTTGGCTATTGAATCTGCTAAATTATTGAGTTCAACTTATAACAATAAAGTTGAAGCTTATTTTGTTGATGTTTCTAAACATCAAGAAGTTGACTCCATAGTTCAACAAATTGAGTCTGATTTTGGTACAATTGATGTCTTTGTTGCTAATGCAGGTATCGTTTGGGAATCAGGTGCAATTTTAAACGAAGAGAACAAAAGTGTTGATAGATGGAAAAGACTAATCGATGTTGATTTAAATGCAGTTTATTACTGTGCTAAATCAGTAGGTAGAATCTTCAAAGAAAAGAAATCAGGTTCTTTTATTATAACTGCTTCAATGTCTGGTCATATAGTCAATGTACCAAATCACCAAACTAGTTATAACGTTGCCAAAGCAGGTTGTTTACACATGGGTAAGTCACTAGCTGTTGAATGGGCAGGTTTTGCGAGAGTCAATACCATCTCGCCAGGTTATATTGATTCAGGATTGTCAGACTTCTTACCTCGAGAAGTTCGGGCTAAGTGGTGGTCTTTAATTCCAATGGGAAGAGAAGCCCTACCACAAGAATTAGTTGGTGCATATCTGTATTTGGCATCAGACGCATCTACTTACACCACTGGGTCAGATATCAGAATCGACGGTGGATATTGCTCCACTTGATTGGGAAGTTAATGCCGTTAATTGAAAATTGTTTCCAGTCTTTGATTGTAGGATTTACTCGGTTTTAAAATGTAGCTGTTGATGGAGTTAACGTTTTGTAACTCCGGGAGTTTTAGTATGGATAAAACCGGAGTTAATCGAAGTTAATTGTGATGAGCTCAATGAATTCGTATTAAAATGTATTAAAAACGCATTATAAAAAGAACGATTAATTCCAATGAGGTTCCAAAATGATTCAATGGTTTCAGAATAAGTACTCATGAACTTCCTCTTCAAATCACAATTTCCTAAATCTATTCAATCAATTAACTCATTTTAATCATTAACTTAGATACAACTGATCCAAAACATCAAGATTTCAACTTGAATGCTCCATATTTGAAACTATATTCATTTGGTACTCCAACTGATCAAAAGATCACAACATACTTGAAATTATTAGGCATTAATTATACTTATAGAAAGGTCAATATCGTAAAGAGTGAAAATAAAGATCATTAAGCATGGTACATTAAAATGAATCCAAATGGTGATTCCAACGTTATCCAACGTTGATATTGATAGGAAACAAACAATCATTTTTGAAACTGCTTCAATCTTACAATATTTAGCTGAAACTCACGATAAAGAACATAAATATTATTATTCAATGGATAGTGAATTTTATTGGGATCAATCCAAATGGTTAACATATCAAGTTGCCTCACATAATCCAGCTCAAAGTAATGCTAATTATTATCAAAAGTTCTCAGAAGAGAAAATCCCATCTGTAATTAACCATTTCAAAGAAGAAACTGAAAGATTATTTGGAGTTTATTAATGAAGATTGGCTGAGAATAATGGTTGGTTGGTTGGTGATCAATTAAATATCGCTGATATTGCAGCATATATCCACTAATCAGATGTTATAAACTCAATGGTATCACTCTTGATACTTACCCATATTTGAAGAAATGGTTAGATAACCTTGAATCCAATAAAGATATCGCAGCTGGTGTTAACGTTGATAGTATTACTTTTCCAAATGCAAATGCCCCAGCTGATCCAAGAACTTAGATTACAATCTTTTTTCAATATCATACTAGAGTCACATAGACTAATTAAATGACTTTTAGAACAATAATCAGTGTAGATTAACCTTTTTACATCAAAAGACCCCTTCTTTACATTTAGTCACTGATTTCAGTCTCAAATATGTACTCAACTTAACTCAATTCCTAAATATTGATACACCAAGTAATAAGTATGTGCAAATTACTTACGGTACTTGATCATTCAATAATTATCCAATCAAATATTATAATTTGTACTGGTAATTCACGTTTCTCCCACTAAGACCCATCCAGATTCCAGATTCCACCTCCAACATCCAACTTTGATGACAAACGCATCAACAAAGCCCCAAATTATATTAAAAGAAACAGTTCGGAGCCACAAATTTACTAGTAACCGCACTAACAATTTTTTTGCCATATTAATAATCAAATTATGTTTCTCAGAACATTAAGAAAGCAACCTTTTCTTTTCCCAGCTCCAATTATCAGACGTCAATTCCATTCAACTCAATTGATTCATAAAATGTCCTCATCTACTCAAAACATCGATTCATTAGACCCAAAGGGTGAAAAACTAACAGCTCCATACTTGAAACTATACTCAATTGGTACACCAAATGGTCAAAAGATCACAATTTATTTACATTTATTAGGATTAGATTACCATTACAGAAAGCGAGATTGGAACACCACTGAACAAAAGGCACCATGGTTTATTAAGATCAATCCAAATGGTAGAATTCCTTCATTATCTCACGTTGATTCAAATGGTGAACAAAACGTTTTATTTGAAACAGGTGCAATTTTATTGTATTTAGGTGAAAAATTCGACAAGGAACATAAATACTATTATCCAATCACTGACAAGTTATATTGGGATCAATTAAAATGGTTAACTTTCCAAGTTGCTTCTCATGCTCCAATGCAAGGTCAATCTAATCATTTTGGTAGATATGCTCCAGAAAAAATCCCATATGCTATTAAACGTTATAAAGAGGAAACTGAAAGAGTTTTTGGTGTTTATGAACTAAGATTGATTGAAAATAACGGTTGGTTAGTTGGTGATCATTTGAATATTGCTGATATTGCTGCTTATCCATGGATTAGAATTTATGCTTATAATGATATTGACATTGATCAATTTCCAAATTTGAAAAAATGGCTGGAAAAATTAGAAGCTGATAAAGAAGTGGCTACTGGTACCAATGTTGATAATGCATTCAATCCAAATAAAAATGCTCCAACTGATGTCAGAGAAGTAGTTTAAGTGGTTTTTTAGGTATGATCAATTGATTGTGTGCTTTCTATAAGAAATCAGAATTATATTCCGTTATTTTTGACATTGATAACATCATTGTAGTATAACTGATCGCTTATAAGCAGCTCTTATCGGCACTATATCCCAATTCTAATCTGAGTCATCATTCATGACGAATTAATAATCCACCTTGACGGTCGCCACAAGGAATATATTTGCGCATTTATTTAATTTGCTCTATATAAAAATACAATTCCCTTCTAAACAAAAAGAGCAACAACCTATAAAACAATCTATTAAACTCTTGATAAGCACCTCTTAAAAATGTCACAATTCACTCCTGTCTCGTTACCACAATTGGATTATTCCTATGATGCATTAGAACCATACATCTCTGGAGAAATCAACAAAATCCACCATCAAAACCACCATCAAACTTATGTTAACGGATACAATGCTGCAATTAAACAACATCAAGAAGCTTCTGCTTCAGGAGATGTTTTAAAAACTGTTGAATTAGAACAAGCCATTAAATTCCATGGTGGTGGTTTTAGAAATCATAACATCTTTTGGAAATCTTTAGCTCCTAAATCTCAAGACGGTGGTGTTCATCCAACTGGTCCATTATTGAGTAAAATCAAAGAACAATATGGTTCTGTTGATGATTTAATTGCCTTGACTAATACTAAATTAGCAGGTATTCAAGGTTCTGGGTGGGCATGGATTGTGAGAAACAATGAGAATCAATCAATTGAAGTCGTCACCACCCCAAATCAAGACACAGTGAGTAATAAATGCACTCCATTAGTTGCAATTGATGCTTGGGAACATGCTTATTATTTGCAATATCAAAATGTTAAAATTGATTATTTCAAAGCCATTTGGAACGTTATCAATTGGAAAGAAGCTGAAAAAAGATATGCTGGTAATTGAGTTTTGAGTGGTTTCATTAAACCTCAACTATAAGTAGAAGCATCACGTCCTCTGATTATAATAAAACACTCCTTCTAATTGAATTGTTTGTAAAACTAATCTCGAAACAATTATGTTACTCTTCAGTGTTCACGATGAGCTGCTGCCCCTACCGAGACCCCAAAGTAAAACAATCATGAAACTTATATGGGACATAAATACTTTTATATATGAAGCAACATATCTAAGTCATTATATGATTGATTTGTTTGAATATGATAAAGAGCTACCATCAGACCAACTAATGTCATCCCTTTTCAAAGGTTTAAATTTCCTATTCATTCCTAATAATCGAGCAAGAATAACAGAGATTAGAAAAACATTAGCAAGAACTCATGGTGCTATAATTAATTCAAAATATAGAAAATCAGTAACGTCACAGGTCTTAGTTGACTCTAAGATCATTAAGAATCCGTCACAGATCTTGAAAGTGATGCAAGTTACTAAGAAATCAGAGATTGATGTTCCTGTTATTAATCAAACTTGGTTAGTTGACTCAATTGATAAAATGAAATTATTAAACATTGATAACTATGAAATTGATATCCCTGATGATCTTGATTTGAACTCCATCAAAGCTCCAAAGGTACAACATGATACTAAGTCCAAAAGTGAATCAATTGCAGATAATATTAACGTTGATGTTATCGAGAACAATCCAAATCAAGAAACTATAAGCATATTGAATGAAATGGCAACAGAATGTGAAACAAAGGGTGACTTCTTCAGATCGAGGGCGTATAGAATCGCTGTTGAGTCTTTATCCAAAACAGCAAAATTTATCAAATACGAAGATCAAGCAACTAAATTACCAGGAATTGGGAAGTCAATAGCACTAAAAATTGAAGAAATTGTTAAAACTCATGGATTAGGCGCTTTGAAAACGTTACAAAACTCAGAGAATTCAAAACTATTAAGATTATTCAAGGGGGTTTATGGTGTTGGGAACGTTTTTGCTCAGACTTGGATTGATCAAGGTTGTAGATCTATTGAAGATGTTGAAAAGAGAGATGATTTAACACATAATCAAAGATTAGGTATCAAATATTATGATTCTTGGAATGAAAGAATCCCAAGAGCAGAATGTACAATTCATAAGCAATACGTATTAGATATAGCTAAGGAGATTGACCCTGACGTGACAATGGAAATTGGTGGTAGTTATAGACGTGGAGCTAAAACTTGTGGTGATATTGATTATATCGTCACGAAACCAGATGCAGAACTAGATGAACTAAAGGGTTTTTTAACAAAACTTCAATCAAAACTTGAAAAATCTGGTTATCTTGATTGTATATTAACTTTATCAGTTCATAACAGATGGATGGGAGGTTGTACTTTACCTGATAAATACCTGAAATTAATTGGTAAGGAAAATGATGAAAGTTTGAAGAAATGTCGTCGTGTTGATTTCTTATTAGTTCCATGGCAAGAAAAAGGTGCAGCGTATATTTATTTCACAGGTAATAACGATTTTAATAAGAAGATAAGATTGAGAGCATTACAAAATGGAATGGTTTTGAATGGTAAAGGATTGTTCAAGAAAAATCCAGATAAAGAAGGTGATGAAAATTTGGAATTGGTTGAAAGTTTCAGTGAAAGAAAGATCTTTGAGATATTGAATGTTAAATGGAGAGAACCAACAGATAGAAATATTGGAAGTTATGTTAATATTTTGTTGCCTAAAAGAAAATTGGGAGTGAGTAATGATAATAAAGATACAAAAAGAGTGAAAAAGGAATGATTGTGTTAATAAATAATCTCATAAATAAATAAATAAGTCAATAATAAATAATAAATAAATAAGTAATAAAAAAGTAATAAGTAAATCATTTGGAAGGATCATTTTTCTGATATCCATAAAAACCCTTAACCAGGCCATGAGTATCCATCATTTGCATGTATCTTTCTGCCAACTCTCTACAATCTTCCAAATGATTGACCCCATTATGTTCATAACACTTTTCCAAAGCTTCTCTGACTGTTTTCAAAGCACTGATACGAATGTATTGCTCCCTAGCTAAAGACTCCTGAGCTTTCTTTAAATCTGAATAGTTGTCATAATCGATGTTGTCGAATGAGACGTGTTCGTTTCTTTTGTGTGCTGGTTCTGATTAGTCGCGTGCTGTGAGCTCCGGCTCTCTCTCAATACTCACGAGTCATCTGGATTTGTTTGTCTCTGCACTAATGTAATGCTTCCTTACTATTTATATGTCTAAATTTTTTTATTTTTTGTTTGTACTCCTCGGCCGAAAGAAAACCAAAACAATAAAAATCAAAACACTTTTTCACTTCTCTTTAAACCAATTCAATTTCCACCAGTTGCTCTGATAATTCTCAAGAATGTCCTCAGAAGGGAGTCCAATTGTCACGCTCAATGCGAAGTACATCTCCTACGCTCACACAATATGTGCTGCCTCTGCCTTCATTGCTGCTTTAATTGTTGGTGTCTCTTTACATTATCATAAGATCGTTGAAAATGCACATTATGGTTATCCTGATGAATGGTTTCCAAGTGTCAGTGCTACAATCGGGGATAGATACCCAGAAAGATCAATCTTCCAAATATTGATTGCTTTAACTTCAGGTCCAAGATTTCTACTATTAATTATTTCCTACATTAGATTTTACTCTCCGGAAAGATCAACTCTAAGTAAAGTTGGTATCATTTCAGGTGTTGTTAGAACTGTCACTTGTGGTGGTTGGGTTTATATCACCTCAACTGATGATCATGATGCTCATGATGTGTTCATGATCAGTTATATCATTTTGACCATCCCTTGGGAATATTATGTAATTTCATCAACACCAAAAAGAACAAGTTTGAGACAATATAGATTTTATACATCAGTTGCTTTTTTCGGTGCTTTGGTTCCATTAGTCTACTTCTTTATTCAACATAAAATTCATAGAGTTGCTGGATCTTATTCAACCTATGCTTATTTTGAATGGTCTTTAATTATTTTAGACATTTTATTTGATTCTTGGTCTGCTATTGATTTCCAAGACTTGTCTATTAATTTGATATCAAGTAAAGGCTTAAATTTCACTGTTGTTAATAATACCAAAGAAACAGAAATTGAATCATCCAATCTCAAACCAAGATCAAAAGATGATATTTCAAGTTTAGAAATTATTGTTAATACAATTAATTCATTTATTTTTTGGTCAGTTTCAACTTCTTTATTATTAGTCATTTGGTATTTCCCATTATGGAATATGGGTATCTCTGGTTTTGAATTAACTATTTTATCATTCTTATTTTCAATTTTATTAGTTATCCCACCATTAAAGAAATTATTTACCAAATACCCACAAATTACAAGAGTTTTAACAGTTTTATTCGGTGTTGGCTCATACGCTATTGATGATCCGGATACCAGACTATTATCCATTGCAATTGGTGTTATTTTTGCATCATTATCATTAGCTAACGAAGTCCATTCGTTTGGTTCAAATTCAGTAAGATCTAAATATTATGCAACTTCATTCACATTAGGTTTAATTTTATCATCAATTGCTAAATATTTTAATTATACAAATAATCCAATCTGGCCAATTTTACATGAAGAAAATGGAGGTTGGAATAAAACAGGTGTTATAATCGGTTTAATTGCTGCATTTTTAACTCCAAGAAACGTTATTCCTACAATTAATTCAAATATTGAAAGATTATCATTGATCAAAACTGCTATAGGGTTAGGTTCATTATTATTTTCATTACATGCAATGATCACTGATTCTTCAACCATTATCACATGGGTTTGGGATGGTTATCCAATTCATGGTCCTGTGCCTGTTCCACATGGTGCTGTTACTATTTTAGTCACTTTAATTGGTGCTTATGTTGGATTAACTTATGAAAATATTGCAAATGTTAAAACATTTGCATTTGGTTCATTTTCAGCAACAATTTTATATTTATTCCATGGTTATATTGGTTATATTGGTGGGTTAGGATATATTTTATTCTTAATTGTTATTATCCCAACTTATTTTCAAAGAGCTTCAGTTTTCAATCCAGGTTTATTGTTTTCATTGGCTTCATTAGTTTATATCATTTTAATATTAGCTCATGTTTGGATCGTTGCATATGCTTTTGTTCCAGCAGGTTGGATTTTAAGAGAAAGAACAGATATTGTTTTAGGTTTATCAACAGGATTAGTTGGATTTGGAATCTTACCAAATTCAATCAATACTGACTTGAAATTAAACGTTTCTACCTCTTTATACAAAGTCAAAAGATTTATTTATTCATTTGTTTTCATTATTTTATTAATCACATATTTTAGATTCCCATTAGAAGATCCAAAACCATATCATCCAAATTCAAAATCATTCACAGCAGGTATTTGGACAATTCATTTCGGTTTAGATAATGACATGTGGGCAAGTGAAGGTCGTATGAGAGATTTGATTAAAGATTTAGAAGTAGATATCATTGGTTTATTAGAATCAGATACTCAAAGAATAATCATGGGTAATAGAGATTTATCACAACAATTAGCCGAAGAATTAAACATGTATGCAGATTTTGGTCCTGGTCCAAATAAACATACTTGGGGTTGTGCATTATTATCTAAATTTCCAATTTTAAATTCAACTCATCATTTATTACCTTCTCCTGTTGGTGAATTAGCTCCTGCCATCCATGCAACATTAGATATTTATGGGGAATGGGTCGATGTTGTTGTTTTCCATAGTGGACAAGAAGAAGATGAGGAAGATAGATTATTACAAAGTTTAGGAGTTAGAGATATAATGGGTTCAAGTGATAGACCAATGATTTTATTGAGTTATTTAGTCACTAATCCATTAGAAGGTAATTATAATAACTATGTCAGTGAAAAATCAGGCATGCATGATGTTGATCCTAGTGATTGGGATAGATGGTGTGAATATATTTTATATAAACATTTGAAAAGAACAGGTTATGCTAGAATAAGTAGAGGTTCAATCACTGATACAGAACTTCAGGCTGCTAAATTTGTTGTTGGATCAAATGAAAAGGATAAATATTCTCAGAAGAGGATAGACGAAAAAAAAGTTGATGAAGATTTAAGATTCCCAAGTATGTTTTATGGTGAAGGTGTTAGAGGACATGCGTTCCATGTCTTTGATGAACCAAGATACTTTGAATAGATGTAGATGTATGATATTATAAAAAGAAAGTAGTTGATTATTAGTGTATGTGATAAATGTATGATGTATTAATTGCCATTGACAGCTGATTTGTGGAGGTGCCCAGTAAACAACCCTTAATTAAGTTTCGTAACGGTTTAATTATAATTCGGGGAATATCAAAACAACAGAGAATTAAAAATCACGAAGAAGTGAACAAACGAAAGGAGTATTTGAATCGATAAGATTAGAAGCCGTTACCTAATACATATTTCAGATTACGTTCCAGATCCAAGACTCCAGACTCCAGTAGAACATTCTTGGTTGGATAGTTTATAATTTAATGCTAGATAATAATTCCACACCTTTAAATGACTTCAATCTCGGTTGAAATGATAACTTTAAATGATTACACTAATCAACCCCACAAATTAAGTCTAAGAAATATTATGATTTTGATATTATTTTGGATTTGAACAGTATTAACAAGTACAATTATAAGTGATTCAAGATTACAATTTCATGTTTTCCATGTCAAATTGTAAACAAATAGGACTCCAACTGTTTCTGAAAGTGTCAGAATCCAATGGATTACTTTTCTTCCGATTCTAATTCGCTCATTTAGATAAAATTCGCTTACTAAATCAGTTCGGCTATCAAAGTTCCCGCATAATCGGCACCGACTTGATCAACATCACAAAGATGAACGAAAGATTGTGAGTTGAAATGAAGTCGAGGTGGGGTTATTATAGTGGTGAAGAACTGGTTTCACCTGGTATGATTTGACTGTCTGTGTCTTCTGTGGGTCCTGAACCGTTGAAAAATCAAAACTAACTGACTCGCTATCTTGCTGTCCCTCTAACAGTCCCACATAAGCTCCCACTAATCCTGGCTGTATGCTTCCATTTGGGGATGGAGGGGCTAACATGAGTCCGCCTGGGTATCTGCTCTAGGCAAACCCGGTAGACCCACGCACAGGAAGCCTTCCGCCTAATTTCGTCTCGGGAGCGTTTTGTTCGCCTAGAGAAAGAAAAAAAAAATCAATGACCTCTCTTTTCACATATAAATTTCCTGATAATTCTCAATTTTGGGAAACTTACGTTTATATTTGTTCACTTTCTTTTCATAGTTATTCAATTAAACACACAAAAATGTCCCTACGTTTAGCACAAACATTAAAATCCAATGGCCTTCTAAAGCAAAAAGGTCTTCAAATGATGACTTACAGAGCTTATTCAACTAATGAAAAGACTTTAAAACAAAGATTTGCTGAATTAATCCCAGAAAAAGTTGAACAAATCAAACAATTGAAAAAAGATTACGGTAAAACCGTTATTGGTGAAGTAACCTTAGATCAAGCTTATGGTGGTATGAGAGGTATTAAAGGTTTAGTTTGGGAAGGTTCCGTTTTAGACCCTGAAGAAGGTATCAGATTCAGAGGTAGAACTATTCCAGAAATTCAAGCTGAATTACCAAAAGCTGAAGGTGGTAGTGAACCATTACCAGAAGCTTTATTCTGGTTATTATTAACTGGTGAAGTTCCAACTGCTGGTCAAACTAAAGCTTTATCAGCTGAATTAGCTGCTAGATCAGACTTACCAAAACATGTCGAAGAATTAATTGATAGATCTCCATCAAACTTACATCCAATGGCTCAATTATCAATTGCCATCACTGCATTAGAATCAGAATCCCAATTTGCTAAAGCTTACGCTGCTGGTGTCTCTAAAAAAGATTACTGGAACTACACTTATGAAGATTCCATTGATCTATTAGCAAAATTACCAAAAATTGCTGCTAGAATCTATCAAAACGTTTTCAAAGATGGTCAAGTACCAGCTATCAACAAAGATGCCGATTATGGTAAAAATTTGGCCACTTTATTAGGTTATGGTTCAAACCAAGAATTTGTTGAATTAATGAGATTGTACTTAACCATCCATTCTGATCATGAAGGTGGTAATGTCTCAGCTCACACCACCCATTTGGTTGGTTCAGCATTATCTTCTCCATTCTTATCCGTTGCTGCTGGTATGAACGGTTTGGCTGGTCCATTACATGGTCGTGCTAACCAAGAAGTTTTAGAATGGTTATTTAAATTCGATCAAGAAGTTAAAGGTGATTACTCTAAAGAAACCATTGAAAAATACTTATGGGATACCTTAAACGCAGGTAGAGTTGTTCCAGGTTACGGTCATGCCGTTTTAAGAAAGACTGATCCAAGATACACTGCTCAAAGAGAATTCGCTTTGAACCATTTACCAGATTTCAACTTATTTAAATTAGTTTCAGCTATTTATGATGTTGCTCCAGGTGTCTTAACCAAACACGGTAAAACCAAGAACCCATGGCCAAACGTTGACTCCCATTCAGGTGTCTTATTACAATACTACGGTTTAACTGAAGCTTCATTCTATACCGTTTTATTCGGTGTTTCAAGAGCCTTTGGTGTCTTACCACAACTAATCATTGATAGAGCTGTTGGTGCCGCTATTGAAAGACCAAAATCTTTCTCAACTGAAAAATACATTGAATTAGTTAAAGGTTTGAGCAACAAATAGATTTAATATAAATAAATTTAGTTATTATTTTATTTATGTTTAATTTTGATGACCTTATGATTATTTGGATATTTATATAAATTATTTATTCCACTTTTGTTTTTCTTCACTTATATATATATATAATTATCAACATAACCTTTACAATGTATGTACTGTTAATTGAATATCTTTTCAATCCGTTGAATACTTTGTTATTCTCATATTTTTACTTCTTATCATTTAGTTTCTTTGATATTGTCAAATTGCTGCTAAAGATAAAATAAATAATTACTAATTAGTTCCAACTTCCAACTTCCAATTACCAAATAAAGAGACGTGTTCTACACTCAGTTACAACTTACAGGTCTCTCAGTTGCTATTTGCTATTTGATATATAATACCATACAGTGACTAGTTTCCCATAAGACATATTTCTGTACTGCTCACTAGTAACTACTCAGTGCTGTCTGGACGATATTGATTAATTGCGTATATATTTCGGAACAACCAGCTAGTAATATAATTAATTAATCCGGCCGGAAAAACTCTTGAAATACTAGTTTTATGTATTGATTATAAATTGAGCATTTGTTGTCTAAAAATATATCGTATATATATATAGTAACATTTGATATAGATCATTAGTACGCACTAGTACGGAAGCATCAACTGACAATTTAAAATCAAAATAGAACCTATATAAAATATCATAGTTTAGCAACTCAGCAAATCTAGTAGATATTAGTAGATATTTACCCCAGCATTTCAATCTAGCTATATAATGAAGTTCTGTGATACACATGAGTCAAGCTTGAAAGTTGATCTTGATTCTTTCATAAATTACTACTTGAGTCAAGCATAATGCTGCACAGTGCGTAAGTTATATCGCTATATATTGCACACTTGAGTTTAGCTGGGTAACGCTAGTCTTTAATCTCTTTTTAGTACATGTGTATCTGGATAATTTATACAGCGCTTACGAGCATTCGCTCTATCCAGGATCATTTTCATAATCTCTTTATTAGGTTATATTGACAGTACATATACCAGCGGAAATTATTTGAGTATAATGCTCATTGTTAACTGTATTTTAAGGCCCGGACAAGTTGATTTTAATACCGTTATAAAATCAACTGCATTTGTCTATCGGTATATCTTGAATATTGACTCTGTTAAAGATAATTGGAAGTGCATATAAAACCTGTTACCTTATTAATCTATCTAATCCTTGATTCTCTGAATAACTGTAGTTTGTTTATAGTACTTCAACATTTTCTCGAGGTCGTCTTACTTTAACGTGATTGATTTATAGATTCTCATTAGGCTACAAAGGGTTTAAATAGCTATACTGTAAACTGTCATTATATTCCCGGATAAATAATTAACTTCCCTCAAATCTCTTTGATAATAACACCATCTAACTGGTCAATGCCATGATCAATCTTCTTTCTTCTTTCATCTCTTTTTGTGAAAAGGAATGCAACACCAGTCATGATCAAACCAAGACTTGACAAACAAGAGATGTAAATAAAACCTTTATGGAACTTAGGCTGATCATTCTGATTGAAGGTTAACAGAGGAACCCAAGCACCTGTAACATACGCTAACATATTTGTACAAACAACAACAAAATTTCTTTTCATATCATCACCTGCTAATAATCTATTGACCCACGAGAAGATCATTGGTTGGCCTGCTGCTAACGGAACACCAATACCAAAATATGCAAACCAATGTAGTCCTTCTGGAATATCCCATACTGCTAAAACTGCACAACTGAATGTAACTGTAATGAACATGAATGAAATGACTATCGGATTTAGTCTTCCTCTGAAATAATCATTGATATAAGCTGCGATAACAGCAAAACCAATACCACCACCAGAAACAGCTGTTGGGTAAATATTATATTTGCTTGATGGTAATTTCAATGTGTTTTTCATCCATAATTGGAATGCCTGTGAAGTGATTGGTTGGAAAGAATTATTGAAAGCTAAAAACAAAATTGGGAAAACAAAAATGTGCCATGTGTTGAAGAAGGATTTAATTTTAGCAAATGTGTACTTCTCTCTAATGTTTAACTGAGCTCCAATTCTTCTTCTTCTTTCAAGTGCAATTTTTTTATCATTTTCATTAAAGTAGAAAGCAGTTGTGGTTGATGGTGTATTTGGGTCTAAAAATAAGGTCAAAAAAGCAATAGGAATAGAGATAACGAAATCAATGACAAACATCCATTGGAATGGTTGCAAGCCATGATGAGCCCAACTTGAAGTGAGAATTCTTTGCTGTAAAGGACCCGAAATTAAACCAGCAGCAGTACCAGCACATGCGAAATAAGTTGATCTTTTAGATAACTCCTTTTTAGAATACCATGAACCGATTAAATACTCTAATCCTGGAAAGTATCCACTCTCAGTGAAACCAATAAAAAACCTAATTGCATAAAGTCCATTCATGGATTTTGGGGTGATCATTAAAATAGTTAAAAAGGCCCATGTAAACTCAAGACCAGCCAAGTAGTAACGAGCAGAGATTCTATGTAAGATCAGATTAGATGGAATTTGACCAATAATATAACCAACAGTCCAAAGGGTAGTTAAATAATTATATTGATGTGATTAAAGTTCGTATAACTTTTAGGGCTAGAATTAATTCTTCTTATTTGTATTAGGATCGTATTATAAACTATCAACTGATGAATATAATATCTTAGTTAAAGGCAATTGGGTATTAA
>PPNH02000049.1:0-88606 GCA_003707165.2 Phaffomyces opuntiae
TACCCGTGAGTAGGCAAAATTAATTGTCTGCCTATTGGCCGGTACCCGTGAATAGGCAATTTTGATTTTTGCCTGCTCGGATGTACATGTGAGTAGGCAAATCGGTGAATAGGAAGCGACATATATTGATGTTCAAATGTTAAAAGTGATCAAAAAATCTAAATTTACCTATTTTGCCATAATACTCAAACTTCAACTCAAGTTACAGGCCACAGAATAGTATCACCACGTCTATCATCTTATGGTAAAATTATTATGAGGAAAACTGATACTAAAAGCTATAAAACATGGGAAATTCTCGCTCTTTTTATATTAAAATTTTAACCGCTGATTTCCCAAAATTCACAAACACTATACTCTGAAGTCTATAGTGTAAAGCTCGTAATTTTGTAGAGTTTAATCAGGGCGCTTTCAAGAATGAACATACAAAATTCAGGGTATGTAATTATATCAAAAATCTGTAGATAATTACCATCGGCGCTCACTGATCATAATTAATTATATATATATATACTAAGCTAAAAGATACAGATAATTTTTCAGAATTTACAGATATTAAGAACTAGATAATTATAAACAAGAGCCGCCTCAATATTTCCGCCATATGTGCTGAATGACTCAGATTCAAGAGCCAATGGTCTTCTGTAACCTGTTGAGCCAATCAACAGAATACTTCTGACAGTGGTGATTATGACTACAATAGTTTCTTGAATAATTGGAATTTTTTATAAGCCTTAACTTTCAACAGATTGTTAACGCGAGATGAGAGAGTACTCGAGAGTTGATTAGAGATGAGGTGTAATCCTTTGTATGAACTTAGTTACGATATTACACAAACCTACAATTATAAATTCAAATATGGATAATCATACAATTAACGTAGAAGATCGATTAATTAAGATCACGATACTTTATAAAAACGTAATGATGTATGTAGGTGAATCTATTTGATTAATCTTTATCTTCTTCATAATCAGTATAGAATCTAAAACGTATTGAACTGATTAAGCTAATCAATTTCACCAGCATCGTATCGATCATGGAAAGAACAGAATTCATGATATTTCAAATTTCATAAAAGACATGCACAACAGTATTATAGAATGGGTGCTTACAAAATACTGGATCAAAAAACTAAAATACTTCAAAATAAGTAGAAATGTTGCCCATTTTATATTAAAATTAATTAACCGCTGTAAAACAATATTTTCAAAATAAATTACCCACATTATTATTAGAAAATAAAATCCAAACTTGTAGATTCTAATCAGGGCGCTTACAAGAACTCAACTATGACATTCACATGATCAACTCATACCAGATATTTACATATTATTACACTTTTTGTCTTTCATTTTCACCATTCACATAGCTCTTTCTCAAGTTTACTGTTACTCAAAACGGCAAAATGTTAAGAGATATGAAGTAAATCATCATCTAAAAGCAGTTCATTCCGTTTATACCAGCTACTAATATCAGTAGACTACGATTAAGGAGCACTACTTGAGCCTTAAATCTTAATATAGGAATTTTCATCATTCTACAAGTTCATAAATAAACCTCATAAGCCATAAAATAAGGAATATAATAATAAAAGGACACCCACCAGTGAGTATTCAGTGAGACGAAACATTTTAGCTTAATCACTTAGAGGTATCTAAAACGTATCTACCTAAAATCTTACCCTTTTCCATTAAATCATAAACTCCTGGTAATTCAGATAAACCAACAACTTTAATTGGTGATTTAACTAAACCTCTTGTGAAGAATTCAATAGCTTCTCTAGTATCAGCTCTGTTACCAACATAAGAACCAATAATTGAAATTGATTTAATAACATGTGTGAAAACTTCAGATTTACAAACTGCACCTGCTGGTAAACCAACTAAAATAACTTTACCTGTAGATCTAACGTATTTAGTTGATAAATTGATAGCAGATTCAGCAACAGAAACGTTAATAACAGCATGTGGGCCACCATTAGTGGCATTTTGAATGGCTTCAACTAAATCGGTTTCTTTCTTGAAATCAATGAAAACTTCACCACCTAATTCTTTAAATAATTTTTGTTTATCATCACCTCCGTCAATACCTAAGACTCTGTAACCCATGGCTTTAGCGTATTGAACAGCTAAAGAACCTAGACCACCAGCAGCACCTGGAATAGCAACCCAGTCACCAGCCTTCAAATTGGCAGTTTTCAAAGCTTTATAAACGGTAACACCAGCACATAAGATTGGAGCAACACCTGCTAAATCAGTACCTTTTGGAATTTGAGCGGCTTGAACTGCATCGGCGGTAGCATATTGTTGGAATGAACCATCATGGGTATAACCTGATAAATCCGCATGTGCACAATTAGATTCAAAAGACTTTTCACATAATTCACATGACATACATGAACCATTCAACCATTTGATACCAGCAATATCACCAATTTCGAAGTTTTTAACTTCAGCACCTTTAGCGACAACGACACCTGCACCTTCATGACCACCAACCAATGGTAATTTGGTAGCTAATGGCCAATCACCTTTCCAAGCGTGTAAATCAGTATGACAAACACCTGAGTATTTAACATTGACCAAAATTTCATTTGGTTTTGGTTGTGGAACTGGAATGTCTTTATATTGTAATTCACCACCATTTTCGTAAAAAATGACAGCTTTTTGAGTCTTTGGGATAGCTGGAGCAGTGGCTAAAGTTCTAATGAACTGAGGTTTGGATCTGGTAAGAGTTCTTAGGGATAGCATTGTTAGTTATAATTGAATTATAGAGATCAGTGAAATTACACGAAATGCATGGGATTGTTTGCGGTTTTTATAGTAG
This sequence comes from Phaffomyces opuntiae, assembly GCA_003707165.2. Classification (NCBI taxonomy): domain Eukaryota; kingdom Fungi; phylum Ascomycota; class Saccharomycetes; order Phaffomycetales; family Phaffomycetaceae; genus Phaffomyces; species Phaffomyces opuntiae. Next base: position 2,830 of record PPNH02000049.1, read on the forward strand.
TATTTTGTGGTAGAGAGTCGAGAGTCGAGAGTGCAAGAATCATCAGTTTTTTTGTGTCAATGCAGTAACGTCGTGTCTCCAACCGTTAAATTAGCAAAACGTTCGGAGTTGTTGAAACAGGAATGATTTATTTGGGTTTATAAGTGTTAAATTGTGGAGAAATTCAGATCATTTTCGCATCTTTTAAATAACTCAATTCGGACTTTTGATGAGGAGCAGTTTAAACTTTATTATGTGTCACTGGAGTAAGTGGAGTCACCGGAGTCAGTTTCCATTACAGTGTAATTAGTTATACTTGTACTATCAGAGTGGTGTTTATTGTATTGTTGGTTGATGTGGTGTATCTATTTATCAATCTTATTAACCCAGTTCAGGAAGCCAGGAACATCTGAACTGACACTTTTAGAAATCATGGAGTTTTGTAACCATTTTGGCACTGAACCACCACTATCACTACTAGTACACATTATCCATTCAGTTTCACCATTTGGTAATAATTTCAAACGTTCAATACTTACGTAAATCCCCTTAACGTTATGTGATTCTAATTCTTTATTAGCAACAACTTGAATGACATAACCTGTATCATTGACCAATTTAACAAATAAAAACTCATTAAATTCACGTGTTGTTAATGGTGCACCTAATTCATAAAATGCTTTAATACAAACCCAATTCGTGTTTAGTTCTAGTTTATCAGATTCCTTCATTTGGGAATATTCAGGGAAAGATTCAAATGGAATAGATTCCCATTTATCCAACACTTCAATGTATTCAGTCTCATAATTAGAATGATTGAAAAGATCTTTAATTTGATCATTTGAATCATTTTCACCAATTAAATATTTTAAGAATTGAGAATGCTTATTATTATTATGTTGACTGACTCTAGCTAACCAATATTCACTATCAATTGTCTTACCATACGTTGTCACTGATTCTTTGGTCCCGTTGTTTAATTTATAGTTATAAGTCTTGTTCTTTTTCCAGGTTTTCAAAATATCATTGATGAACTCATCTGCATCCTTGATGAAATCATTAGAATTTAATGGTAATTGATCAATGTTGAATGGTTTGGTGTTGAATTGGAAGACCATGCTGGGTATTTTGGGTGATGATGATGTAAATCAGTGAATAAATATAGCAAAAGGGAAGGAGTCTCTCTGCAATACAGTCAATTTTACTAATTTATATATTCAAATACACTGAGAATCAAGAAATTATTTGAAAAATGCTGACAAAGACATTACGTAATCAATCCAAGTCCGGGTAAATTCATTCCCGGGACTCAACGGAGAGTTGATGACGTCATTTCTGGGCACGTGACACATATGGTTATGGAGCGATGGAGGGTCTAGAAGCTGATTTGTTCTTGCTATAACGTGTTCTGGGTGGAAGTTTCAAGTGGTTGTTGTATTGCTTTATATCCATTGTTCAAGCCCCACCGTCCAATCAGCAATCGGCAAAATGCCACCACATGAGTGATTCCAGGCCTCGAATTTTGCACCTTCTTTAGATGTAATTTGTAGTTTATCCGGTACAAAGAAATCCGATTTTTCTCTCCATGAAAATTTTAACATAAAATAAAAAGGATCCCATTTTAACCAACTAGTTAATCCAATTCAATTGAACTTTATAAGACTCAATTAAACTCAATCATGTCTGATATTGAACAAAAAGCTATCAACACCATCAAACTTTTATCAGTTGACCAAGTTGCTAAAGCTAACTCTGGTCATCCAGGTGCTCCATTAGGTTTAGCCACTGTTGCTCATGCTATTTGGAAACAAAGTAAATTCAATCCAAAACATCCAGAATGGATCAACAGAGATAGATTCTTATTATCTAATGGTCATGCTGTTGCCTTATTCTACTCTTTATTACATTTATTTGGTTACCCTTTAACTTTAGAGGATTTAAAGGGATTTAGACAAATTGGCTCTCTTACCCCAGGTCATCCAGAATCTGAAACCCCTGGTATTGATGTCACTACTGGTCCTCTAGGTCAAGGTATCTCTAATGCTGTTGGTTTAGCCATTGCTCAAAAACAATTTGCTGCTAGATATAACAGACCTGGTTTCACTTTATCTGATAATTATACCTATGTTATCTTAGGTGATGGTTGTTTACAAGAAGGTGTTTCTTCAGAAGCTTCATCATTAGCTGGTCATTTGAAATTGAACAATATCATTGCCTTCTACGATGATAACCATATCACCATTGATGGTGACACCAACGTTTCCTTCACCGAAGATGTTAACAAAAGATACGAAGCTTATGGTTGGAACGTCTTATGGGTTAAAGATGGTAACAATGATTTAAATGCTATTACTGAAGCTTTAGAACAAGCTAAAAAATCAGACAAACCAACCTTAATTAGATTAACCACCATTATTGGTTATGGTTCATTACAACAAGGTACCCATTCAGTCCATGGTTCCCCATTAAAAGCTGATGATATCAAACAATTAAAAGAACATTTAGGTTTCAACCCAGAAGAAACTTTCCAAGTTCCACAAGAAGTTTATGATTACTATCAAAAGGAAACCATTGAACCAGGTATTAAAGCTAATGAAGAATGGAACTCATTATTTGAATCTTATAAATCAAAATACCCAGTTGAAGGTGCTGAGATTGAAAGAAGATTGAAAAATCAATTACCAGAAGGTTGGGAATCAAAATTACCAACTTTCACTCCAGAAGATAAAGCTGTCGCTTCAAGAAAATTATCAGAAATGGTCTTACAAGAAATCTTTGATTCAGTTCCTGAATTAATTGGTGGTTCTGCTGATTTAACCGGTTCTAACTTAACAAGAACTAAAGAAGCTACTGATTTCCAACCTGATGATTCAGGTATCGGTTCTTATAGCGGTAGATATATCAGATACGGTGTTAGAGAACATGGTATGGGTGCTATTATGAATGGTATTGCTGCCTTTGGTGCTAACTACAAACCTTACGGTGGTACTTTCTTAAACTTCGTTTCTTATGGTGCAGGTGCTTTAAGATTATCAGCTTTATCTGGTCATCCAGTCATTTGGGTCGCTACCCATGATTCTATCGGTTTAGGTGAAGATGGTCCAACCCATCAACCTATTGAAACTTTAGCCCATTTCAGAGCTATTCCAAACTTACAAGTCTGGAGACCAGCTGATGGTAATGAAACTTCTGCTGCTTATAAAGTTGCCTTAAACTCAACTAAGACTCCAGCTGTCATTGCTCTATCAAGACAAAACTTACCACAATTAAAAGGCTCATCTATTGAAAAAGCTGCTAAAGGTGGTTACGTTTTACAAGATTCAGAAGATGCTAAAATCATTATTATTTCAACTGGTTCTGAAGTCAGTATCTCCGTTGGTGCTGCTAAAGTCTTAGCTGAACAAGGTATTGCTTCCAGAGTCGTTTCATTACCAGATTCATTCACTTTCGATCAACAATCAAAAGAATATAGATTATCAGTCTTACCAGATGGTATTCCAATCTTATCAGTTGAAGTTTTATCCACTTTAGGCTGGGGTAAATACTCTCATGAACAATTCGGTATCAACAGATTTGGTGCTTCAGGTAAAGGTGATGATGTTTACAAATACTTTGAATTTACTCCAGAAGGCATTGCTGAAAGAGCTTTGAAGACCATCGAATTCTACAAAGGTGACAAAGTTAGATCTCCATTGAACAAAGCTTTTGAATCAATTCACTAGTTCCGGAGTGTATACTTTTGTTTTAAACACAGTTATTAATTGTATTTTGTAGTGAAAAAATCTCGATAGATTCTGGAATTTTGTATTCCACATAACTCCCAAAACAAAACACCATTAATATTATCCCACCTCTCCCACATTTACCACACAACTCACAATGTCAGATCACAAAATAAGCGTCGCTTTCGTATGTCTAGGTAACATCTGTCGTTCACCAATGGCAGAAGCTGTCTTCAAACACGTCGTCAACAGACAAAACCTAACTTCAAGATTCAACAAGATCGAATCATTTGGAACAGCAGGTTATCATATCGGAGAGACCCCTGACTCGAGAAGTGAAGCCACTTGTCGTAAACATGGTGTCCCCGTAGATCATAGGGCTCAACAGGTCAAATCTAAACATTTCAAGGAGTTCGATTATGTTATTTGTATGGATGAAAGTAATTTATCAAATTTGAAAAGAATAACACCTAAAGATTCTAAAATTAGGGCAAGATTGTTTGGAGATTGGAATACTGATGGGAAGTTCAATACGATTGTTGATGATCCGTATTATGGTGGTGATGATGGATTTGAATATAATTTTAAACAAGTTACTTATTTCACCGAAGAGTTTCTTAAGAGTGAGTTAGGTGTTACGTTAAAATAGATTAGAGTGATTTAATACATTGTTGGATGTTATAGTATTGGTTTATAGATTAGACCTTTATATATATACTAAATACATATTATACACTGCATAATTTTATGATTTGATGTATTAAAAAGTTGTGATAAATTCAACTGAATTTATATCAAAATCATCTTTACGACGAGGTAACCAAGCACCTTCATTATCAAAATATTTCCAAATTAATTTCTTTTCAGAACTAACGATTTGATTGTTGATTAAGTTAGGTGGTTGAATTTCTTCAGTCTTTTCAAACCATTTTGAACTTTTAACATCAAATTCCCATCCTTTTTTAACTAATTCTTTCGCACTTAATAATTGAATGTATTCACCTTGATGATAATAGAAATTATAGAATAATGTTGAAAGATCAAATTTTGAAACTATTGATGAATAAAATAATTCAGGTGTTGATTCTTGTGGATAAAAAATTGAAGTTGGATGTGGATTTAATGGTTGATAAACTTTTGGTTTTTCTGAATCTAATGAATCTGGACAATTTAATAATGAATTTTCTAAAATTTTAGAAATGTCTTGTAATGGTAATGGTTTATTAATTTGTTCTTTTAATGTTTCAAAATTTGGTATTAAATCTTGTAAAATTGATTTTGATGTTTCATTATTTTTGGAACTTTCTAATGTTGGTTCATTTATTTCAGTTTGTTGTGTTGTAATAACTGGTTCAAAATTTGAAGTTGTGGTGGTTGCAGTATGAATAGTCTTAGCTAATGTAGCATTGGTCTGTATTGGTGTATTTGCTGCACTTTTAAGATGATTTTCATGGCTTTGTAATACAGTTGATGACCAACTTTCAACAGGTGGTGGAATCACACTAGAAGTAACTGGTGCTTGTAAACTTGCTGCACTTGGAATTGGTGTGTTTACTGTTGATGTGCTATTGTTTTGATTTTGAGCTGCACTAATAACAGAAGCATATCTTAGTTCAGTTTTTGGTGGAATTGAAGGTTTCAAGTTTGATGGACCAACTGAGTTGATTACTGGTACTGTTGTAGTGGTAGTGTTATTAACTGTTGTTGATTTGAAATTTGGAGTAGTTGTAGTGGTGGTAGTGGTGGTTGTTGAGTTTAAAACAGCTGGAGTTGTTGGTTTCTTTGGTGTTACTGTAACAGGTGGTTCAATGGTAGATTCTTCAACGTGAGGGAAATCACCAATATTACCATAAGCCTCCTCAGCATCTTCTAAATTCAAATCATCATAAATGGTGTCATCTTCCACAAAATTAGCATCTTCACTTGATTCAACAACATATCTGATATCTTCTTGTAATTCATTAACTCGTTCACATTCTAAATCGTCATTAGCTAGTAATCTTAAAATAGTTTCTAATTTCTCTTCATGCCAATGATTTCTTTCTATTTTTGCTTGTAATTCAGCCACTTGAGCCTGTTTCGAGCTGTCTAATTTCTTACCTTTCTTAGAAGAAGTCTGGATGACATCAATTTCAGCTTCAAGTTTCTCGATTTGTCTTTCTAATTCTTCCAACATTTGATGTATGAATTCACTTGTTTCATTTTTTTCCCTTTCTTTTGGATCTATTCTTTCCATACTTAGACCTTCTTTAGAGAAGGCTTTAGTCTTCATATTTTTCTCCACTACTTTGAATCTCTCCATCGCATTCTCAATCAACTTTCTGTTTTCCAACAATTGCTTCTTATCTTTAACATCATTACCACTTAACCAATTCTTAATTTGATCTCTTTGTCTTTGTAATTTCTTAATCTCTCGTTTCAGATCACCTTCCAGTTTCTCTTTTTGAGGTTGAGATTCGCAGGTTTGAAGCTTCTCATAGTATCCATCAAAGATTTCTAGACCTTCTTTGACCTTCTTGAAGACTTTATCAATCTCTTGTAATAGTTTTCTTTGTGACATTCTTTAATGAATCTGAATCTTGTTAACACAGTTTTTTTCAACAAATTTCAGAATGCGATTTTGAATAGTAATAAAAACAGATGGCTTTCCTTCTCAGACTCAAATCAATTGGAATTCAACCTTTTCTAAACGTAAACTCTATGAATTTCTCACGTATTTTCAATATTTTTGTTATTTTTTCTTAGAAAATTCGTTGAAAGTTGAATTCCGGGAAGAGTGTTCGAAGCGATGGCGGGAATTGCCCTCGGATCTGATTATATAATGGACCGAGATTTTGAGTCATAAATATAATTAGCGATTGAATTTTTCACTTTAAATTTATTTTATATTCTAAAACAAATTCATTGAACGATGGCTGACTTAGAATACTGGTCCACTTTGCTAAGCAGTCCTACTTTATCTGTCTTGCCACATGACTTTTTACGTCCAACTAAAACTAGCATAATTGAAGCAAAATACAGTTTTAATGTCCCATCAAAATCACAGTTAGCTGCTTTAGCTGCCAAAATTGAAGGTTCTAATGAATTCACCATTGGTTTAACCGTCTTTGCTGTGTTGATTTACAGATTGACTGGGGATGATGATATTGTCATTTCAACTGATGCTCCAAACTCAAAGGAATTCGTTATTAGATTAACTGTTTCTCCAACTGTCACATTCACTGATTTATTGAAACAAATCACTGAATTATATCATTCTAATTCCACAAAAGCCGTTGATTACACCGAATTATCCCATAAAATCCAATCAGAGTCAGGTTTAGAACAAGCTCCACAATTATTTAGATTAAGTTTCCAATATGCTAATTCCAACCAACATTTATCCCAGTATGGTTCAACTAGAGATCTATCCATCTTTGTCAATGACGACTCTTATGATGTTTACTATAATTCTGTCTTATATAAAGAACAACGTTTACAAATCATTGGGGAACAATTCAATCAATTCTTCCAATCTGTAATTGAAAATCCATCAATTGAGATCACCAAAGTCAATTTAATCACTCCATTACAAAAATCAGAACTTCCAGATCCAACTGCTAATTTGGACTGGTCGAATTACAGAGGTGCAATCCATGATATTTTTCAAGAGAATGCTGGTAAATTCCCAGAAAAGATTCTGGCTATTGAAACTCCATCATTTTTAACTCCAGAGAAAAAGGCAAGAGAATTTACATATAAACAAATCAATGAAGCTTCCAACATTGTTGGTAACTACTTGGTGTCTACTGGTATCCAAAGAGGTGATGTTGTTATGATTTATTCTTCAAGAGGTGTTGATTTATTAGTCTCTGTTTTAGGTGTCTTAAAAGCCGGTGCTACTTTCTCTGTTATCGATCCTGCTTATCCACCAGCAAGACAGAATATCTATTTGGAAGTTGCTCAACCAAAAGGTTTGATTGTTATTAAAAATGCAGGAAAATTAGATCAATTAGTTGAAGATTACATCAAAGATGAATTAAATGTCGTTTCAAGAATCCCACAAATTGAATTACAAGATGATGGTTCCATTAATGGTGGTGCATTAGATTCAGAAGATGTTTTAAAAGGTGTTTCCAATACTCCAACTGGTGTTTTAGTCGGCCCTGATTCAAACCCAACTTTATCATTCACCTCAGGTTCTGAAGGTAAACCAAAGGGTGTCTTAGGTAGACATTTCTCACTAGCTTATTATTTTGATTGGATGTCTAAAACTTTCAAATTAACTGCAGATGATAGATTCACTATGCTTTCAGGTATTGCTCATGATCCTATTCAAAGAGATATGTTTACTCCAATCTTTTTAGGTGCTCAATTATTAGTCCCAACTGCTGATGACATTGGTACTCCTGGTAAACTAGCTGAATGGATGTCTAAATATGGCGCTACTGTTACTCATTTAACTCCAGCTATGGGTCAATTATTATCAGCTCAAGCTACTGCTGAAATCCCATCACTACATCATGCTTTTTTCGTTGGTGATATCTTAACCAAAAGAGATTGTTTAAGATTACAAACTTTAGCTAAAAATGTTTTCATTGTTAATATGTATGGTACTACAGAAACTCAAAGAGCTGTTTCATATTTTGAAGTTGCTTCAAGAACTGAAGACCCAAATTTCTTAGAATCGTTAAAAGATATCATGCCAGCTGGTAAAGGTATGTTAAACGTCCAATTATTAGTCGTCAACAGAAATGATAGATCTCAAACTTGTGGTGTTGGTGAAGTTGGTGAAATTTACGTTAGAGCTGCTGGTCTTTCTGAAGGTTACAGAGGTTTACCAGATTTGAATAAAGAAAAGTTCGTTAATAATTGGTACGTTGATAATCAAAAATGGATCGATTTAGATGCTACTTTAAACAAAGGTGAAAGTTGGAGAGAATTCTGGAAAGGACCAAGAGATAGATTATACAGAACTGGTGATTTAGGTCGTTACTTACCAGATGGTAACACTGAATGTTGTGGTAGAGCTGATGATCAAGTTAAAATCCGTGGTTTTAGAATTGAATTGGGTGAAATTGATACCAATATTTCTCAACATCCTTTAGTTCGTGAAAATATTACACTAGTTCGTAAAGATCATAATAATGAACCAACTTTAATCTCATATATTGTTCCAAAGAGTGATGTTGCTGAATTAGATCAATTTAAATCATCTATTGAAGAACTAGAAAATCCAAATGATCAAGTCGTTTCAGGTTTAGTCAGTTTTAGACTATTAATCAAAGATATCAAAGATTTCTTAAAGAAAAGATTAGCTTCATATGCTATCCCAACAATCATTGTTCCATTCCATAAATTGCCATTAAATCCAAATGGTAAAGTTGATAAACCAAAATTACCATTCCCAACAACTGCACAATTAGAAATTGTTGCTAAACATTCAGCAAGTTCGATTGATGATTCAACTTGGACACCAACTGAAATCAAAGTCCGTGATTCTTGGTTAAACGTCTTACCACAACGTCCTTCATCTATTTCACCAGAAGATTCATTCTTTGATTTAGGTGGTCATTCCATTTTAGCAACTAGAATGATTTTTGAAATTAGAGAACAATTAGTTGTTGATTTACCATTAGGTGCCATTTTCAAAGCTCCAACTATTAAAGCATTTGCTAAAGAAATTGATCAAATCAAATCAGGTAATGATGTTTCCTTACCAGGTAATGAAACAACCGAAGCTGAATCAGAATCTAAAGTTGATTATTATAAAGATGCTCAAGAATTAACTGAATCCTCATTAAAATCAGTCTATCAATCAAGAAAATCAGTTTCTAAGTCCGAAAAAGTTAATGTCTTTGTCACTGGTGCGACTGGTTTCTTAGGTTCATTTATTGTTGCTGATTTATTAAATCGTAATGCTCAAATCAAAGTCTTTGCCCATGTTAGAGCTTCTGATAAACAAAAAGGTTTTGATAGATTGAAACAAGCTGGTTTAGTCTATGGTGTCTGGAAAGATTCGTTTGCTGATAAAATTGAAGTTGTTTTAGGTGATTTAGCCACTGAAAACTTTGGTTTAAATACTGAATCATGGGATTCATTAGCTAACACTATTGATGTCATCATTCATAACGGTGCTTTAGTTCATTGGGTTTATCCATACTCTAAATTACGTGATGCTAATGTTATTGGTACTGTTAACGTTTTAAACTTAGCTGCCACTGGTAAAGCTAAATTTTTCTCATTTGTCTCATCAACTTCAACTTTAGATTCACAAGAATTCTTTGAATATTCAGATATACTAGCATCTGAAAACAAAGGTGGTATTTTAGAATCAGATGATTTACAAAAATCAGCTTATGGTTTAGGTTCAGGTTATGGTCAATCCAAATGGTCTGCTGAATATATTATCAGACGTGCCGGTGATCGTGGTTTAAGAGGTTCCATTGTTAGACCAGGTTATGTCACTGGTGAATCAAATACCGGTTCTTCAAACACTGATGACTTCTTATTACGTATCTTAAAAGGTTGTGCTGAATTAGGTTCTTACCCAAACATCCATAATAACATCAATATGGTTCCAGTTGATCATGTTGCTAGAGTTGTTGTTGCTTCTGCTTTAAGTCCCCCAAAATCAGATGAATTAGCTGTTGTTCAAGTGACTGCTCACCCAAGACCAATCTTTTATGATTATGTTGGTTCATTAAAAGATTACGGTTATGAATTAAAATTAGATGATTATGTTACTTGGAAAAAAGCTTTAGAAAGATTTGTTATTCATGAAGCTAAAGAGTCTGCGTTATATCCATTATTACATTTTGTCTTAGATGATTTACCAACTGACACTAAAGCTCCTGAATTAGATGATGTTAACGCTGTTACTTCATTAAAAGCAGATGAAGCTTGGACTGGTGTTGATGTTTCAGCAGGTAAAGGTATTGATGCTAAACAAATCGGTATTTACATTGCATACTTAATTAAAATTGGATACTTACCAAAACCAACTGGTAAAGCTATCAAAGAATTACCAGAAATTAATTTATCTGAAGAACAAATTAGATTAGTCACTTCAGGTGCTGGTGCTCGTGGTAGTGCTAATTAGGAAGAAGATACGAAAAACTGTATATTGTTATATTTTAGAATTTTTTTTAATTGTTGAATAAAAACTGTAAATCATCTGGTGTTAATCTACTGATTGCAGCTGTATCATGATTGATAGTAGCATGAATCATATTAGCTTTCTTATCTTGAAGCTCAATGATTCTTGATTCTATACTATCTTCAATACAAAATCTAGTGATTTTGACAGGTCTATATTGCCCAATTCTATGAACTCTATCACCACTCTGCCATTCAACTGAAGGATTCCACCATGGATCCATTAAGAATACTTGAGAAGCTTCACATAAATTCAAAGCAACACCACCTGCTTTCAAACTGACTAAAAACACTTCGACATTTGTATTCTCCATAAAATGACGAATTGTATTATCCCTTTGAGTTGGAGACATTGAACCTTGTAATTTAACGATTTGAAATCCCGCTCTTTTCAATCTCCATTCAATTAAATCTAACATACTTGTGAATTGTGAAAAGACAATAGATTTAATAGTTTGACGATCTGATCTTAATTTATAAAGTTCTTCTAATAACGCTTCAATTTTAGTAGATGATCTCCATTGACCACCCATATTAATACGATTCACAATTGAACCTTTTTGGAAATCTTCAGTGTTGACTTCTAATGAAGGTTGGTTTAAATCAATACTTAAGGCAATATGACAAACTGGACATTCTAATTTAGATTCATCACCACCAAAACTTTCAAAATATTCTCTAATACATAAACGACAAAATTTATGATGACATTTACTTTCAATAGGTTCTTCTGCTTCATCATCACATAATTGACAAACAATAACATTAGTTATATTCTCTTGTAAAGATCCACCATTATTATGAACTCTTCTTAGCACTAAATCAGGATGATCAGCCAATTGTCTCATTCTTGTGATAAGAGTGAAAATATTAGCATAATTATTTAAAACCACACCTTCTGCAACGTATTCATTGAATTTTCTTTGAGAATCAGAGTATAAACTTTGATATAAATCTTTTTCTTCTTCATTGAAAAAATCTCTTCTAATCTCTTCAACTCTTGGTGGTAAACCTAAATCATCAGCTCTTTCAACTTTGGTTCTTCTTAACATAATATTTTTCAATAATGATTGAATGTTTTGAAATGATGATAGACCCTCACCTGCAATACCAAATTTTTGAATATTTTTCAACATGAAATGATTGAAGAAATTTGTATGTAACATAGGAGCATGACCACATTCATCACAATGTTTCCAATCAGTAAATTTCCAGGTCTTTGAACGACATGGACATTTAACACAGAAATAATTACCAAATGGTTCAATATCTAAGAATCTAATCAATGAATAAATTTCACCAATACGGTTCTGAAGTGGTGTACCTGATAAACACCATCTTTTCTTTGTTTGTAAAAGATTTGCAGCTTTAGCTGTATTACTTTGACGATCTTTAATATTATGAGCTTCATCTAAGATAACTCTATAAAATTCAACAGCATGTAATGCTGATTTTTCTTTTACAACTTTACCTTTTCTTTTGAACCCATGATGTTGTTTTCTATAAACACTCTCTAAAACAGCATAAGTTGTCAATAGCACATCAAATTTACTTAGTTCTTCTGAATCATTCGTTCTATTTGCACCATGATAAACACCAACTGATAAGGAACCACCAGAATGTTGTTCAATTTCATTTTTCCATTGCATTAATGCAACTGTTGGAGCAATGACTAAATTCGGACGTTTTGTTGTATCATTCAAAAATAAGGCAATTGTTTGAATGGTTTTACCCATACCCATTTCATCTGCTAATATACCACCATTATAAATACCTTCTTCTTGTTTAACTAACCAGTTCAAACCTTCCAATTGGAAAGGAAGCAAATCAACTTTCATACCTTCTGGTTGATTAGCTCTCTCTGGTTTGATTTGTTCTGCATTTTCTAAATCTGGGAAGGTATCTCTTAAATCAGGATGAAATTCAAAAATCTTTGCAGTCATTCTATCATGCACAGAGACTTTTGGTTTCTTAGGTTTGGCTTTAGCAGGTGCTCTTTTTCTAGGTTTCTTTGGCTTAGTTTCAGCTAATGGAATGTCATCATCTTCATCCTTCTTTAAAACTGGTGCTTCTTCAGTTGTTTCTTCTCCATCGTTTAAATCTTCAATCTCTTCAGCTAAACGTATTGGATCATTAGAGCTACCTTCAGTTGACTTTCTACCTCTGATTATAACAACCTCATCATCAGAATCTGAAACATTGATATCAACTTTGAAATCTTCATCGTCCTCATCGTTATAGTCATCAGAATCATCATTTAAACCTTTTAATCTTTTCGATCTGGATTTGGTAGTTGATCTCTTATTTCTCTTTAAAGGTGTAGTAGAAACCTCAGTTGCAGGAGTTTCTGGGTCTTCTTCTTCGTCTGTATCCAGTTCAATATAGACCTTCTTCTTGGAAGTAGCACGCCTGGAACCTCTTTTGGGTCTTTTTAAGTCTGGATCATCTCTTATAAATCCACCATTTCCCAGTGGCGTATCAGAGTCTGAAGGCGATGAGCTCATCTCTAACTAGCTTCTATGTATCTAAACGTACAGCAAAAGTAACAGCAATATCCGGTTCTAGATTATCCAACAGCACCTAACCCAGCCAGTTTCAGTAAGAGCAGCACAGCAAAGAGTCGTTCTTCAGCAGTTAATACCAGCAGATAAAGAACTCTTTCTGTAAGTTGATTCGAAACTTTCGCGAATTGTGTCAAAAAGCCGAATCTTAAATCCGCATAATTCCGAATAAGATTTTAAACAAATTTTACAGTCAATCTTTCTTCGGATCAGTTGAATGTTGAAATGACCAATGTTCCAGTTATAGAAGATCATCTATTCTTAGTTTTTATCAACTAATGGCTCAATTCATGGATTTCTGACATTCTTGCATTAGAAATCGATGAGGAATTTGGTATTGATGGTAACATTGATTGGACTTTCAGATTTGGTCGAATGGCTACAGCTGTCAGCACCTCTAAATACATATAATAATAGCATCTTTTGAATATTCAATTGTAACTCAATATACCCAGTAATATACATCACATATCCACCATTTCATATTGGTTCTGCCCTTATCGTCTCATCATCAGTTATTTCTAATTCATTTTCTAATGAATTCTCTATTTTATCATCGAGATCTTCCTCATTAGGTTTATTATCATTAGTGTTTCCAGTTTCGTTAGTGTTGGTGGCAAATTCATTCTTGCTGATTTTCTTCTCACTCAAGAGTTTATACTCTTTGATTCCTAACAGATCATCGTCGTTACTATTCCCTCTTAATAAATAATTAGCTTCATCCATTCTCTTTTCTAAATGTTCTCTTGCTTTGATTAGCACGTCAATTGAGGTGTCTAGAGTGCGATGACCTGGGTTGGTGTTACCATTTTCTAGCAGTTCTCTCTTCAATCTTTCATTCTCACTCTGTAATCTTGATATGGTGGCCTTCATTTCTTCTCGTTCATTGGCCCATTGGATCCTGTCCTTTTCGTTACGAGTCCATTCTGATTGGAGGTAGTGGACTAGTCCAGGGAGTGAGTAGTTGCTCATTATTATGGTTGTTGCTGTGATGATCTATTATTGATTTGTTTATTTGTTGATGTTTTTGTTTTTTTTTATTTACTTTTCAGAAAAAAACTTCATTGAACTCAAATTTTAAAAGGCAAAAGATGTCGATTGATCCAGAGCTCTGTCTCTACAATTTAACACTGCGAAACCATTCCAACTCGATCAATTCAGTCTGTGGGAACTTCTCTGGTAAAAAGTCACAGGAAATAATCATCGCAACTTCGAATTCTTTGACCATTTATAAGACTGATTCTGTCAATGGGAAACTAATCAGACTAGCCACCACTCAAATATTCGCTATAGTGAGATCTATCCAGCCTTTCAAAATAGCAGGCTCTGGTAAAGACTACATTGCGCTGGTTTCTGATGCTGGTAATCTATCAATTTTGGAATTTCAACTGTCTTCTTTATCTTTCAAAGCTTTATTCAATGAGCCATTTTATAAGACAGGAATCAGAAGATTGTCACCTGGTTTCAATTTATCAACTGATCCAAAGGGTAGATGCTTACTTCTGGGTGCTTTAGAAAGAAACAAATTGTGTTATGTTTTGAACAGAGACTTATCAAATAATTTAACGGTTTCTTCTCCATTGCAGGCAAATATTTCTAATTTGTTAACATTTGAATCTATTGGATTAGATGTTGGTTATGATAATCCAATTTTTGCATCTATAGAGTTGAACTACTCTGACTATGAAAATACTAATCAAACACCTCAAAAATATTTAACTTATTATGAATTAGATCTAGGTTTAAACAATTTAATTAAGAAGAATACTGAAAAGATAGTTAACTCTTCTAACTTATTATTACAAGTCCCTGGCGGGAATGATGGCCCTTCTGGTCTGCTAGTATGCTCTAAGAATTTGGTCACTTACAAGTCACCTTACGATAGTTCTAAATTGTCAATTAAAATCCCTAAAATTGATAATGAAGATGTCTTCATCGTTTCAGGTATTTTACATAAAATGAAAAATAGGTTTTTCTTCTTATTACAATCAAATTTCGGTGATTTATTCAAGTTAGAATTGATAACAGCAAGGGAGTTCTACCTGACAATCTCTTACTTTGATACAATTCCAATATCAAATACTTTGATCATCTTAAAATCAGGGTTTTTATTCAATGATTCTCAATATGGTGATAAATATTTATATCAATTTGAAAATTTAGGTGATGAAAATCCATTTACTTCAAAAGATAAAAAAGATTTCAAATTCAATAGAACTGAAGAATTGAATAATTTGTTGTTGACAGATCTAATTCCTTCTTTAAATCCAGTGATTAGCTCAAAACTAATAAGTAATAACATCTCAAAAGATATTTATACAGTAAATGGTTTAAACTCAGAATCATCATTGAAATCATTAAGTTACGGTTTATCTATAAATGAAATTGTTGAATCAGAGCTTCCTGCTAACTCAATCAAAGTTTTCACTACAAAGACTAGCATTAATGATCCGTTTGATAAATATTTAACCATATCATTCACTAATAAAACATTAGTGTTATCAATTGGTGATGAAGTTGAAGAAGTCACTGATTCAAGAATCAATTTAACTGAAAATACATTAGATATCAAGCAAATTGGTAATAATTCAATCGGACAGATTTATTCAAATGGTATCAGAGTTATATCAAATTTGAAAGTTTCAATGGAATGGTTGCCACCAGCAGGAATTAAAATCCTATCGTCTTCAATGACAAACAGACAAATTGCAGTAGGTTTATCTAGTAATGAACTAGTTTATTTTGAAATTGATGAACATGATAGATTAATTGAATTTAATCAACATAAAGAGTTCAGTTCAAGAATTACTTCAATTTCATTAGGTGAAATCCCAGAGAAGAAACTAAGATCTCCATTCTTGGTCATTGGTTGTCAAGATCAAACTATTAGGGTTTTATCAACAGATCCAAAATCAACATTAGAGTCTTTATCTTTACAAGTGTTGAACTCAATTCCTAATGATATTTTGATTTCTCAAATGAATAATGACCTATATGTGAATATTGGTTTAAGTAATGGTGTCTATTTGAGAAGTTTAATTGATGGTAAATCAGGCTCTTTGTCTGATATTAGAATGAAATATCTTGGTTCCAAACCTGTTGTTTTAAGTCAAATTAATGATGAAGATAATAACCCAATATTAGCCATTTCAAACAATTCCTATATCATAAGTCAAGATCTTGATTTGAAAATTCAGAAACTATTAGTTGATAATTTAGTTCATGGTACTGTCTTTAACAGTGAAGATATATCGAATGGTATTGTGGGTATTCATAGAAACAAGTTAACTATTTTCCAAATTGAGAGTTTGAAAGAATTATTTAGTTTGAATTCAATCCCATTAAAATCATCCCCTAAGAATTTGTTGAACCACGAAGATAAATATTTATTTATAACTGGAAAGAATGGAAGTATTGAAAAATTCAACGTTGAATCCAAAGAAATTGAAAATGAATTTAACTTAAATCAATATATAATAACTTCAGATATCGTTAAATTTGAATCCAGATCAAATCAACCATATTTAATAATTTCATCAGTTAAAGATTTCAATCCAAAAGATCAAACTTTTACAGAGTCATATATTCATGTATTTGATTTAGATTTAAATTTAATCCATTCGACAAAATTTACAGAATTAATTCAATCAATATCTTCATTTCAAGGTAAACTACTAATTGGTTTTAATAATTATTTAAAAATTATGGAAATTGGTCAAAAGCAATTATTAAGTAAATCAATCACAGAAATAGAATCAATTTCTAAAATAACATCCATTAAAACACAAGGTTTAAGAGCATATGTCTCAGACATTAGGGAATCCATTACGTTTTTACAATTTGATCCAGAATTAAATGATTTCATTCCATTCATTGATGACTTTATATCAAGACACATAACTTCATTTGAAATTCTAGATTATTATACGATAATAACAGGTGATAAATTTGGTAATTTATCAGTATTAAGATGTGATAAAGAAACAAGTGATTTAAGTGATTCAAACATTTCATTTTTGAAAACTAAAGGAAATTACCTCAATGGAACTTTTAAAAAATTATCCAATTTAAATAATTATTTCATTGATGATATCATCACATCATTCAACTTATCTCCATTAACAGATAATGGACAAGACGTTATTACATATACTGGGTTACAAGGAACGATAGGTGTAATGATTCCAATTTTGAGTAAATCAGACATCAGATTTTTCAATAATTTACAAAAATCAATCAGGTTAA
Organism: Phaffomyces opuntiae; assembly: GCA_003707165.2. Lineage (NCBI taxonomy): Eukaryota > Fungi > Ascomycota > Saccharomycetes > Phaffomycetales > Phaffomycetaceae > Phaffomyces > Phaffomyces opuntiae. The sequence goes on from PPNH02000049.1 coordinate 20,474, forward strand.
ATCATTCAGATTTGACAGAAAGGCTACATTTGAAATATAGAAGTTATTATCAACCGGTTAAGAATGTGATTGATGGTGATTTGATTGAATTGTTTAATACTTTTGATGTTGATGTTAAATTAAAAATATCTAAAGATGTTGGGAAATTACCAAAGGAAATTTCCAGAAAAATATTCGAAATTAGAGGTAATTCAATATAGAACATGTAAATAATGATACTGAAGTGAATCTTACAGATGAATGAATGAGAATCATCCTTAGTAATTGACCTACCCATGAATCCAGAGCCACCAGTGATGAATAGTTTCATTATTATTTGAGCTTTTTGAATGGTATAAATAAAGTTAATGTTATATAATATCAAGAAAAATGTTTAAGTTATGTATTGTTTTTCATATTCAAATTTCAACTTTGAATTATCTTAATTGTGTTCAATTATTGCTGTTTTGTATAACCTTTTTGGTATGGTTTTCGGAAATAACAGGACTTAAGAATATTTTCATATTTCCGAAGAAGTTTAAATTGTGTCAAAAAATATATCATAACTTAAAAGTTGTCAAAAAAGGTTTAGTAAAGAAGCATGAATCATAAATGAAGTACTGAAGAGATTCATGTAGTTACGTTTCACGTGCATCAAAACAAAATATTCATTAACGCTAAAAAATATCACCAGTTACTTGTTAATTTGACAGCAAAACTATAAATATAGCTTAATATCTTCCAATAAAGTTGCATTTTCAGGTTTCCAATCCAGTTCCTTTTGAGTTTTTTCAGAACTCATATTGAAGTTCATTCCTAATAAATTATAATATACCAACTGGGAATGGATAACTCTGTCCTAATACTTTGGTTAAACCTTTAGCTGGAACATTTAATTCTTCAGCGACTTTATCAGCCAAATCTTTAATTTTAACATGTTCTTTAAAGGCATGGTATGCTTTACCAGAATCACCATTTTCGATGATCTTAACGTATAACTTACCTGTATCTTGTTTATTCACAGCAACCCATCCAACTTTTTCATCTTCTTCTAGATATCCAGCAAATCCTAATTTTTTAGAAGTATCAACGTAAATTTTGGTAAAACCATGATCATTCGCACCATGAACAGTTGGTGGTAATCTAACGCTATTACCTTTAACCCCTTGTAAAGCTAAAGTGTACTGTTCAGAGAGGACTCTTTCAATGCCGAGGTTGATTTTAGATTGATCAATTTCAGTATCTTCTGTGATTAAACCAGGTAATTATCTTAATTAATTTTGAATTTTTCGATTTCCAGGCGCCTAATTTCAATTTATAATCTGAACTTGCTGGTGAGTTAAAGGTTGAAAAGATACCAGGGCCAAAGTACATTCGTTATATCTCTTCAATTGAAATTTTTTTGATTTTATAAATTTAATTCAATTGCTGCAATTTCTATTAATTCTTCATTAACTGCATGATAAGTCTTTCCTGATTTGTCAAGAACAAGAGTATACAGCTTAATGACACCCAATTTGGGAACTGTAATCCCAAAATCCTTAGCCTCATCGACAAAAGAATTTGAAATCCCGATAAATACGGTTTGTTATATTCATTAATTAAATGACTTCTAGTGTTGAGTCAATCAAATGGATCTTTCTAATCATCTTGATAATGCAGAGATTTTTCTTTTCAACCAATTTAATGAGGACCCTTCAATCGTGGTGCTTCAAGAATATTTTCTCTAAAATCATAAAGCTTGAAATGTAGATTGTATTCCTTAGGTTGAACCAATACACTACATCTTTTCAAAAACATAAATTTAAAAATTAATATATACAGACATGAGATATGTATAAAGGGTTTCTCAAGCTCCAAATCTATCCCAAATATAATCTTTATTCCACATCAAATTACTATCCAGCTTTTCATCATTTTCATCAAAAAAGTTAAAATCATCATCAATTCTAATCTTTTTGAATTTTCTATCATCATCAGAAAACGTACGTTTTTCAGATTGAACTTTTTCATCAGGTGGTGGAGTCAATATCTTACTCTCTGGTTTCAACTCCTTGTTATAATTATTATCACTAGCAGTTTCAAATCCATCAATAAATGTTAATGTTTGAACTTGCTCAAGTTCTCTAAATCTTGAGCTAATTGCTTCTTTACTGACCTTAGGCAACCATTTACTTTGAACAACATCCTCACTTTTAGAGTTTGGTGATAATTTAGGTGATAGATAACTTGTTCCATTAGATACTCCATTAATAGAATTACCACCTAATGAAGAATTAGGTAAAGGATTGATGAATTTTGAAGTTGAGTTTGGAGTTTTAGCAGAATTTGAAAAGGTTAATGGAGTTTGTAAAATGGTTGAAGGTGTTAAACTTTTAGTTATTTTAGAATCATTTGATTTTTTACTTGATTCATTGATGATTCTGTTTTCTTCATCTTGTAATTCTAATAAGTTAGCAAGTGATGCATTAAAAAATTCAACTGGTTTAGTATAGAATAATTCTAATCTTTTAGCCTTCTTCTCCATAAAAGTCTTCTTTAATTGATCTTCTCTTAATATCAACTCTTGTTCTTTCTTCATCAAAAAGTTTTGACCACCTGGAATAGGTTGTGAAACTTGAGCATTTGAAAAGTTGGCAGAAGTTGCAGAAGTCACTGGAGTATTAGAGTTCGTGATTGGTGTAGTGGCTTTAGAAACTGAATTCTTTTTAGCGGTAGGTTTAGATGCTCTTTTCTTAGCAGGTTGTTTCTTTGGTGGAGAAGTGGTTGAAATTGGAATTGATGGATTGAATTGATTTTGATGGAGCTGTGGTGGAACTTGTTGATGGAGCTGCTGTTGTTGCTTCTGTTGTTGCCTTTGCTGCTGCTGTTGGAATTGTAGCTGTTGAGCTTGTTGTTGAAGTAACATTTGTTGTTGTTGTAAGTTCATGCTTGGTTGATTAGTGAAAGTTCCAGTTCCTGGTGGTTGTTGATTGAAGGTTTGAGTGTTTGTTAATTGAGGTGAATTGTTGAAATTTGAACCACCTGGGAAATTACCTGCTGGTGGAATATTCATCTGCATGTTAACCAAATCAGGACTATTGATCCTAGTATTAATATTTGAATCAATATTGAAATCATTATTTGCATTGTTATTTGTAATGAATTGGGATGGATTTGGATTATTATTCTGTTGGAACTGTTGTTGTTGACGTTGTAATAACTGCTGTGGAGTTAATTGAGAATTAATAGGCTGTTGTCTTCTTTGTAACAATTGTTGAGGTGTGATTTGAGGTGTGATATTCATATTAAAACCATTGGCATTATTGTTGTTGTTGATATTGTTATTAGAAACAGGGTTAATATCAGGAGCACGATTATTCACAACAGGATTTTCAGGATTAATAGGATTGATATTTGTAGTTGCACCATTACCATTTCTTCTATTGATTTGTTCTTTAACAAAAGAAACGTATTTTTGAGATTGAGCTTTAACTCTTTCTAGTAATTCTGGTGATGCATAATATTCATTTCTTCCTAAACCATCCAAAACTTCTTTAACCATAAATCTCATATGTAACAACTTTTTGGTACCAGCAACATTCTTAGTTAAAGCATAAAATGTAGGAACTAGTTGTTCAATTAAATTGAATAAAGGCAATAATAAACTATGGGTTTTTGAACTAACAATTTTCTTTTGATCATCAGTCAATTCATTTGTTAAATTTGTTAATTTAATAGGAACTTTAGAAACTTCATTCAAAATCATTCTTAACTCAACACGATCTTGCTCAGTTGGAACTAAAACGTTACTCTTTAATCCATTATTAGCAGGTTGTGCTGGAGCATTTTGTTGTCTTTGATTTTGTTGAGGTGGAACTTGCTGTGGTGGAACTTGTTGTTGAGTTCTTTGAGCTTGAGCTTGAATTTGTTGTTGCTGTTGTAATAGAACTTGTTGTCTTCTTGCATTTAACTGTTGTGGATTTAAGTTAGGTAAACCCATACCACTGTCATTTGCTAATTTAACATTATTCATATTGTTATTACCCGTTGAATTATTATTGTTATTAGGGTTAACTTTATTTTGAACACCATTAGTAGCTCTTGAGTTTCCATTATTACCGGTATTATTAGCCCAAGCTTGGTTAAATTGTTGTTGATTTGGTTTCTGGTTAGCATTATTATTGGTATTGTTGATATTATTAGTATTGTTATTATTATTACCATTAACATTACTTTGTTGTTGCTCTTTGAATTGTTCAGCTCTAAGCTGTTGACGTTGAATATACCTTTTAACAAATAGATTCTTTTGCTCATTAGTCAAATTCTCTGGAATTTGCTTCTCTTGCTGTAACTTTTGCAATAATTGTATACCATTTGCAGTCAGTCTTTGATACATTTCTGGAGTTAATGGAGCTAATTGAGCATTAGGCTGAACGTTCTGATTTTGAGGTTGAGTTTGTTGTGGAGCTGCTTGTTGCTGTTGATTTTGGTTTTGAGTTGGGTTTTGATTTTGATTTTGATTAATTTGAGCTCTTGATCTTAGATCTTGTTGATGTCTAGCAAGTTGAGCATTCAAATTATTTCCAGCAATATTGGTATTATTGTTATTATTATTATTATTATTATTATTGTTGTTGTTGTTGTTATTGGCATTATTGTTGTTATTGAAATTGGTATTAATATCATTTGGTTTCTGATTGTTCATTTGTAAATTTTGAGCTTGTAAGTTCTGTTGTTTTTGAACTAATTGAGTATGAATGCCATAAACTTGTCTAATGATACCAATATATTCAGAATCAATTTGTCTTGAGGAAACCATATCAAAGACTTGTTTCCATGTATTGATATTTGGAGGCAAATTTGGAATTCTTTGTAGTAAAGCAGTTGGGATTGGAATAGTTTTCATGTTGAAAGCAGTGTTACTAAAACCAGACTGATTTTGATTCATATTCTGAGCTTGACCCTGGGGTTGGCCCTGAGGTTGGCTTTGGTTTGAACTGGTATTTGAATTCATGTTTTGATTATTTGTGTTGAGATTTGTATTATTGACAAAGTTTTGATTCAAATTTGAGTTTTGCTGGTTTTGTACTTGAGCTTGATTCTGAGCTCTCATTTGAGCAGCTGTCTGTCTAGATTGATTCTGTTGTTGTAAGAAAGCTTGAGTTGCAGCTTGAGAGTTGTTGTTATTGATTTGTGATGGATTAATTTGAGTGGGAACATTATTGGATAACATCTGCTGGGAGTTCTGGTTCTGCTGTATTTGTTGCATGTTTATGGACCCAGAGGCAATTCCTTGTTGTTGTTTCTTCAAGTTTTGTTGCTGAATGGAATTTTTAATACTGAGGATTTTCTGTTTGAAGAAATGAACATAACTGACTCTATTAGAGGCATTTTGATAGCAGTATTTTTCAAACTCTTCTGCAGACGATTTCAGTTTACTCAGGTCAAATGAGGCAGTATTGTTGTTGTTGGTGACCAAAGCGAGGTCTTTTAAAGCTTGAACCAAAACACCAACGTATCTGACTCGTTCATTGGTGGTAAGTTCGTTTCTCCAATCCATTGCGGAGGTCTGTGAGGTAAAGCAAAAAAGTTTTCAATGGGAACGAAAAGGCTCAGGTCTATCAAGCAGCTGAGGAAGTGTAGAGTAGTTTCAATGATTGTGAGTGAAAATTCGAAATAAAATGATCAGTAGAATATCAACCAATCTCAAGACACCTTCCAGTCTTTAAAGTGCGGACGTAAATATAACTGATTGGAGCCAGGGAAAAAAGGGCACGAGGGGAAGTATAGTCAGTAGTACCAATTTAATTGACTTCTCCGGTGTTTGGTCCAGGAAATGCGCTTCAAATAGCTTCTGTGTATCGACTAAAATTCACCTAAATTCGCTTTGCATCAGATTTGTTCTCATTGAATCAAAAGCTTTTTTTTGTCTTTTCCGGTCCAGAAACGTTGACTTCCCAATGCGGAAATCGTAAACGCTTCTCAAATTTCAGAGGTTTTTCCTTATTTTTCCGTTTCTCAAGACACAAAAAAACTGAACTTCCTACAAATTCTTACTGCAAAACTCCATCAAAACTCACCACCAACCAACTCAGGAAATCATGCCTTACGCCTGCCCGATCAGTGGAACTAGTGGCAGCCTGAAGTCTGCTTCCGTGTCCTCAAGCTCATCTACAGCCTCAGTCAACCTACAACCAGCCCCTCAACTCGCATCACCTAACATCGTAAACAATAATACCAACTCCATCAACACTCCCATCAAACAACGCCCACCTGAACTGTCAACCAGCAAACCAAATGCTCAGAGACGTCAAGTCTCGATGTTTGATCTATACAAAGACGAAGACGATGAGAACGCAAATGATGATGATGTTCTTCAGATTAAAGCTGCATCGCCGTTCGTTGTAACTCCATCCCAACTAAAACTGGAAACCATATCAAACAATAGCCCTAACAGCCCATCATTCAGCACACTTCAGCTACGACATCCACTAATACATGGAACATCTAATACCAATAAACTCAATGCTGGTGGAATTTCGAAATTATCTGTAACAATGTCTGATGTCCTTAAATTCCCTAAAGAATCAACACATGCGTATTCATATGCTCATTTGGCTCCTAATAGTTTATCAGTCAGGTTGTCCATCTTGAAAAGATCTTTAGAAATCTTGCTTGATAGACCTGATTTGATGAATGGTAAAGAAAACCACAATCCTTTGAATAACACTACAGGTTTAAATTTAGATATGGAAAATTTTATAAGTCAGGTATCAAATGAAAGAACTCCAGGTCAGAATGAAGGGAAATTAAACATAAGTTCAAATGCCTCATCTGCTGCATTATCTGCGTTATTTAGCTCAGGGGGAACTTCATCCTCATCGCCTCTTAAATCGACAGCTGGCTCATCACCTGATAAAAATGAAGGTCTTAAAACTTTGATTAAGATATTAAAACAAAATGAACTAAAGGATGACAATACCACGACTAAACAAATGTTGGCAGAAAATCTACATGATTTATCTTTAACAACTTATAAGACAAATGATCAAGAAAATGGTAATTCTGAATCTGAACTAAAAATCAAACTATTGCATTCTTTAGCAACGCCGTTTTACGAATCAGTTGCACAAACCCCACTAATTTCATTAAATAGAGGTGCTTCAACTCTAGCTTTATCTTCATTACAAAATAATATGAATCCATCATCACCAGTTTCATCAGGGGCCGCAGCAAGTAAGATATTCCATTCATCTCAAAGAAACTCTTCTCCACAAGCAGTCTTCACCTGTGAACTGAATGACCCTTGGAATTTAAAAGCTGCTAATGATTTATCATGTTTAATATTTGGTGTTTCAAGAAATTCTTTGAAAAGATTAACTTTATTAGATTTGATAAGTCCTGATTCAAGAGATTTTGTATTTAATAAATTAATTGAAAATTCATTCACTAAAAATGATATAATTTTTTCTGGTGAAATCATTGCAATTTCTAAGTCTGGAAATAATCTAACTTGGGCATCATTATGGGCAAAAAAGAAGGGTAATTTAATTATTTGTATGTTTGATCAAGTCCCATGTGATTCCGTTGATTTGATTGTCAATTTTGATTCTTTTAATATTGAATCATCTAGAAAGGTTTCAGGTGCTACATTTTTCAATAACGTTTCATCTAAAAAGACAGTTGGAGATTTAATTTATAATTTTGACAATTTCATTGAAACTACAAGAAAAGAAAATATTGATAATATACCCCAAGTGATATTTGATTCTCATTCAATTAATGAACAAAGATACTTCACAGTTAAAAAATCAGGATTTAATATACCATGTGCTATAACTTCAAAACTAATTGATGAAAATGAACAAAAAGTTAAACTGAAAATTCATTCAATGCCATATATTGCAGGAGTTTTTGTTATATCTTCAAACGATTACAAGCTACTATCATTTAATGAATCTATTTCCAAAAATCTTTTTGGTTTGAATGAAAAAGAATTAATAAATCAATCAATCAGTAAAATAGTTCCAAATTTTGAAAAAATCATGAAATTTGTATTGAAAAATTCAAAATCTTTAAAATTAATACCAGGTTTAGTTTTACCTGAACATTTTTTCAGACAAATGGATTGTGTAATAAATTCAAAAGAAGAAGATGCATTTTTAAATTCAATTGGTTTAGATGGTATTCATGCAGATGGATCAATTATTAAAGTTGATATTCAATTAAGATGTTCTCAACCAGACACATTAATTTTATGGATCACACACTCAAGATCTGTATTTTCTGGAAGATTTGAGAAAAAAGAAGTTAAATTCCAAGTTGATGAATCTGAAAAAGAACAAGATTCATTAAATATAATAAATGGTCATCGTAAACAAACATCAACTGTTTTTGAAAGAGATGCAGAATATGATGAAGATAATGAATTGCCATCACAATTGTCATTATTAAAAGGTCATGAAATTCAATCAATTAGTAGATCATCAAGTGTCAGATCTGATAATAATAATAGAAACTCAACAAATTCGGCATCTTCTTCAACAAGTGTATCAACAACTTCATTAAATTCCAAACATTCAAGTATTATTGATTTGAATGGATTTGAATCACCATCAAGAACACCAGAGACTCATAAAAAATCATCAATAAATTTAGAAACTTATAAAATACTAGATTCAAGTATGAGTGAAGAAACTTTATTACAAATTGAGAATGATACAATTCAAAGACATAAATCAATGTCAAAGTTTTATCCAAAGACAATTGGATTAAAAAGAAGAGAAAAATCATTTGCTGAATTTAAAGTACTGAAAAAAATGGGTCAAGGTGCTTATGGTAAAGTTGTTTTAGCAGAAAATAAAAAAGATATAAATTATAAAGTTATTATCAAATTAATCATTAAAGAAAGAATTTTAGTTGATACATGGGTTCGTGATAGAAAATTAGGTACAATTCCATCAGAAATTCAAGTTATGGCAACATTAAATGATAATCCACATCCAAATATAATGAGATTAATTGATTTTTTCGAAGATGATGATTATTATTACATTGAAACTCCGCCACATGGATTTCCAACACCAGCAATTGATTTATTTGACTTAATTGAATTAAAGGAATCAATGAGTGAATTAGAATGTAAATCAATCATAAAACAAGCAACTTCAGCAGTTAATCATTTACATAAAAATGGTGTTGTTCATAGAGATCTTAAAGATGAAAATTTAATCATTGATAGTAATGGTGTAATTAAATTAATTGATTTTGGTTCAGCTGCATATATTAAACAAGGTCCATTTGATGTGTTTGTTGGAACTTTAGATTATGCGGCACCAGAAGTATTAAATGGACAACCATATGAAGGTAAACCTCAAGATGTTTGGTCAATGGGTATTTTAATTTATACGTTAATTTATAAAGAAAATCCTTTTTATAACGTTGATGAAATCATGGAAGGTGAATTAAGAATTCCATTCGTGATGAGTCCTGGCTCATTAGCGTTAATTCAAAGAGTTTTAAACAGAAATATTCACAAAAGGCCAACAATGCAAGAAATTGTACGTGATGAATGGTTTAAATGATTGAAGAAATGAATGAAGAAAATAATGAAAAAAATACATAATGAAAAAAAAAAATTATACCTGTGGTTGATTTATTTAAAAGACGGACAGAGAAAATATTAGGGTGGTGGTAATTGATACTAGAGGAGTCTTATGATACACATACATATTAATAAAATATTAATTATTTATAGTGAGTTGTAAGTGCGTAATGAGTGTGATCGTAAAGTAAAACACAAAACCTCCCACAAATAGCAAAAAAATAAAAAAATAACTCAACACAATTTCACAAAAACGCATAATTGAAATATCATTTACGAACAATATTTCAAACTGGATTAATTAATTATATAGTAAAGATTTCTAAATTTAGCCACCAACAAAAGCCTCCCATAAGATCCAACATCATCAATCACCCAATTGAGTTAAACCCGGCCAGATGTTTATCCAACAAACATTTTTGTTTCAAGTATGTGAGATTATGCAAACAATAAACGAGTAATGAGTTATAGAGTTACTAACGTTTATAACTCAAACAGGCGATAGTCGTTGTGTTCAATGATCGAAGATTTTTAGGAACGTATCCCACATATTTTGTTATTCAACTAGTTCATTTCATAATTGGGCTAATTTCAACAATTTGGATCCTTCCTATTTTTTTTTCAATTTATATGATGAACCCATTATGGTTCGTATTTCCATTCATAAGTATTTGGGATTATATCGTCTTGATAGAGACATATGCAACATGGAGGACACAAACAGTGATGGATGGGATTAATAAAGTGATATTGAACGTCATGCTTTCAGAAGCTGGATTCTCATCAACTTGTGTCAGGTCTAAACTACCAATTAAAGGCTTGATCCATTCAAGAGGTAAAAAAGTACTGTCACTGATATTGAATACACCATTCATGATCCCCAAATTATTTTATACTAGTTCCATGCTGATGTTGTTGTTTATATTATATCAACTGAGTTTCATCTCGAGGATTTTTGTGATTATGTTCATGGCACCAAGCATTGCATTTTTCACAAGTGAACATTATATGAAATCGATGAGAAGATTTCCATACTACATTTCGAAGAGATTCTTCCAGGATAATAGATTTGAGTTTTATAATTTGGGTTATAGTATGATTTTACCACGACAATTCCCATTTGGATCTTTTTTGTTTGGATATATTGAAATATTTGAAGTTGGATTACTTGCCATTGAAATGGAGAAAAAAAGACAGAATAATAAGAGTGCATTCAAGCAGAACGTGTCAAAGGTTAAACATTTACATGATTCTTTAAATTTCAATGGGAATGATTTCAGGGATTTATATTCGATTAACGAATTGAATAGTTTAGATTATTTCGATTGTGAGATTTCAAATTCGTTTTTTGAAGTTGAAAATGAAGCTGAGGATATTGTTGTGGCTGGTCCATTGAACTTAGATACTGTTATTGAAGCAGGTGATGATTAGTGTTTAGAGTATTTAATATAGTTGTTGATAAAAGTGATTCACCAGTTTAATTCGTACTCGAACGAGAGTCGAACTGTTGAGATAAATCCCAATTTCTGCTCAATTTTGACCACATTTTTGTATATTTGTTGTACTTTAAATTTCATTAGAATCTCAACTCATTTAAATCCCCTTCAGGCTCCCACCAGAGCTTCATTTCTGCCGCCAATATCATCACATTTTGATGGTGTTAAATCGGTAAATTCTTTACCCCAAAACAATTTACAAAGTGCCGAAACTTGTATAAATATTCTAAATAATTGTCTTTAAATTCACAATGATTTGATTATAAAGAAAAGACTTCATAATGACCCAAGTCAGACTGCTGGATCCTTCAATCTGCACCAACTACTCGCTTCTTCCTAACGAGAAACTTCTATCCATCTCCATTCCGCATTCAAACAACCCAAATGGAATAGGAATTGTTGGGATCTTGACTGTCCCATCAATGAGTATGATGAATGAAGATGAAATATTGAGAAAACCAATCAGTGAAGCCAATCATTACCCTCCAACCCATAAATTCTCGCTATTATTGCATGGGAAAGGGGGACATAAGAACTATTGCTATCAAGCATTATTGGCCCAAGATTTGGCTAATAAATTAGGGGTTTATAACTTTAGAATAGATTTTAGAGGATGTGGAGATTCCCAATCAAATGAAGATTTAGAAAATGGAAGAACGATAGCTCAAGACATTGAAGATATAGAGATCGTATTGGATGTTTTCATTAATGGTGCTAATTTTGAACATATTGGAATTAATTTATATCCAAATTCAATTATTTCACATTCAAGGGGTTCTGTTGCGATGTTTCAATGGGCTAATAAACAACAACGTCAATTAGATAAAGGTGAGCCATATCAATTTGTCCCTAACTTGATCAATACCGGTGGTCGTTATGATTCAGTTAATTTATTATTATCTGGGTTGTTAGAGAAGGATAATCATGATGAAATTTATTTAAATCAATATAGATCAGGGAAATATCAAGACATTAAGATCTTGAAAAGTGAAATAATAGATCTTGGTTCGCAAGATTTATCAAGCATTGAATCACTTGATCCCGAGATTCAAGTCTTGAGTATTTATGGATTATCAGATCATATTATCCCATTAGAAGATTCAGCACATTTTGCTAATTTATTAGGATCAAGACATACTTTAAAATTCATCCCTTTTGCAGATCATAACTTCTATGGTGATACTGAAATAAATGACACTAATGTCAAAAAGAATAATCCGTTGAATTTACCATTAACTAAAAAGAATAGAGTTAATTGGAATTATAAAGTTGTATCAGATGTGATTGATTGGTTACATTCAATCAATGATATTAAACGATTTCAATTAAGTTCAAGAATAATCAAAATTCAAACAAGATGGAAATCAATTGATGGAATTTCAAATTTTAGAGATTTAGGTGGTTGGAAAACTAAAAATAATCAATATATTAAATCAGGTATAATTTATAGATGTGCAAACCCATCAAATGTGACAGAATTAGGAAAGAAAAAATTAAGGGATTTGAAGATATCAACATTTTTTGATTTTAGATCAAATTCAGAATTTGAAAAACATGGTGGTTTATCAATTGATGGTATTAATTGTTTAAATATCCCAGTTTTTAAAACAAGAGATTTATCCCCACAAGCAATTGCAATGAGATATAAAAATTTATTGATCTCATGGTATACTTATAAAATAGTGTATCAAGACACCTTAGAATATGGATATGGTGCATTTATTGAAGTTTTCAAATTCATTAGAGATAAACCAAATATTCCATTTGTTTTCAATTGTCATGCAGGTAAAGATAGAACAGGTATCATGGCAATGTTGATATTATTGGTGTGTGAAGTTGATGCACATACAATTGCTAAAGAGTATGAATTGACTACAATTGGGTTGATTAGTGATCATGGATCAATTAGAGCAGAATTTGAAGCTTTTTCTGAACATATTAAAATTTATATTGAAAGGGAAGGTTTGAGTATAACTCTTGAAGAAATGTTTCAAAATTTAATAAGTTCGAAATATGAAACCATGATTGGTACAATTGAATTGTTTAAGAAGAATTACGGTTCGATTGATGGTTATATGAAGGATAAATTAGGATTTAATGATGAAGATATTCAAATTATTAAAAAGAATATCTTAACAGATTATGATCCATTGATTGGTCAACATGAAACATGGAGACATCGTCATAGTTCAGGAACTCTGTGATGAATAGATGATAAATAAATAAATAAACAGTAATATGATTTTTCAAACAAACTACATCAAAATTCTCTCATAAAAACATAAAACACATAAAATTAAACTAAAACCGTTCTTATAACATACACATTAACGACACAAGAAAGATCTAAAAGTGTTAAAAATAAATCCACCGACTTTTTTAGTATTCTCATTCTTTATAAATTTCTCAGCTCCACCTTGAGTTCTATGGGTGGTTGGATTTATAGCGTCAGGACGATCATTATACGACTGAGGCTTGATAGGAACGTTTGAGTACTTGTATTGTACTGGGAAAGGGCCTGGATTCTGTGGTTGGGCAGGTGGAAGATAATCGAATGACATTGTGGTGAGTTGAGGTGAATTTAGTGAGAAAAAGGAAGAAGAGTTGAAGAAATTGGGTCAAATTGATTGAATTGCTATTAATAAAATAATAAGCTGTGCATATAAATTTCATATTTTTTGGTTCATGCACGTGATCTAGCACGTGACTGAAATTTTGATGGTTGTGCAGCACTGGCGAATTCGCGACCTCTCCATAAAAATTAAATTTCACTTTCAAATGAACGCGTCAATAAACAAATAAAATTAACAAGATGTCCAGAGAAGATTCGTTGGTCAAAGTGCTCGGCCAGGACACATACGACAAGATCCACTCATCCAAAGTGTTGCTTGTTGGTGCCGGTGGTATTGGGTGTGAATTATTGAAAGATTTGATTTTGTTAGGATATGGTGAAGTTCATGTTGTTGATTTAGATACGATTGATTTATCCAATTTAAACCGTCAATTCTTATTTCGTCAAAAGGATATCAAACAACCAAAAGCCTCGACTGCCGTTGCTGCCGTTGAGAGTTTCAATTTCCATAAGACTAAATTAATATCATATCAAGCATCAATCTATGAGACTGATTTATTCCCATTATCATGGTTTAATGAATTTGATATAATTTTCAACGCATTGGATAACATCGCTGCAAGATCATACATCAATAAAATCGGGTTGTTCTTGAATAAGACTATTATGGAATCAGGTACAACTGGTTCAAATGGTCAAGCTCAACCAACTTTCCCAAATCAAACAGAATGTTATGATTGTGTTGAAAGACAAACTCCTAAACAATTCCCTGTTTGTACCATCAGATCAACGCCATCTGAACCGATCCATTGTATCCATTGGGCAAAAAGTTTCTTGTTTAATCAGATCTTCACAGATGATGAAAGTGAAGTTCAACCAGAAGGTAAAGATTCAGAAGAATTAGGAACTGATAATCAAGAAGAGATTAAGAATTTGATTAATGAATCTAATGAGTTAATAGAATTAAAGAACGCAATCAATGAAGATGATTTTGGAATGAAAGTGATCAATAAGATTTTCATCAAAGATATTGAAAAATTATTAATGATTGAAGATTTATGGAAGACAAGAAAACCACCAATCCCATTGAATTTCTCTCAATATTCTTCCACGATTGAAAAAATTAACATTAAAGATCTAGGAACTGGGCAAAACCCATGGTCAATTGAACAAAACATAAAATTATTCCTTTCATCAACAGAAACATTACAAAAAAGGATCAAATTAGAAAAAGAAATAGAATTTGATAAAGATGATGAAGATACTTTAAATTTCGTTACATCTGCCGCAAACATCAGATCATTCCTCTTCAACATCCCAATCAAATCAAAATTCGAAATCAAATCAATAGCAGGAAATATCATCCCTGCAATCGCCACCACAAATGCAATCATTGCAGGTTATTCATCATTATTATCATTGAAATTATTCAATAATACTAATAAAATCAAGGATTCAAGATCAGTTTACACGACACAAACATCAAACAAATTCGTTTCAAGTTCTTATTTAACTACACCAAATCCTAATTGTTCGGCATGTTCCATTCCAAGAGGTGTTATTAATATTGATCCACATAATTTAACAATCATTGATCTATTGCGTAAAATTAGAGAAAAATATGGTTATGATGAAGATTTATCATTAAGTATCGGTTCAAAATTATTATATGATTTAGATTTTGATGATAATCAAGATCGAAAATTATCTGAATTGGGTGTCGTTTATGGTATAACTTTAAATATTGCTGATGAATCAGATATCAAAAAATCTGTTGAATTTTATGTTGATGTTAATGATAAAAATGAAATCTTACTACCTGATATCGTCATCCCTGATAAACCTGTCCCTGTTAAAGAAGAAGAACAAAATGATGAAGATGATGATGAAATTGAAATTGTGGGTGATGATGATGATGATTTGATTATTGTTGAAGAATTGTCAAGTAATGTTGATAAAAGAAAAATTGAAGATGCTAATGGTAAAACCCCAGTTAAGAAAATTAAAACTGATTAGAGTATATTTAATAAACTTACTATCTATAAATGCTTATTGTTCATGAAATACCTTACGAATTAAAAATAAAAATCAAAATATCCAATTCAAACTGTCGAAAATTTCTTAAAAATACACCTTTGTTGTTAAATTATAATCTTAACAACCCTCATAACATCATAGCATAGCTAGTTTCCCTACTATTTTGTTTAATAATTATTATTCAATTGTCCTATTCGTTCGATCTTGAACTACTTCTTAATCTTCTAAACCATGAACCTTTTTTACCATTATATTCATTTTCTTCAGTGATATCTCCACCTAAAAAATTTGATCTTGGTTTTCTTTCAGTTTCTTCATCATGATAAGATGTCATACCACCGGGAAACATCGAAACTGGTCTTGGTGTTGGTGAACTTCTAGCTGGTCTTTGTTCAACTAAATTTAGTTTGATTTCTTTTCCATCAACACTTGTTGTTCTCCTTATCACTGGGGTTGATATTTCTTTTGTATCTGATTTAGCTGTTATTTCTTTTCCTTCATCATCATCTTCTTCTTCTTCATCGTCTTCACATGACGATTCTTCATGGTGTTCATCATTGATTTTCAAATCTGTAATATTTGATGCAATTGTAATTGGTACTCCAGTTGCAGATGAAAGTGATCTACTATGTGGTCTTGAAGTAGTAGTTCCATTATTCCTAACAGCTAAAAGGTTTAGATTCACAGTTGAACTTTTATTTGAAGCTGGTTCTGGTTTTATTATACTGGATCTTTTTGAGTCATTAGCAAATTTTTTAACATCAGGTAATAAACGTTTTGAATATTCAATTAAAACTTCAACAACTGCTTGTGATAAAGCATATTCATCTGGGGTTAAATCATGGTTTGGATGGGATAGAATTGAAGGTTGAAAAATTGCAGCTAGATTTCTAGCAGTCATTAAATTATCTCTTGAATGTTCAGAAAACATGGTTAACATATCTAATAAATAATAAAGTAAATGTTTTTGAGATTCTGGTAATTTATCAATCAATGCTCTATATTCCTTCAATGCATTACGTAGATCTTTAGCAATTCTCTTTTGTCTTCTTGCATCTTTTTGCTTTTGTTGTTCAGATTTCTCCTCAATTAGAATTTCATTTGTTTCATCTGAAGATTGTTGAATCCGTATTCTCTTTTCAATTGTTTCATTTCTAGCTTTAATATGATTTATAATTCTTGGTCTTGTTTGAACTGGTAATCTGAATTCTTCGTATAAACCTAATGGAACTAAAGGTTCAGGTAGATTATTTAGAAATCTTCTGAATAAAGATGCTGCATCATGAACAGTATAACCATCCCAATTTAATTTCCTACCATATTCAGGTGCAGTACTAAATGCAAACTGTAATTCTTTAACTCTCCTTGAAGCACCAGCAACTCGAAATATACCTTCAACTTTCAGGCCTTTTTCTTTCAAAAATGATCCACATTTACCAACTAATAATGGGATTTTACCATATTTGATAAATTGATCAGGATCATCACTTGGAACACTAATCAAACTTTCAGCAACTTTAATGGATTGATCTAGTGGAACACCAAAAACTTCGTTGCCGTATCCAAATTTATTTTGAGCTGTTATAAATTCAGCTCTTTGTTGTCTAATTAAGTCTTCTTTAGAACTATTTGAACTTGCATTGGGTGGCATGAATGAACTTTGACCCTTGACCGCATTTAAGGATCTTGACTTGAAATTTGAGGGTCTGCTGTTTTGAGAGACTAAAAGATCATCTATTTTATGACTTGAGTCAACGCTATCATTTGATAAATTTGAGTGTTTCTTAAGGTTTTTCCACCAGCTTGAGATTCCCCTTGTAGGCGATGAGCCTTCTTGAGAAGACATTGATTATTGATATCAGTAATATGTTGATTATTGTAAAAAGATCTTTTCTTGAGCAAATTCAGCACTGTTGAAAAAATAAGTTGTGATTATCTTATGTTGTTAAGGTATTAAACAATGGAGAGATGAAAAAATTGATGGAACTTTCACGTGAGAAGTGGATCTTATCAGATGGACACGTTGTTGTATTTGAGCGGCACGGATATATCTTTTCAGGTGATTGAAGGAGGTTCAAATAGTCTTGAATGAGAACAATTGTTAGTTTGTTTCAAGGACCTAGAATAGACTTTAATTTCCAAAATTAAACACCAGGGCCCCTAATAAGTGTGTAGAAATTGAGCAGAGCGACGCGTTTCTTGGGGCAATTGCACAAGTATGGTCACGTTCTGTGTGGATTCAGCGCGTCTTTCACGGTTTTCTGAGCGGCGAATTTGATTCAATTGATGTTTTTGGAGTAATTTCTATTTTTGTTTATCTCATTATTTTTTTTTTAATTTGTGCTAAAAAAAGTTGAGACTCGCTGACGTAATCGAAAATTCAATATTCCTACGCTTTTTATAAATTGCATTAGACTTTATTCTCATCCCAGTTGGACATAATTACCAGGAAACACACCTTGTACTCCGTTGTATCTTCCTGTCCACCAGCCATTGGCATCTGTGGTTCTGTCAATAACTTCAATTACGGCCCCGGCTTGAAATGTTAAATCACCTTGCGCTTGTGCTGTGTAATCGTAAAGTGCAGTGCAAGTCTCCACGGATGGAACTGCTGCTGCCATTGGAGCTGGGCTCGGTATGGAAGAGTAAGCAGATTGTGGAGTAGCTGGCTGTCCATAAGCTGGAACTGCACCTGCTGCAGCTGGTTGTCCATAGCCTGGGGTTTGATATTCAGCTTTTTCAGTTGGGTAACCGGTTTGGCCATAAGCACCAGTAGATGGAGGTGTGTAAGCTGGTAACCCTTGCCCATATGTGGAACCTGCTCCTGCTGCACCGGCAGCTTCAGCTTCAGCTTCAGCACCTTTACCATAACGTCTTTTAGTTAATTCCAATCTAGCTCTAGCATGGCCAACTTTGAAATGAGTAATACCAATAGCATCGCATCTTTCTTGAATATCACCTCTTTTAGCAGCAAAAGCTTCTTCGATATCTGAATTCAAGTCGAAATATGGGATTTTCATATCTTCAAATCTATTATATAATGTGTAAAAGATATTTAATTGCATGAAATAGAATGAAACAAATAATGGTTGAACGAACTGAGCTTCTAATTGAAATAACACTGGTAATTCCTCTTTAAGCATATTGTTATAATAATCGTATTCTTCTTGAGCAACTTGGACTTCTGCTTCTGCTTTATATAATTTTTCTTCATCTTTGGGAGTTTTTTCCTTTTTACCATCAATTTTGTTGTATGAGTTTTTATGTCTGTCAAGGTCTAATTGTTTATGAGCTCTCTTTGTTGCCATTTTTCTGATACCTTGAATGACTTTCAATAATTCTTGAGCAGGTTTGACGACTTTTTCTTCAATTAATTCCAGATCAGGTTTCAATGTCTGTTGTAAATCTGCAACAATTTCTCTGTATTGAACAGCGGCTTCTATACCTTCTGGATTATCTTCCGGAATTGTTGAGTTTGGATCTGATAATTTACCAGAAATAGGTTTGAAGATTTCTTCAATTGCTTTCGAGAATCCAATTTGATGATTTAACATCCCATTAACAGCAGCGGAATATTTCTTTGATTCTTCACTTAATTTCTGGGTTTCTAATTCAATCTCCTTGAATCTTCTTTCAGCATCATCATACACAGGATCATTTGTAGTTTCACCCATGTTGAACTTTTGTCTAAAGGACTGTGGAGCCTTAATTGAACATGTTAGTATAAATAAAAACACCTCAAATGAATAAGGGATAACAATAAATCGCAATACTTCAATTGTAAAATATCGGAAGCACTGGAATTAGCTGTCTCTCCTATCATCGGAACATACCCTTGAGATAGCCTTTGTAAACCCTTTGAAACTCATGACTTGTGTAGTCCGTTTAGAGGCAATTGAGGTAAATTTAAATTACAATTTGTTTCTCTTAAATTTCAACATTTAAAAAATGGCGGAGAATTCGCGAAATTTATTTTATTTGTAAAATAATTATCCTAATTTGGTAATTGCCGTATTCGGATGTGACATTGATTATTGATACCAATGGCAAACAAAACTAGTTATATTATTCTATTTATCTTGAAACGCATCAGCAATTGATTCCTGGATCATCTTACCAAATTTTGATTGAAAATCTGAATCATTTTTATCAAATTTTTCAATTAATAACCTTGGTGTTTTAAATTCTCTTTGAATTGCAATAGCTTTTTCTAATGATATACCTCTTATTGTCATTAACATCTTGATGAACATTTCTCTACCTGTCATTAAATCACTCTTTGATAGCATTATGTCAAACGCTTCATACAAATGAACACATTCAACTTCATCACTGTCAAACTTTTGTTTAAATTTATTCAATACATTAACATAATCTTTCTGCTGAACTAAATTATTTGATGTTATTACTAACATTCTCTTTTTACTGTAAAATTTAACTAACTGTTTTGTTGTCCTTTCTATGAATTCAACTGTTTCATCTGCATCTTTAGTTCTAATGCAATGAAAATTACTATTTGTCATTGCCATTGATATTGAAGTTTGGATGGCATCTGCCATTGTTTGTAATTCACTACTTGTAACTTCTTCAATTAGATAAAAGACGTTTTCAACTCCTGTTCTTTTCAATCTAAATTTTTGTTCCAGATAACGACCATCTTTGATACTTGATGCTAAATCATCTAATCTTTTTCTTTCTATAATATAATTAAGCACAACCTCTTCGTTTGTTTGTTTGTGTCTAGCAACCCACAACCCATCACCAACTGATAAAGGTGCAACTTTAGCATTAACTCCAGACTCTGTTAATTTATTCAGAAAAAAATCCCGCTGGTTTGTGGCTCTAATTTCTCTATTGTCAATTATAAACAAAATATCAAATGCACCAGGTTCCCAAAAGTGATAATCATGAGATTCATAATTGTATTCCTTCAAATCTCTTGGTCTTTGAGTTGGTTGTTTCTGCCTCGTTCTTTCTGGTGTTGTCATTGTGTCATTTCTGAAAACAATATTATCTGATTCTTTTAAAGTTTTAGCTAATGACTTACCTTCATCAGTTAAATAATATTTCATAGGTCTTCCTTGAACCCTTACCAATTCATGATTTGTTAATGTCTTGATACTGTTCCAAGCTGAGTGTAATTGATTTACACCAGGTTGAGAAACAAAACTTGTTGAACAATATTCTTTAGCCTTATCTATAATTGCATCTTTCACCATTCCATTGAAATTTGAGTCAAATTCCAATAGTGCAAGTAATATACCATAACCACCCGAATTCTTTCTTGGAACATAAGCTTTAGTTGATCTCTTTCTTGTTTTTTTACCATCTTCATCAACTTCAACTGTTGATGTTTTTTTTCTTTTCTTTGAATTCGCTGATTCGGGATCATTAGGTATAGTTGGATAAGTATAACCATTTTCAAGACAGTACATATGCAACTTTGAAGTAAAACTATCGATTAACTTAGGACCAATGAATCTAACTTTGTTCAAATCATCAGGTACAGCTAACCTACCATCATAAACCTTCAAATTATCAAGTGCTCTTGAATACGTCATGGCAAGTTTATGTTGCCGTACCGAACATCTCGTAATCTCTTTTTCTAGCCAATCAATAAAGATTGGCTTCAAGTTTTCAGGTAATTCCATCTATATTTCGTCTTTATTTTTGTGTCAAATATTTACAAAATATTTATTCTCGTGTTTTTGAAGTTTTTCAATTTTTTGTAAATATGATTATGTAATCAAAAGTCGCTCGTCGCTCAAAACTCAAATATAGTGTCGCTTACAAGCACAACCAACTTACAAATATGAAATGTGTCAATTTGGTCATATAGTTTTTGTGGGAACATTCAATAGTCTGATCTCTCTCCTCATAATGCTGATCTATAGTGTATTTATTAGGTGATGGAGCAGCTTACGAAGCGGATAATTTCATGTAAAGAAGAGACATACATAGTCTGATTTAAAAACTAACATAACTAATTCAGGCTTGAGATAAATAAGTTCGAATTTTGCATTAAATTAAAACATCGGGGTACACAAGCCCAAGCCCCAGATATTTTGTTCAATCCATCTGTTTACAAAACTGAAAATTACTTACAAATTAAAGTATCTTCTTTAATAATTTCTGGGCTATTTACATCGGTTAAACGCATATTTATGCAGTTTTAACCGCTAGTTGTTTTAAGCGACGCCTCCAGGCGCTAATGCTAAAACCACAGTGTTTATTCAACCTTCAAGGGGTTTTTGAAAAGGACTTCAACCTTGTAAAGAAGTGATATATACACTTCCTAGTGAGTCGTGATCATACTGACATTCTAATCCAATAAGTTCAGCTCCAAATTAATTATTCGTATCAGGTTAAATAATATACTTTTATTTCATGAGTAATTAATTTTCCGATCGGGTATATAAAAGGATTATAATTACAGAAAATGATCAAATGAGTTATATTTTAAATTTGATCGATAAATTTCAAAAACTTTATAAATAAGCCATGATTTCTCTAATTCTTGTTTTTAGATCTCAACTGATTGATTTATAAAACATCGATAAAATATATAACAAGATGGCTGATTTCGACATTGAAGAAGTCTTACAACAATTAACTACTCCAGAAAAAATTGGTTTACTATCAGGTATTGATTTTTGGCACACATACCCAGTTCCAAGATTAGGAATTCCTTCACTTAGATTAAGTGATGGTCCTAACGGTGTTCGTGGTACCAAATTCTTTGCTGGTGTTCCCGGTGCTGTATTACCAAATGGTACTGCTGTTGCATCAACTTTCGATAAAGAATTGATTAAACAAGGTGGTGATTTAATTGGTGTTGAATCTAAAACTAAAGGTGCTCATGTTAATTTAGGTCCAACTGCAAACATGCAAAGAGGTCCAAATGGTGGTAGAGGTTTTGAATCATTCTCTGAAGATCCATATTTAGCAGGTATTGCCGCATCTCAAGTTGTTTCTGGTATCCAAGGTCATAACGTTTCAGCTACTATTAAACATTATGTTGGTAATGATTTAGAACATGAAAGAAATTCATCTGATTCAATCATTACACCAAGAGCATTGAGAGAAATCTATTTAGAACCATTCAGATTAGCAATTAAAAATTCTAATCCAAAAGCCTTTATGACTGGTTATAACAAAATTAACGGTGAACATGTTTCTCAATCTAACTTATTAATAGAACAAATCTTAAGGAAAGAATGGAACTGGGATGGTACAGTTATGTCTGATTGGTACGGTACTTATACTTCAAAAGATTCAATTGAAAATGGTTTAGATCTTGAAATGCCAGGTCCAGCTAAATATAGAACTACTACTGCCGTTTCAGGTCAGATTGGTTCAAAAGAAATTAATATTAAAGACGTTAATGAAAGAGTTAGAGGTGTTTTAAAATTAGTTAAATATGCTTTAGAATCAGGTATTCCAGAAAATGCACCAGAAACAACTGATAATAATACTCCAGAAACTGCTGCTTTATTAAGAAAAATTGCAAGTGAGTCAATTGTTTTATTAAAAAATGAAGATAACGTCTTACCATTGAAAAAAGAAGAAACCGTTGCTGTTATTGGACCAAATGCTAAAGTTTCATCTTATGCTGGTGGTGGTTCAGCTTCTTTACTTCCATACTATACCGTTACTCCATATGAAGGTATTTCAAATAAAATTGGCTCAAACCCACCATATGCTTTAGGTGCTGAAAGTTACGTCACATTACCAGCATTGGGTACTCAATTAAGACATCCAGATAATGGTGAAGTTGGTTACCGTTTATCATTCTTCCATGAAGCTCCAGGCACTGAAAACAGAACTAAATTTGATGAATTACATTTAAACAGTTCACATAACATTTTATTTGATTATAAGAATGAAAAAGCTCGTGAAATCTTTTATGGTGATTTTGAAGGTATTTTCGTTCCTGAAGAAACTGCTGATTATAAATTTGGTTTAACTGTTATTGGTACTGCTCAATTATTCGTTGATGGTAAATTAGTCGTTGATAACAAAACTAAGCAAACCAATGGTAATTCTTTCTTCTCAACTGGTACTATTGAAGAACAAGGCACTATTAGATTAGAAGGAGGGAAGGAATATAACATCAAAATTGAATGGGGTTCAGGTAAAACTCATACCATTAAACAAGCTTCAGGTGTTGATTTCTTAGGTAATGGTGCTATCGCATTTGGTGCTACAAGAGTCATCGATCATCAAGAAGAAATTAAGAGAGCTGTTAAATTAGCCAAATCTGTTGACAAGGTTATTTTAAGTGTCGGTTTGAATGGGGATTTTGAATCTGAAGGTTATGATAGAAAAGATTTAGCATTACCAGGTTACACCAATGAATTGGTTGAAGCAGTTTTAGATGCTAATCCAAACACCGTTGTTGTTAATCAATCAGGTACTCCAGTTGAATTCCCATGGATCAAAAAAGCTAAAGCTCTTGTCCAAGCTTGGTTTGGTGGTAATGAACTGGGTAATGCTATTGCTGATGTCTTATATGGTGATGTTAACCCATCTGGTAAATTATCATTAACATTTCCAATTAAATTTCAAGATAACCCAACTTACTTGAACTTCAGAACTGAAAGAGGTAGAGTCTTATATGGGGAAGATATCTTCATTGGCTACAGATACTATGAAAAATTACAAAAGCAAGTGGCATTCCCATTTGGTTATGGTTTATCTTATACGACATTTGCATTCTCAGATTTGAAAGTTACTGCTGATGAAGATAATGATAAAATTAAGGTTTCTGTTAAAGTTAAAAACACTGGTTCTGTTGACGGTAAAGAAGTTGTTCAAATTTACGTTGCTAAACCAGACTCTGATGTTATTAGACCAGTTAAAGAATTGAAAGGTTTCGAAAAGGTTTCATTAAAAGCAGGTGAAGAAAAAACAGTTGAATCTGAATTAATCTTAAAAGATTCAGTTTCATTCTTCGATGAATACTACAATGAGTGGTCTCAACAAGCTGGTGAATATCAAATCCAAGTTGGTCCATCTTCTGATGATATTGAATTAATCGAATCATTCAAAGTTGAAAAGGCTAAATTCTGGACTGGTTTATAAGGAAAAAAACAAATAATTTAATGGTACATTATGACTTTAGAGTTAAAGCTTGTATTGCTAATAAATATATTTAGGGTTAGTTTTCAAATGTAACAATTTTCCAGATTAATCTTTATGAATATTAAAGACTAATTTCTTGACGACTTTATTGGTATCAACATCACTTTGTGAGTTTGATCTTTTTTTAGTTTGGATCTTTTCAACCTCAAATGAAACGTAATTTTTTCTATTCTTTCTTGGTGGTGTAACAAATGATGGGATTCTAATCTGTTGATTATTAGTCCATGTGGTAGTTAAGGGTATTTCGTTACTTATTTCACCCCCTATTTTTTGAAACTTGATATATCCTGGAAACTCATCAATATTCAAATCTTTTAATGCCCTCTTTTGTACTGATTCTTTCCTTATCACAGTTGGTGAGAGTTCAATATTTTCTTTGTCGTATGTGAAGTCGTTTTCATCTTGTGTATTAACATTCAAAGTGGAAGCCAGTAGGATTTCTGTTGAATAATCTTTTTCATCGCTAAATATAGTGAACCCAAGTTGAGGTATTGGTTTATTCTTGAAGAATTTTGATATATTTACACTATTATTATTGCTGTTATCTTGTACTAATTGACGTTTTGGAGAGGGGGTTTGTCTTGGAGATGAAGATCTTGATTTGATAGTAGTGTTGATATATTTCAAATCATCTTTCAATGGCGATATTTGAGGAGTTGAAGATTTGGAAAGTGGCAGTTGTCTAATGTTGCTATCTTTCGATGATAGGACTATTCTTTTTGGGGATGGGGATCTTGACATCATTGTTTGTATGGTAAACTATGGTTCTTGCGAATATAATAAGAGTATCAAGGCGGATATTGAGTTGTTCTTATATAAAAGTAGCTAAAAGTACCTTTCAGATTTACACACAAATTTCAAACGAATTAAAAAAACAAAAAACACATAAAAATCAAAATAAACAAAAAAAATAGTCGCGCGATCGCGTTTTTGAATGAAATAAAGCGTGTCGATGAGGCATGAAAAAGTTAAATATTAAAGATTAAGATGCCACTTGGTGATACTTGGGTAGCTTCTCGCATCTGTGCTGGTACTTTCCATTGGTGCAAAGCCATGTAGAGGATCTGGTTGATGTTTCTGCTGTGTCTGTGTCAGATTTAATGGAAAGTAATGAGTCTTCTTCATCTCTATGTTTATATGCTGGAGGTGGTGAGTAAATTTCAACTAATGGGCTCAAAACATAAATTTGGCTTTTAAATGTTAGTTCATTCAACTCTTGACTCAATTTCATCTTTTCTGATTTTCCTTGACTGATTGTAAATTCAGATCTAGTTGAATCATTAGTTTCTATACCGAAAGTTAAAGTGATAAAATGAGTTATTCTCATCCCAACCATTTCTAAATCATCATATTGATTGCTATTATAAGGATAGACTTTGAACAGCATCTTCTTAGGGACTTTGATACTCCAATTTTCTTCAACTGGTTCAAAAGCATTTTGCCCCAGTTTGAAACATTGATAATAAAGAGTTTGCTTTTGACTGTTAAGATAACATAAATAAGACTCACTAAATGGAGATGTTGGACATCTAACCTTTTGCATGAATTCAACTTTAACATATTTTAATCTTCCTGTTTTATTCAAAGTCTCCATTGGTGTTGCATTTATGGAAATGTTCAAATAATCACCCAATTTACAAACTTTTGATTGAATGCAAATATTGTATTGTAATCTTCCTCTCCAATCCCCAATTGAAGAGATACAGTCAGATGGTAGTAAAGAATTTTCACTAGGAGATCTTATGATTGTAATGGGTTTAAAAATTGGTTTAAATATTTCTTTATTAGAATCAATTCTCACTTCAATATGATACATTCTTGATCCTAAATATGAAATTATACTCTCTGGAGTTATAGCATCAATTGAAAATTGAAATGGAAAAGTATAAACACCTTTCAATAACAGACCAGAGGGTGGGAAGTATTGATAACAATCGTCTAAAGTTGTTTTGCTATTCTTGTTAATTAAGCGCCTGCTTTGGTTTGTTTTAGAGAACATAACATCAATAGTTTGGCCAATGAATTTGACTTGAATTGATTTAATAGGAATAGACTGTCTATTAACTCGAACATGAAGAAGACCTCTTAAGACACTTGGTTGACTTTGATCTATTTCAGCTTTATTCAAACCTTTAACAACAACTGTATCATCAACTGTGATCAATTTGATACTATATTGATTCGTTAAATAGTTGTAAGTTTCTGTGATCTTTTTAAACCATTCAATGTTCATATTGATCGATCCTAATCACCGCTCACTCTGAATATTTCTGTAACTGAATCCTGACAATAAAATTAGAGTGTACTATCATGGTACAAAAAGAAATCTTTGAATTAAAAATAATAAGTAAACAAATTCATGTTTGTGTCAATAACTCCACATTGTTTTGAAGTTCAAAAACACAAATAGCGCCTCCTGGTTTCGATCCAGGGACATCAGGGTTATGAGCCCTGCGCGCTTCCACTGCGCCAAGGCGCTAGACTTGGATACCTCAATAATTGACCTGTTTCCCCAATTGTGCACACGGCAATATCGGCAATATCGTGAATTTACTCTACCTGTATCTGAAAATTTAGTATGTTATAGCCATAGAGATTCTGGATTGTTTTATACAACTTAATACGTGTAGAAGTAGCTACAAGTTGTTTTATTCTAATTTATATTCCTTACAACCCCGATTTGGAGATATTCGCGATTCAGATCTGGCCCGACCCGAGCCAAAATTTCTGCCCTAAAAGAGTAAATTCCCACCTTCTGGAACGGCAAATTGGATAAGGTCACTAGCCACTGATTAGATTAAGATTTGACACATTTAGCGTGCAGAGATCAGAAGGACACTTAAGAACAGCTCCAATCTCAGTGACTCTCTCTTAATTCGACACCCGATCTAATCTTATAAAATCATATGTGAACTTCGTTTGTTTCCCGCATCAATTTAAGTAATCTGCATGTGAAAAAAAAATAGTCATCGAGAAAAAATCGACAACAATTATTTCAGTTACTTCTTCTCTAAACAGTTCCGCAAATCCAACTCATAACTCACTCTTTTAATTATGAGAATCAGTCACAAGTTACAGAAGGCTCATGAGGAAGACTCAAAGCCAACTTTCTCATTTGAGTTCTTTGTTCCTAAAACAAGTCAAGGTGTTCAAAACTTATACGATAGAATGGATAGAATGTATAATTTGAATCCTCAATTTATTGATGTCACTTGGAACGCTGGTGGTAGATTATCAAACTTGACCACTGATATTGTCCAAACTGCTCAATCTGTCCTAGGTTTAGAAACCTGTATGCATTTAACCTGTACTAATATGCCTATTGAATTAATTGATAAAGCTTTAAAAGATGCTTATGATTCTGGTTGTCAAAACATTTTAGCATTGAGAGGTGATCCTCCTGTGGAAGGAGGTGAATGGACCCAAACTGAAGGTGGTTTTAGATACGCCAAAGATTTAGTTAAATATATTAGAGAAAAATATGGTGATCATTTTGATGTTGGTGTTGCAGGTTACTCTGAAGGTAATACTGAAGGTACAGATCATGATTTATTGATTGATTATTTGAAAGAAAAAATTGATGCAGGTGCTAATTTTATTATCACCCAAATGTTTTATGATGCTGATCTTTTCATTGATTGGTGTACAAAGTTAAGAGCTAAAGGTATTACCGTTCCAATTATTCCTGGTATTATGCCAATTTCAACTTATGCTGCTTTTCAAAGAAGAGCCACTTGGTGTGAAATCAACGTTCCTGAACATATGGAATCAAGATTACTTGAAGTTAAGGATGATGATCAAGCAGTTAGATCATTAGGTACTGAATTAATTTCAGAAATGTGCCAAAAATTAATAGATTCAGGTTTTGTTAAGCATTTACATTTTTATACTATGAATTTAGAAAAATCATCAATTATGGTTCTTGAGAAATTAGGTTTAATTTCATCAAAGGGTATTGATCAATTACCATGGAGAAAATCATTAAATCCAAACAGAAATAATGAAACTGTTAGACCAATCTTTTGGAAAAATAGAAAATACAGTTATATAACGAGAACAAAAGACTGGGATGAATTTCCAAAT
This sequence comes from Phaffomyces opuntiae, assembly GCA_003707165.2. Lineage (NCBI taxonomy): Eukaryota > Fungi > Ascomycota > Saccharomycetes > Phaffomycetales > Phaffomycetaceae > Phaffomyces > Phaffomyces opuntiae. Next base: position 49,371 of record PPNH02000049.1, read on the forward strand.
GGTAGATGGGGTGATCCAAACTCTGCAGCATTTGGTGATGTTGAACTATTTACTTCAGGTTTATTACGTCAATCTGCTAAAAGATCAATTGAATTATGGGGTGAACCAAAATCTTTAAATGATTTAACTAATTTAGTTATCTCTTATTTACAAGGTAAAGTTAATTCATTACCATGGTCAGATACTCCAATCTCATCTGAAATTGATTCTTTCAAATCTCAACTAATAGAGTTAAATCAACAAGGTATTTTAACTATCAATTCACAACCTCAAGTTAATGGTTTAGCTTCAACTGATCCAGTCTATGGATGGGGTCCAAAGAATGGGTTTGTTTATCAAAAGCAATACTTAGAATTCTTAATTCCTAAGACAAAACTAAATTCATTAATCGAAAAAATTGATCAAATCAATAAACCATCAAACTCTCATTCTAATTCAAAAGATGATTTCAATTTATTAACTTATTTCACAATTGACTCGAATGATGACTTACATTCAAATTCAAAAGATGATTCAGCAAATGCTGTCACATGGGGTATTTTCCCAGGTCAAGAAGTTTTACAACCAACAATTGTTGAAAAAGTTTCATTTTTAGCCTGGAAAGATGAAGTTTTCAGAATTGTTGAAGAATGGGCTTCTATCTTTGATGCTGCAACTGAATCTAAAAATGTTATCAAATCTTTAGTCAATGATTATGCTTTAGTTAATATCGTTGATAATGATTTTGTTGGTGAAGACAAAATCTTTACATTATTCCAAGATTTATAAACAAACCATCATGAACTCAACAATCATATTCCCACATTTTGAAACTCCTCCAATTTTATTCACAACTCATCGAATTTCAACATTTCAATTCTTACTTTAACTAATTTCTAGCATGAATTCTTTTTAATGACAAAAATACTGTTCAATACAACACATTTATAGAAATATAACATGCACATCAACTGTGCAATTAATCAATGGGATTAATGAGAGTGGCTACATCCATATTTGCAAATATTAGCTTCTTTATCCTAAATAATAAAAGTTTATTATATTTAATTAATTTGTAGACAACCTCGAGACGTTTACTATGATATTCCAGCAGTTTATACACAGCAATTAGAAATCACTTTTACTAGTAATAAATAGTAGATAGATCTCTAATAGTAGTGTCTGTACTACTACTACTACTACCATTATCACTAGTACTAGCACGCCGATTAATGGTGCGGTTAGGAACGATGCAGAGAATATGCACTTTAAGTTTTGAATACGTCAATCGATTTATTGTTTAATTCCAGCTCAGTTACAATCAATAATCCAGATGAAGTCGTCTTTATTGGCTACCATTCTCTTTGGTACACTTGTCTCTGCCCAGGTAAATCTTCAATTGGTTGCAAATTGGGAAAATCCACCATTTGAACTGAGATTATTGTAAGTTGTTCAAACTCTTATCTTAATTCATTATCAACACGCGTTACTAACTATGTATTATTTAGAGAGACTGTTGCCTCAGAAAATGAAAGTTATTACAGTGCAGCACTGGCTAAGATTGCATCTTTTTCCATCTCTGACAATGAAGAAGATGAAGATGAGGAAGAAGATATGTGTGTTAAAACAGATGAAGAATTATACGAATCAGTCTTCGAGTTATTAACTCCAATTGAACGTTCATTATACGATATTCCATTATCTAACAAATATTACTCTCCAAGAATCATTTCCCATTTCAAATATTATAACGAATCAGTAATTCCTAAATTTGAATCCAAATTGAAGAATAAATGTGGTGACGTTACTAAAACGTGGTTACAATATAACGATGTTGTTTATTGCAATCCTGATGATGTTTACGCTTTGATGACTGATAAACAAACCGTGTCTGATGATGAAATCTTGTTGCCTTTTGATAGAGTTATCGGTACTTCTGGTCCAATTCTAATATTATATGGTAATGTTAAAGATGAAAAGTTTAAACAATTTATTTCAAATTTATATCAAAGTTCAACTGATGGCAAATTTAGATTCGTTTGGAGATATATCAGTGATAATGTCGAAGAAAGAGAAATTTTGAATGGGTATGGAATTGACTTAACTTTGAAAAGAACCGATTATATTGTTATTGATGATCGTGATCTTAATAAAGGTGATCAAAAAGTTCTTAGAGTGGAAGAAGAATCAGTTGATGAAGAAACCTCAAACAACTCATTCCTGGATAAATATTCCGAAACAATTGAATCGATAAGTCAAGAAGATCTTGAAACTTTAGATTTAAGACTAAGTTCGTTTGCTTTATCAAGTGATAATCATACTGAAAATTTCGAGAATTTGAAAAAAATTATCAATGGTTTACCAAAATTCACCAAAGAAATCTCAAATAAACCAGTTTCTCAAGAACTTGTTGATCAAGTTGAACATAATGCAAGAATTGGGCTGACCTCTGAAAATAGTGCTATTTTTGTCAACGGTTTACCGATCGATGAAAATAATCAAAATGTTTTTGGAATTTATGATAGAATCAAATCAGAACTTGCAATTATATCACAGTTGAAAAGCCTTGGATTTGATTCCTTCAATGCTAAAGATTTATTAGCTAAATTTTCATTATATACAATGTTTAAAAATCAGGGTAGTCAAGCATCACAAAGATATTTAGTTGAAACTGAAACAAGTCCAGTTATTTTTTTCAATGATATTGAAACTGATAAAAGATATGCTGGTTTCCCAAATGATTTACGTGTTTATTTGCAAAGATATCAATTTGGTGAAGTTCCTCCTTTAAAGCAAAATATTCATTCAACTGTTTTCATTATCAGACCAACTAATAAAGAAGATTTAGCAAGTTTAGTCAATGTCCTTTCCCAAATTACTCAATATTCAATCGCTCAAAGAATTGGTATTATTCCGTTGATTGAAAGCGAAGAAGATGCTTTAATCGCTAATAATATTTATCATCTTACTGAAACTAAAGGTGTTATGAAAGCCTTTAAATATATTCAAAGTTTAATCAAAGAAGAAGGTGAACCAAAAAAACTAACTGAAAAGGATTATGTCGCTGAACTCATTCAACCATTTTTAACCAATTTTGATGTTTCAACCCCTTCAATTATCACTAATGGTTATTTCTTTAATTATGACTCTGATTGGCCATATACTGTGAGTAGACAAGTGACTGCAGATGTTCAATATTTAACAGGATTAATTTACAATAATAGAGTTAAAGATCCTGAAGATTTAGCAGAAGTGTTCTACCAAGGTAGTAAAGAACGTCGTAATACTTTAGTCGCTCCAGATGATCCAACTGAATATCAATATAAGGTTATTACACCTGAATTTTTAGAAAAATTAAGTTATTCAGAAAACCATGTCTTAGAATATCAGAAGGATAATAAACAAAAACAAATTGACTATTCAACTTTAACATTAGGTGGTAGTTTAGGTTCAAAATTCACTTTAGAACAATTATTAGAGATTTTGAAATATGCTGAAATCACTGAAACTAATTTCAAAATAAGAGTCATTGATCAATCTGATGGTATTAGTTTCATTGGACCATTGAAACAATCTTTGAACGGATCAATTGAAGAAGCTATTGAATTTATTGAAAAAGTCTTAGAAGAACATGAATTTGCACCATATGAACAAAATCAAATCATTGGTGATTTATTATCAACTATTGGCATCAAAGATAAAGATTTCATTTTCGTTAATGGGCGTTATATTAAATTGAATAAATTGATTGATGCTTCAACTGTTGAATTTTTGATTGAAAATGAATTAGATTCAAGATTAGCCATTATTGAAGCATTATTAAAAGACCGAAAATTCATTCCTACAATCCATAATTTCCAAACTTGGTATGAAATTTTTTCATCTGTTATCACTAAAGCTTATCATGTTGATCCGGTTGGTTTAACACAAGCAGTTGCAACAAGATATGATTTCAGTAATGCTAAAACAGATAAATCTATCAGATTCAATGATAAAGCAACAAGTGACATTCATTTCTTATTAACTGTTGATCCTGCTGAAGAATTATCCCAAAGATTAATTTCATTAGTTGATCTGGTTAAGGAATTACCATTTGTTTCTGTTGAAATTTTATTACAACCTCAATTAAAATTAGAAGAATTAAAAGTTAAAAGATTTTATTTAAGTAATATCCAATCTAAGCCAAAATTTGATGAAAATGGTGACATTGAAGAAACAGAATACGTTAAATTTGAAAACGTTCCAGAAAAAGTCATATTTGCATTAGATGTTGATGTTCATCCAAGATGGATTGTTGTTCCAAAAGAAAGTAGATCAGATTTAGATAACGTTTTATTAGAATCATCAGGTCCTGTTACTGCTACTTATGAATTAGAAAACATTATTATTGAAGGTAATGCATTCACTGATAAAACATCTCAAGCTCCAACTGGGTTATCTATTCAAGTTCAAGGCTCAGATACCAATGTCATGATGTTATTAGGTTATTTACAATTGAAAGCAAATCCAGGTTTATGGGATTTTAGTATTCAAGATGGTAAATCCTCTGAAATATATTCATTATTAAGTATTGATAGTTTAAAGAATGTCGATGAAACTGTCCATGATTCAATTCAAATTCCGTTATTTGATTTACATGGAGTTCATATTTTCCCAAGAGTTACTAAAAATGAAGGTAAAGAAAATGAGACTTTAATCATTACTGATATTAGTTCAGCTCAAGAAAAGAAATCTGAAGAAGAAGAAGTTGAAGAAATGAAAGAAGAGGTAAAGAAAAGTGGATTTTTCTCAAGTTTATTATCCAAAAAGGATAAAAAGGAAGAAAACAAGAAACAAGCTGATATTAATATCTTCACCATTGCTAGTGGACACTTATATGAACGTTTGGCAAGTATCATGACAGCATCAGTCATGGCCAATACTAAACATACTGTTAAGTTCTGGTTAATTGATAATTATATGTCTCCAACTTTCAGAAAATTCTTACCACATTTAGCTGAAAAGTATGGATTTGAATACGAACTGATCACTTATAAATGGCCATCATGGTTACATGGACAACGTGAAAAGCAAAGAACTATTTGGGGTTATAAAATCTTATTCTTAGATGTATTATTCCCACAAGATTTAGATAAGGTTATTTTCGTTGATGCTGATCAAATCGTCCGTACTGATATGAAAGAATTAGTTGATTTAGATTTAGAAGGTGCACCATATGGATATACTCCAATGGGTGACTCAAGAGAAGAAATGGAGGGATTTAGATTTTGGAAACAAGGTTATTGGAAAGACTATCTTGGAGATCAATACAAATATCATATCAGTGCATTATACGTGATTGATTTGAAAAGATTTAGGGAAATTGCAGCAGGTGATAGATTAAGACATCATTATTCATTATTATCAAAAGATCCAAATTCATTATCCAATTTAGATCAAGATTTACCAAATAATCTACAACATCAATTGAAAATTTTCTCATTACCACAGGATTGGTTATGGTGTGAAACATGGTGTGCCGATGAAGGATTGAATACTGCTAAGACCATTGATCTTTGTAATAATCCATTGACTAAAGAGCATAAGTTAGATAGAGCTCGTCGTCAAATACCTGAATGGAATGTTTATGATTCTGAAATTCAAAAACTACATGATGAAATTTTTGATATTAAAGCTGAAGAAGAAGACAAAATTGATGAAATAATCCAAGAAGAAGAAGAACAGCTGAACCATGATGAACTATAATCATATGTGAGGTTTTTAAAATTATAGAAATAAAAGATAGTAACTGTCACTTCATTGTAGGCCGGAACTGAAACATCAAATGATCTCGGAATTCAGAACTGTAATGGGCTTTGATTTTATAAAATTGTCTCGATCTTAGAAGGTGAAATTGTTAGTGTTTATACAAGAAGCTTCGCTCTATCGAGGCACAATATAACTCAAAATATGCTGAGAATAACGGTACGGAAACCCTTGAGCTTCCAGGTTGCTAGATTGGCTCATCAGTATAGATATAATTCATCATTAGATAGAAAATCAACAGAATCAAATGACACAAAAAGGCTTTTAAATGAAACTCTTAAAATGGATACGAAAGTTGAGAAACCGACAAAAAGCACTACCATAAAACCATTAACTATTGATAAGTTGAAAAAACCTGATCAGAATTCAATTGAAAGAATCAATGGTTCGATCATTAAAGTCCCCACACCTAAAGAATTAAAGAAACATTTGGATACTTACATCATTGGACAAACTACCGCTAAAAAAGTTATGTCAGTGGCGGTATATAACCATTATTTAAGGATCAATGATAAATCAAAGAAACTGGCTAAAAAATTAGAAGCTGAAAGAATTGAAAAAGATGATGCAATGTATAAATTATCAGAAAGTGAAATTGAACCAAAAACTCAATTACCTGAAACAATAGGATTCAATATTGAAGATTTACAAGATGAAGATTTAGAACTAAGCAAATCGAATATACTGTTATTAGGACCAAGTGGATCAGGTAAGACTTTAATAGCAAAGACGTTAGCAAAGACGTTAAATGTTCCATTTGCAATTACTGATTGTACACAATTGACACAAGCTGGTTACATTGGTGAAGATGTAGAGTTATGTATTCAAAGATTGCTGATAAGTAGTGGATATGATGTGGAGAAAACTGAAAAGGGGATTATTGTATTGGATGAAGTTGATAAATTATCAAAACCTTCAGTTGGTAATGGTACTAAAGATGTAAGCGGAGAAGGTGTTCAACAAGCTTTATTAAAATTAATTGAAGGGTCAACAGTTCAAATCCAAGTCAAAAGACCAGCTAATAAAGGAAAAGATTCCAAGGGTAACATGAGTACGATAAATAAGAATGAAATCTATCATATTGATACAAGTAATATATTGTTCGTCTTGATGGGAGCTTTTGTTGGACTAGATAAACATATTGCTAAAAGAGTAGTTGAGAATAATATCGGGAAAGAATTTATCGAAGAAGATAACTCTATAAGACAAATTGAATTGAAAAATGGTAAAAAATTATCATCTTTAGAATTAGTCACCCCACAAGATCTAACTTCATTTGGTATGATTCCTGAACTAATTGGTAGAATTCCAATAATTACAGGATTAGACTCATTAACAGAAACAAATTTATTCTCAATTTTAAAAGAACCTAAGAATGCATTATTAAACCAGTACAAATACATTTTTGAACAATTTGGTGTTAAGTTATTCATCACTGAAAATGCATTAATGAAGATATCAAAACTAGCATTGAAAGAAGGAACAGGAGCCAGAGGGTTAAGAGGTATTATGGAGAGATTGTTATTAACGGTAAATTATGAATGTCCGGAGAGTGGTGTTGATTATGTTTTGATTAACGGAGACACTGTTGACTCGATTAATTCAGGTAAAATCGAAGCTAATTATTACAGTGAACAAAAACGTGACAGTCTCTGGGAAGATGTATATAGAGAAGACCCAGCATTAGCAGAAAGTATTAGATAGAGCGTGTAAATAAAAATATAAACCAAAATTCTATTGTTCTATTTGTGGATATTTTCGGCAATGCAGGTGAAGCATAGAAGTAGCTACTGACATGGAAAATTATATGGTCTGAAAAAGACGAAAATCCACGAAAAGGGGCTTTAAACGCAGCAGTATGAGACGCAAACAGAGTGATGGTTTGAGGAGATTCGCTGCTGACCCATTTAGGCGTGTAGGATCATTAGGCCTGGGCCATGGCTCAAACACCAGACATTAATAAGAAATGGCACCCAGACATCTCGAGAAATGACACATTTTTTAGTAATGCGAAAAAAGTCTCGAACGACTGAAAATCAGTGACATCAAAATTTACGAAAATGCAACTTCCCTTATTCGTTAACTTATAAATTTGAATCAATCTTCATCTATTTGTTCTATTTATTTCTATTTATTCACACTTGATTTACTTTATTTATTTATAGAACTCAGTTCTCCAGTTTCACTTTCAACTCCTTGAACAACAAGTTTCCCGTGACACTTAAGCCTACAGATAATAGATAACAAGCTTGAGAAGAATCATCCGCAGAGAAATATAAAGTGGCACAGGTGACAGACACCATTCTCATACGATGGATAACCCACAAAGTTCAAGAAGACCCTCCTCAGGGATCTTCTCCGCAAAAGAGAACAGGTCGGAGACATCTATCACTTCTGATTCTACATTCATGAGTGAATTAGATCCAGATGAATACAGCCAGTCTAATAAATACAAAGAATCTGCAGATGCTATATTGCCGCTCAAAGCTAACTACACACATTTAAGAAAGGCAGAGTCACACATTGTATCAGAAGCAAAGAGTCACAGGCAGAGTTTATCTCAATTTTCAAAACGTGTGACAATGACACCATTTGAGACGAGCAATCCTTCCAATAACGCAAATATCACTCCAAAGCCTGTTAGCTCTGCTTTTTCAAAAATCAAAAATTTCACCTCAAACTCATCCAAGCTGATTTCAAGTATCCCTAGAACAACATCCAGTAATTCGAAGGATCATGCTAGTAGGTTGCAAAGAAATGCTGAAAAATGGACTTGCTTAAAAAGACTAAATGGTGAATACAGACCAAATGATCCATTAACTTACTCAGAAATAAGGATATCAACATTTCTAGATTATTATGATAGATATTTGAATGGTATTGGAACTTCTAATGAAACCGAAGATATTTTGGCATTTTGGTCAATTTCAATTCTGAAATATTTAACAGGTGTGAATGTTTTAGTTACTGAAAATATATTAACAGAGTTCAAAAACTTCAACCTGAAACATATGGATAAGATGAGAATCCTAAGATTTGATGATCCAGTTTATCCTCTTGAATGGCATTGGCAACTAGCAATAGATAATCCGACATCTGAAGTGTACAATTATTCACTAAAACCAATTCTTCATACTGTCAACAATTCAACAGGTTATGCAAGACAGATAGGACCAGTCAATTATCATAATGTTCATGGTGGTGCATTATCAGATTTACCATTTTCTAGGAATTCTTTTACGTTCATATTAGCATACAGTCTATTTTTTGAAATAAAAGAAGATGAATGGGTTTCAACGCTAACTGAATGTTATAGAATACTTCAACCTGAAGGAACCATTAATCTTCTCGTGATAGATTTCATTCCAAGTAATTGCTTGAATTCGAAATATAATGATTTTTTCACAAGAATTAGAAATTATTTGATACAGAACGGGATTGATCCAATGCCATGTAGAAAAACAATAAGAAGATTAAAAGAATCAGGATTTGAAGAAGTTAAATACAGTTTGATATCATTAAGAAAAGGAATGCCTAATAAGATTGGTAAAATGAATGATTTTATCTTAGGATTTTTCGAATACATGATATTTGACAAAATAGCTAAAAAGTTTATGACAGATAATGAGTTAAATGAGTTCAGAACGTTGAGACTACAATTCAATCAAGATTTAAGGGATGGTAATTTAGTTGATGAGTTTGGTGAAGTTTATTTTATGTTTGCATTTGGTAAAAAAGATATTTTGTAATGATAATGAAAATATGGCTGAATTTTATAATTAATGATTAGTATGTAAGGTACTAACTAATACAGCTTATATATTCAAAAAAATGTGTTAATAAGTAATTTTGAATTAATAGTACTCATATTAGTTGGTGCTGACACTTACTGCTATGACCCATCGCTCGGCGTAATTTTCGGCACTAACAAAAATCAAAAGTTCATCAAAAGAAAAAAAAAAGTTGATCAAAATTCAATTAAAATTCACTAAATTTTTATGTTTTCAGTGAGAAATTCCAATTGTTTAAATTCATTCAGATTCCAAATTATTAGAAACTTATCAACAAACATTAAAATGTCAACTGAATCCAAACAGGAATGGACCGCTACAAAGGTGAGTGATCAACCCTTTCAATCGATCTCGTTCCATTAAGAAAAAAATGGCGTATCTGATTTCATTTTCAGCGCTAAACAGATAATAAATGGGATCACGATGGCAAAATTTGGAATTATTTTGAAGAACCACAATACTAACAATCTTCACACAGGTTCGTAACACCTTTTTAGACTATTTCAAAGAACGTGGTCATACATTTGTTCCATCTTCCTCTGTCGTCCCATTTGACGATCCAACTTTATTATTCGCTAATGCTGGTATGAATCAATATAAACCAATTTTTTTGGGTACTGTTGAACCAACTTCTGATTTCTACAACTTGAAAAGTGCTGTCAACTCCCAAAAATGTATAAGAGCTGGTGGCAAACATAACGATTTAGAAGATGTTGGTAGAGATTCTTATCATCATACTTTTTTCGAAATGTTGGGTAACTGGTCATTTGGTGATTATTTCAAAAAAGAAGCCATTGAATACTCATGGGAACTATTAACTAAAGTCTATGGCTTACCAGAAGATCAAATTTATGTCACTTATTTTGGTGGTGATGAATCATTAGGTTTGGAACCAGATTTAGAAGCTAAAGCACTATGGGAAGCTGTTGGTGTTCAACCAAAAAGAATCTTACCAGGTTCAGTTAAAGATAACTTCTGGGAAATGGGTGATCAAGGTCCATGTGGTCCATGTTCTGAAGTTCATTTTGATAGAATTGGTGGTAGAGATGTTGCTCATTTAGTTAATGAAGATGATCCAAATGTTATTGAAATCTGGAATAACGTTTTCATGCAATATAACAGAGAAGCAGATAAATCGCTAAAACCATTACCTGCTAAACATATTGATACTGGTTTAGGTTTTGAAAGATTAGTTTCAATCTTACAAAATGTTAGCTCCAACTATGATACTGATGTTTTTCAACCTTTATTCAAAAGAATTCAAGAAATTACTGGTGCTAGAGAATACACAGGTAAATTTGGTGATGAAGATGTTGATGGTATTGATACTGCTTACAGAGTTCTGGCCGATCATGTTCGTACCTTAACTTTTGCTATCTCAGATGGTGGTGTTCCAAATAATGAAGGTAGAGGTTACGTTTTAAGACGTATCTTAAGAAGAGGTGCTAGATATACCAGAAAATACTTCAACTATCCAATTGGTAACTTCTTCTCTCAATTAGCTCCAACTTTAATTGAACAAGTCAAAGATATTTTCCCAGAAGTTGCCAAAAACGTTGATAATACTTTTGAAATTTTAGATGAAGAAGAAGCTTCATTCTCAAGAACTTTAGATCGTGGTGAAAAATTATTCGAACAATATGCTCAATTAGCTAAAAAATCAGAAAACAAAACTTTAAACGGTAAAGATGTTTGGAGATTATATGATACTTATGGTTTCCCAGTTGATTTAACTCAATTAATGGCTGAAGAAGCTGGCTTAAAAATCGATGAAGAAGGTTTTGAAAAAGCTAGAATCGCTTCTTATGAAGCTTCAAAGGCTGGTGGTAAATCTAAAACTGCATCAATTCTAAAATTAGATGTTCATGCTTTAGGTAAATTATCAGATGATAAAGTTATTAAAACTAATGATGAAGCTAAATATGGATTTGAAAACATTAACTCTAAAATCTTAAGAATTCATGATGGTGAAAACTTCGTTGAAGAAATCACTGATATTACAAAAGAATATGGTATTATTTTAGATAAAACTCCATTTTATGCTGAACAAGGTGGTCAAGAATATGATACTGGTAAAATTGTCATTGATGGTAAAGCTGAATTCAACGTTGAAAACACTCAACAATATGCTGGTTTCGTTTATCATACTGGTAGATTAGTTGAAGGTTCATTAAAAGTTAATGATGAAGTCATTGCAGGATATGATGAATTAAGACGTTGGCCAATCAGAAACAATCACACTGGTACCCATATTTTAAACTTAGCTCTAAGATCAGTATTAGGTGATGAAGTTAACCAAAAAGGTTCTTTAGTTGCACCAGAAAAATTAAGATTTGATTTCTCAAATAAACAAGGTTTAACATTAAAAGAATTAGAACAAGTTGAAAAAATCTCAAATGATGAAATTAAAAAATCCCAAATTGTTTATTCAAAAGAGGTTCCATTAGAAACTGCTAAATCTATCTTTGCCGTCAGAGCTGTGTTTGGTGAAACTTATCCAGATCCAGTTAGAGTTGTTTCAATTGGACATTCAGTTGAAGAATTATTAGAAAATCCAGAAAATCCAAAATGGCATGAAGTTTCCATTGAGTTCTGTGGTGGTACCCATGTTGCTAAAACTTCCGATATTAAAGATTTCGTCATTGTTGAAGAATCAGGTATTGCTAAAGGTATTAGACGTATTGTTGTTGTTACTGGTAATGAAGCTCATGAAGTTCAAAGAATTGCTAAAGAATTTGAAACTGAATTAATTAAAATTGGTGAACTTGAATTTGGTCCATTCAAAGAAAAGAAATTAAAAGAAGCTGGTGTTAAACTAGGTCAACTAAATATCTCCGTTTTAAGTAAAAACTCATTAAAAGATTTATTTAACAAATATGATAGATCTTATAAAGATGAATTAAAAGCTCAACAAAAAGCTGAAAATAAGAAAACTTTAGATGCCGTTAAAGAATACTTTACTGCTAATGAAAAATCAAACTTCTTAGTTAAATACATTGATATAAGTTCAAATGCTAAAGCCATCACTGAAGCTATTAACCATATCAAATCAAAAAACCCAGAAAAATCCATTTATATTTTCACTGGTAATTCAGATAAAGTTGCACATGGTTGTTACGTTTCTAACTCAGCCATTGAAAAGGGTGTCAATGCTTCTGAATTAGCTCAATCTGCTTCCCAATTCATTGGTGGTAGAGCTGGTGGTAAAGGTAACATCGTTCAAGGTATGGGTGATAAATTAGAAGGTATTGAAGATGCAGTTAAAGAAATTGAAAAATTATTATCAGAAAAACTGACTATTTAAATCCAATCACCGCATATATATAAGACAAATAATATGGTCTCATGATAAGCTAACTGAGAGATAACACTGAGTCATAATGATGGGGGAATGTTTAATTTCTTGTAATACATAAATCTTAATAATATAGGAAATTTGTATGGTGCGGCCGTTTTTCCGGGGAAGATAAAAGCTTGAAAAATCTCTAAAGACCGTTGAGAAGAAGAATCGAAATGAGCTCAAGAGAACCGATTGAGAGAGATGCCGAAAGCCCCAGAAGTGTCTGGAGTATAGGAAGAGCTCGAAATAAAACTTGAAAGAGAAGTAATTCAGGGGTATAAATACAAGTATCATTTTCTACTTATTAACCTTCACTTAACATCGATACAGATTGAATAATATGACACAATTTACTTTAGATCAACTTCCGAATGAATTAATCTTTCAAATCTCAGAATATGTTGATCCAATTAATCAAAATCCAAAGAATTTGATTCCATTGATGTATACTTGCAAATCACTATACATTTCCCTAAGACCAAAATTATACAATTCGATATATTGTTTCATTTCATTTGATAATGATAATGATATTGATGAAGAAACTTGTTATAATGATCAAACATTAGTGACTAAAAGAGAATCATTTATGAAATTGATTGAGTTGTTATCAAATAGAGCTGATTTAATGGAATTAATAAATCATTTAAATTTCCAATGTTTGAATTTCAACGTTGAGAATAAATACATTTCTCAAAATTTAAAAGAATTAATAGAATCAAATAATAATGATGAATTACAGTTAAAACCAATCAACTTTTATTCTCAATCATCACAATTAAAATCATTCAATTCAAACATTTTCAAATCTTTTTTAAACATTTTACAAAATCATGCAAATTTACAAAAAATTTGTGAATTAACTACAACTCCGTGTCCCAATTCAAGAATAAGCAACGTTCTTAATGAACACAATGAAAAACTGTTATTAATGGAGGAAGATTCAGTAAGAAGAATGTTGTTTTGTCCATTTGATTTCCAATTCAATGAGGATTTAAATCAATTCAATTTAATAAAAATGGTTATTTCGATGCTTGAACTGTTGAAAATTTTGCAAAAAAATGATAAAGACGTTCATATTTCAATATTGAACTTACAGAATGCAATGACTCAAAGCAGTTTCAATCATACTTATGATGAAGATTATGACCATTTCATGAAATTAAATGTGATGCATTATTACAGCTAACAGTGAAAGAAAAAAAAAATACAGAAAATTTCGCTCTAATAATTTGTAGTACTCAACAACAAACAATAACACACATATTAGCATAAGATGGTCCGTTTGAAGTCAAGATACATCCTCTTCGATGTGATATACCCACCAAACTCCAAATCAGAACCGGCTCAAACTCGTTCTCAAGCTCTACTACAACTTCATCAAACAACACATTCAGTAACAGGCAGAACAATTGCAGAAATCGTCAAAAGAAACATCAGAACGCTGTTTGGGACACAGGGGGAAGGTCTTGTTGGATTATCAATGATGGTTAAATATTTCTCTCCAAAGACTTCGACGGGGATAATACGATGTTCAAGAGATCATTTTAAATATGTCGTTGCTGCAATAACGATAATTAATAGATTGAATAATAAAGATGTTATTGTTAGAGTAATTAGAGTTAGTGGTACTATTAAGAAATCAGAGAATTATGCAGTTGAAAGAAATAAACAGTTGATGAAAGATTTGAATATGAAAGGGGATGAATTAATCGATGATGATTTTGGAGATATAAGTGTTGATGAAGATGATGAGGAATGAATGAATAATAACTACTACAATTGTATTAATAAATATATATAAAACAATATTTGCATTATATAAAAACACTACTTGGTTCTTTGTTTTTTAGTCTGTAGACCATATTCTGCTTCGTTTTGAACTTCTTTCTTTTCATTATCTTTTTCAAATTCAACAGGACCTGAATTTAATTCATCAAATCTCTTCTCTGAGCCAATATTTTGTAAATTATCATCTGAATCAAAGTTATTACTGTTTGATACTTTATAAATACTATTTATACCTTGAGCAACAAATAATGGATTATCATAAACTTGATCTTCACTGTTTTTGACTTGGACTGAATTTGTAAATAGTCTTGAATCGAATTGATTTTCTGGATTTTTAGTAGCTTTAGCTAGTCCTAATTGAGTCCTTTGAGATATATCTCTATTCAATAAAGATTTAGCTTGTGTTTTCAATTTTGTTTCTTTTCCCATTCTTGACATTTTTAATTCCCTTTCAGCTCTTTGTCTTCTTTCTTCTCTGATAATTGATCTTTTCTTAGCGTCTTCATTATATTCTTCATCCTCATGATGATTCCCACTATTTATTCTATTATAATTAGATCTTTCTTCTCTTGCTCTTTGTGCTAAAATTCTTAATTTCTCTTCTTTTTCTTTATTTTCCTTCTCTGCTAACTTCTTCTTCATTATATTTCTTAATTTGATCTCTTCTCTTGCCTTCTTATCTGCATCTTCTAAAGCTTCTGCTAGATTCATGAAATTATCACTGATCTCATCATTTAAAACATCACCTGGATTAGTTGGATCTCTACCATCAATAGCCACTCTTTTATCCAACGCGATAGTAAAACCATTGGGATTCTTCCAGTTAGAAATCGCTGGGGGAATGTACCATTTCTGTTGATCCTCTTTAGTTGGATTCACCGTAGTTGGATCATGTAATAATGGGGCAGGAGGAGATGGTGGTCTTTCCATTTGTTTCTTTTGTTTGAATTTTGCAGGTGCCATTGGATCTTGTTGAACATCCACGATTTTGATCAATCTGGAGTTCGTGGTCTCCCCTGAAATGACATCTGATGAAGTATACCTTATATATTCTGATTTATTTGCATTATTACCAGTGTTTGATAATTTTGATCCTAATCTTTCTTGTAAGATTGAATCAATTACAAGTTGTGTCTTTCTTGTGCATTCCTCTATTTCCTCCGGTGTTGGGTTAGGAAGTTTGATGTGGTTGGTTTTGGTTCTTAATGGTTTGGTCTCTTGTATTGTTGATTGAATGACTCTGTTTTTAGTTTCATTGTTTCTTAATAGTTGTGTGTAATCTTTGGTTTGGGATTGTGGTATTGGTGATGCTATAACGACACTTGTAACTTGTTTATTTGATTGTGTTGTACTTGGGGAGGGTTTATCATGCTCCTTGATCTTGGAAAGGTATTCACCAATAGAAAACATGATTATTAAGGTAGTTTTACGTATTGATAAGTCTGGTTATAATAGCATTATTTTTTTTATTATGCGATGAGATATTTATCAGGGTTCATAACCTCTCCCAATATAGACGTCGAACGCGTCATATAGTTAGTAGTAGAACTACATGTGTTGATGAAGATGTACAGAAGTTCAGCTGGCAATTGAGATAATAAGAGGCTCATGAAGCTACAAGTATTCAATTCAGATATTTGTTTTGTATTGAAGTTTGATAAATCATTCTAACAATCAAGTTAACGAATTGATAAACCATATCAAAAGCAAGATTGAGTAATATAATGGAGTTATGTGATTTGAAACAGTTCATTTAATCCGCCATTCTCAACTCAAAGCGACCATCTTCTGAAGGTTCTTTTATAAGATCAGACTTGACTGATTTGGAGCCAGACAAAGCGGAAGGTAATACGACTGGGCACTATGTGAAGGAAATATATGATTCTCTTCCACAAAAAGCATCAAAAGTAACAATTGAAATACAGTTCTAACTTTGTTACAAAGACAAAAAGATTGAAGATCCTAACTGAGATGAATTAAAAGTAAAACAAAATTTATGGGAATATTTCTCCTTTTATACTAAAAATTATCCGCCAACCACAAAAACGAAATCTGATGAAAATGATCATATATTCATCACACTCTTCGGGTTACACAGAGAGAACTACGACCATTGAATTAAAAAAGCACAAAACAGTTAGTATTTATTTCATTTTAAGGTCATGTTAGCTAATGTACATTCTCTATTTATATCTTTCTAGATTCTATCCTCATAGATCAGAGAGTACCCTTTTCTTCGAATAATAATTCTTCATCAGGGACTTCTTCAATAGTAACTTTTCTAATGGCTGGTTTAGTGACTTCTTCTTTGACTTTAGGAATCTTAATCATCAATAACCCATTGTTATATTTAGCTTTGATTTCATCGTCTTTGATCTTTGGTACATTTGGGAATTTGAAGCTTCTTGAAATTGAACCAGTTCTAATTTCACTGATTTCTAATCCATTACCATCGACTTTATTATCAGAATCTAAAAATGCGGAGATAGGATCTGAGATTTGACCTTTGATGACAATCTCATTATTTGATTGATGGAAATCAATATCAAGATCTTTCAATGAAGCACCAGGAATGGCTAAAATTGCAATATAAGCATCTGGAGTTGAATAAACGTTCGATTGTGGAGAATATGGGATATTTGGATTGATGGTGTTACGTTGAGTGACTTCAATCTTTGGTTTGGATTGAGCTGGAGTTTTGGAAGTCGA
Source organism: Phaffomyces opuntiae (assembly GCA_003707165.2). Lineage (NCBI taxonomy): Eukaryota > Fungi > Ascomycota > Saccharomycetes > Phaffomycetales > Phaffomycetaceae > Phaffomyces > Phaffomyces opuntiae. The sequence goes on from PPNH02000049.1 coordinate 66,786, forward strand.
GGTTGATAAATGACGTTTTAATGATGGAATTGAAGCAGTTGATTTAGGTTTTGAGATTTCTGGTTTAACAGTTTCAGTTGGTTTAGTTTCTTCAGCTGATGTTGAAGGTTTGGATTCTTCAACTGGTTTTTCAGAATCAGCAGCTTTAGATTTAGAGTCTTCATCTTTTGATTCAGTTGGATTTCTTAAATCAGCACCAGTGATTTGTTTCAATAAATCAAATAAATCAATAGGTTCAGTTGCATCTTCTTGAGATTCCTGAGTCTCTGGTCTTGCTTGACGTTCATATGGGTTGAATTGACGATCATATGGATTGAACTGAGTTTGTGATCTGTTGAAACCTTCAAATGGATTAAATGATCTTTGATATGGATAATATCTTTGATAAGGATCATTATAATAAGATTTATATTGATCATCATCTTGTTCTTCATCTTGATAGAATGGGAAGAAGAATGGTGTTGATTGAGGAGGGAATTGACGGTAACGTCTTTGTTGCTGTTGTTGAGCTTGTTGAGCTTCTTGTTGTTGTTGTAAAGCAGCTAAGATATCGTTAAGAGTGTATTCAGACATGATGGGAGTAGTAGTAAGTTGTAGTTGTAATGATGAATAAATATAAGAAAGTAAGAGACAATGAAGGAATAAAAGGATATTTATATAATTTTTATGTCTGAATATTATGGTTCGAGTAACTTCCATGTGCTTCTACGATGTTCGATGTGACACCATTGGCTGTTCGGATCGGTAATCTGAAATGGGTTGTAGTTATTGGTGATACAAGTGTCTATTAATACCAACAAACCACTAGCAGCACCAACCAACCACAAATACCAACGACACTCCCTCGAACATTAGAGAAGCAGGATTCATTCCTTGAACTGCCGCATATTTATGAACCTTGAAAAATATTACGTAAGATATTATGTAAGAAATCAATGTTTTCACGTGACTTAATACACGTGACTAAAAATTACCCTTTCCAGTCTCAAAAAAAATTTATTGAAAAATCTTTCAATTTTAATCCATTTTATACAAGATTCCAATTCTCATTAACTTTTTTTTGTGATTGTTAACTCTGTTATTCATTGACTATGTCTTACAATCAAGATAACCTTCAAAAGGATTTCCAAAATCAATCTTTAAATGATCAAGGAAATCCTCAAAAAGCTCAATACACTCCAGGTCAATCTTACACTCCGGGTCAATCTTATACTCCAGGTCAATCTTATATTCCAGGTCAATCTTATATTCCAGGTCAATCTTATACTCCACAAGGTTATCAACAAGGTCAATATCAACAATACAACAATCAATACAATAACCAATACCAACAACAAGGTCAATATCAACAAGGTGGTTACAACAACAACTATCAACAAGGTGGATACAACAACAACTACCAACAACAAGGATATAATAACTATAATCGTGGTGGTTATAACAACAATTACAACCAATATCAACAACCTCAACAAACTCAATCTACTGGTATGTCTTTAGAAGATTATCAAAAGCAAAAAGCTGCTGCTCAAGCTGATTTAAATAAACCAAAAGTTAAAAAAGTTTTAAAATTAGCTTCTTCATCAGGTATCAAATTAGCTAATGCTAAACCAAAAGAAGAAACTCCAAAACCTGAAGTTAAAGAAGAAGTTAAAAAAGAAGCTACTCCTGTCGTTAAACAAGAAACTCCAGTTAAAGTTGAAACTCCAGTTAAATCAGAAACTCCAGTTAAAGAAGAAGTTAAAGAACCAATTAAAGAACCTGTTAAAGAAGTCAAAGAACCAGTTAAAGAAGCACCAAAACCAAAAGAATCAGCTCCAGCTCCACCTGTTGAAGAAGAAATCGATGAAGAAATCGTTAATGATATGTATGGTGGTAAAGATCATGTTTCTATTATTTTCATGGGTCATGTCGATGCTGGTAAATCAACAATGGGTGGTAATTTATTATATTTAACAGGTACCGTTGATAAACGTACTGTTGAAAAATACGAAAAAGAAGCTAAAGAAGCAGGTAGACAAGGTTGGTATTTATCTTGGATTATGGATACCAATAAAGAAGAAAGAAATGATGGTAAAACCATTGAAGTTGGTAAATCTTATTTCGAAACTGAAAAGAGAAGATATACAATCTTAGATGCTCCAGGTCATAAAATGTACGTTTCTGAAATGATTGGTGGTGCTTCTCAAGCTGATGTTGGTATTTTAGTTATTTCAGGTAGAAAAGGTGAATATGAAACCGGTTTTGAAAAAGGTGGTCAAACAAGAGAACATGCCTTATTAGCTAAAACTCAAGGTGTTAATAAAATGATTGTTGTTGTTAATAAGATGGATGATCCAACTGTTCAATGGTCAAAGGGAAGATATGATGAATGTATCACTAAATTAAGTGTGTACTTAAGAGGTATTGGTTATAACGTTAAAGAAGATGTTGTTTTCATGCCAGTTTCAGGTTATACTGGTGAAGGTTTAAAAGACAGAATCTCTTCAAAAGTTTGTCCTTGGTATAATGGTCCTTCATTATTAGAATATTTAGATAATATGAAACATTTAAATAGATTTATTAATGCTCCATTCATGTTACCAATTTCAGGTAAAATGAAAGATTTAGGTACTATTGTTGAAGGTAAAATTGAATCAGGTAATGTTAAAAAAGGTTCCAATTTAATTTTAATGCCAAATAAAACAAATGTTGAAGTTTTAACTATTTATAATGAAACTGAACAAGAAGTTGATGCTGCTTATTGTGGTGAACAAGTTAAAATCAAATTAAAAGGTGTTGAAGAAGAAGATATTTCAACTGGGTTTGTTTTATCATCTGCTAACTTCCCTGTTAAAACCGTTTCTAAATTTGAAGCTCAAATTGCTCTTGTGGAATTAAAATCTATTTTGTCTTCTGGTTATTCTTGTGTTATGCATATCCATACTGCTATTGAAGAAGTTGTCATCACTCAATTATTACATAAATTAGAAAAAGGTACCAACAGAAAATCTAAAAAAGCTCCAGCTTTTGCTAAAAAGGGTATGAAGATTATTGCAGTTGTTGAAACCGCTGCTCCAATCTGTGCTGAAAGATTCCAAGATTATCAACAATTAGGAAGATTTACATTAAGAGATCAAGGTCAAACTATTGCCATTGGTAAGATCACTAAAATTTTGGAATAAAGAAATTTATAAGTGTTAATTGTGTATATTAAATTCATTATTCTATTATTAATTTTTCTATTTCAGTAAGTAAATTTTCAATCCCTTTGATGGTATCTTCGTCAATTCCTTTTTTTGGTGTTAATTCAGAATGTGCGAAATCAATCAACGAAATAAAACTTAATGATTTATTTACAAATTCCTCATCATCTTCATCTTCCTCATCTTCTTCCATATTTCTATAGATCGGGTCTTCATTATTTAGTGCATTCCAACGTTTCACATCATTTTCATAAACAATCAATAAACTACTGGATCTCATTCTGACTTCCTTTGTAACCAATACATTATATAATAATTGTAATCTAGTGAAAGTATTTCTTATAATGATTTGTCTCTGTTGATCATTTAATTTATTATGATTGAAGAACATCTTAAAATTTGAAAAGATTGTAGAACTATCAAGACTTCTACCATACCATTTATCAAAGTTCCAGTATCCATCATCATCTTGTTTCACATTATCATCAGTTAATCCTTTAAATTCACTTAGATCAGGAACTTCATCATTATATAATTTCATTCCACAAACTCTGAAATTATGAGATCCAGATGTGGTTTTCAGACTAATTTCATTCAATCGTTTTCTCTTTCCTTCAGTTGCATCATCATCTGTCAGTATAGAACCCAGCTTTATATCAATTATAGAAGGATATTTGAATCCATTCAATAAATTTTCCAACACCAAATAAGAAGTATCATTATTATTCTGACTCAATTTGTTGATTTCTTTTAGTTCTTCAGTTATGGAATCTGATTTCATCGCTTGTTCAGTGATCCCAGATTCCAATATCCCTAGAAATCTAGGAATGAAATCAATCAATTGATCATCTTCTTCATTATCTTCATTAATCACTTCATTATTAATGTCGTTGTAAAACTTGAGTTCTTTGATATTAGCCGGCTTGATGAATAATTGACCAGATTCATCGCTTAAAACACCGTCATGACCAGCAACCTGATGTTGATACTTGATGTAACCTTCCATTGACACTTCAGAGTCTCTCTAATGGTACAAAACCAACACTTTAATCAAAGATAATTTACAGGTGTGGTTCTGAGCATTGAGAAGTTTTCGATTTATTTTTTATTGTTTTTGCTTTTTTGTCTCAATTCGGGAATTTTTAAAAATTAAAATTAGATTTTTCTCTGAAAGAATTTGATAAATATCAATCAAAGAAATGAGTGGAAATGTGAGTTTATCTCCAAGATTGAAGGGCAGACGGTGATGAATTTGGGCTCTATACGGTGGATTGCACCAGGAAATGGGGGTTTATGACCGAATAATCCGAGATTTGGACACTTTTTTACGGGTGTTGTTGATATTTGTGGTTTTTATGAACATGAAACCATCACAAAATGCTTATCAGTGAATGTGGTTGGATTCTTGTGTTGGATTGATCAAATGGATACATTCTCATAGTGACTAATACTGTGCTATTTGTGGTCCCATCCCCCAGCTAGTTTTATTCTCATTTTTACACCCTTATCTCATTCCTCATTAAGTCCCCCTTTTATGTACACAACCAACTTTGAATACTAACTTATATCGTAATAGCAATACGGTGGTTATTCAACCTCTAATCCATATGATGACAGTTATGAACTAGATAGTTACAACCAATCCACAACAGTTCAGGCTACAACTGGTGATGATTTTGTTGTTTACATGGATAACATTTCAAAAATCAATAATGATTTGGATAATTATAATCAATTAATCGAATTAATTGAATTTAACCAAAAGAAAATCTTGAATGAAGTCAATGAGGAACAAGAATTAGCAACAAGAAAACAATTGGATAGTTTGATTTCCCAAGCTTCTTCATTACAACAAGAATTAAAATCAAAAATCAAAGATGCTCAATCTAAAGCCAGTGGTGATGCTTCCAAAAGAGCTCAAGCTGAAAATTCAAGACAACGTTTCTTAAAGTACATCCAAGATTATAGAGTTGTTGAAGCTAACTATAGAGAACAAAACAAACAACAAGCTTCAAGACAATTCAAAATCGTTAAACCCGATGCCACTGATGCTGAAGTTGAAGAAGCTATCAGTGATGTTGGTGGTCAACAAATCTTTTCTCAAGCTATCCTAAATGCCTCAAGAAGAGGTGAAGCTAAAACTGCATTAGCTGAAGTTCAATCAAGACATAGAGAATTACAAAAATTAGAAAAAACAATGGCTGAATTAGCTCAATTATTTCATGATATGGAAGAATTAGTTGCTGAACAAAACGTCGCCATTGAAAACGTTTCTCAATCTGTTGACAATGCTCAAAAAGATATTGAGTTAGGTTTAGGTCATACTGAAAAGGCTAAGGAAAAAGCTAGATCAGCCAGAAGAAAAAGATGTTGGTGTTATTGGATCATTGCAATCATCATTATTATTTGTATCGTTGCTATCGTTGTTCCCCTTGTTGTTCATTTCACCTAAGTTGTTATTGTACTTTTAAACCAAAAAGAAAACAATTATTTGTATAAATATGTTTTGTGTTACTTTTTTTAATTATTATTATTTTTACCCATTTTATTATAAACTAATTATGTTTATGTGCCTAATATAATCAGTCAGTTGAATTTGACTTAATATATAACAATTCTACAGACATTTTAAAAGAAATAATTAATTGTAATGATATTACTTTTCTATACAATAACTATATAAAATAAAAATAAAAATGTAGGTCAGTGATTTAGTCCTAAACATGAAACTCAGTCCATTCAGCCAGGGTGGAGTAGTCCTATAGTTTATTCTTCCAGATCTAAGATGTTCTAATATACCATGAACCAATGACCAGGACGAACCCGTTCATGGAGTATACAGATAAAACAAAGTTCTGGGTAATGATGAAATCTATATAATAGAGACAATTAATTAGAGACAGTCGCCGATGAGTAGATGTTCCCACTGGAGCGTCTTATCCATCTGACGACGTTCCCTTGATTCGAATTAATGTCTCTGTGATTTTTCATTTCTGATTTGGATTGTTTGTAAAAAGAGAAAAGTGTAGGCGTTGAAAATTTTTTTTCGTTTATTATTTTCTTTCATGGAGATTATTATTTTTATTAGGGCAGATAATATAAATTTTCAAATGTTTCTTTTATTATGTCGAACATTATTCTAATCATTCGACAACTATTGCCAACAATCAAAACCATTTTATGATACACTAGAGGTATTGGTGAAGGCACCAGCTCGATCCATAGGTGTCCTAAAGACTAAGATAAGTACGCTCCAATATGTCATACTTCAAAGGATATTTGGACATTTGTTTTCATTCATTAAGTTATCAATTATGAAATTCAATCATTACAACTATTACCAAAGACAATGATCCAGGTACCTGGAAAAGCGGAGTTCATCATTAATCTGCTATGAATAGATTATCTCACTACGGTGTTTATATCAGAGACAGATGGTTTACAGGTACAAGGCGCTTAAGATATTACGATATGTTTGGTTAAAGTTTTAGGTTCCTGGATGACACTGTTAGTTATTAGCCCAGTTAGTAGCCAGCTATGTGTTTTATTATGGTAGGATACACTAACATATGATGATTTCAGTTAGTCTTGTTGATGTTATAGTGACGGTATATTGATGTGATCGAATCCAGTTACATATTCGAGGATATTGAACTATTTATACTAAAATTCAATGTTCTTAGTGTTATGGAGTGGCTGATAGTGATGCGGTCTTTTAAGTCATGGGTTTGGCGATGTTATTCAAGGTTAGTTTTACACGGGGTTCAAGGGTTTTACCTCAGTTCATTCTTTTCAATTTCGTTATACTATTTATTCAAAGCAACAGAGATTACATGTCAATGCTAGATTCTTCATTATCACTTTACAAAAATGTGTGTCTTTTCAGCTTGTCACGGATTGATCACCTGTTTTCTTCGAAAACGTTACTGACTTTGAGTGATGTTTAATTTATGACATTTGGCAGATTTTCTGTTTTCTTGGTTATTTGAGATAGTTATTTAGTTAATCTGAACAGTTTGGTTCAAGGTTCAGCCTGTTACCAGAAATGCCAAAAAATTGTTGATATTTCTTGATATTTTAATCTTTCACATTTTATTGTTGTTGATATTGGCTCCACATTTTCAAAATTAACAATTTTTTCTACCCATTACTTTATTTTCATGATAGCGTTATTAGTGATTCCATACTCTCTATTCATTGGTCTGGGTACTTTCACGGTCATTGTGCTGTCAATTACTTGGTCGGTTGGAGTTAAGAGTGTATAAATATTTTTGGAATTGATTTTATGAAAAAAGAATGGTCGTGTTACGTGTTACTACTAATTTTTACTCCCAAAGTTTTATACTACTAAACACAAGCCCAATGGTTGAAAAGTTTCATTAAAATATAAATGATGATGACAAACAATATCTGAGTTAGGTACTAGTATATCATTTTGAAGTGTTTGGATTCTGATAATTGCTAGACTCAGACTTGAATTTCTTCAATTCTTCAACAACAAGTTCATTTACGTAATTAACAGGATTAGGATCATTGATTTGAAGAACTTCTTTTAATAAGATCTTTAGTTTTTTATAATCTTCTTCTAATTGCCTTTGAATTATTTCAGTCAAGGTTGGAAGACCCAATATATGAACAGCATCATCAATATCTTGTTTTTTGACTGTTTCAACGGTGTTATAACTAAATGACTTGTTTTTACCACTTGAAATATCTGACAATAAGAAACTACTTCCAAAGTCAATAAACTTCACTTTAAAGCAATTTTCTTTATCAAATAAGACATTTCCTCTATGGATATCTCCATGGATAATTAATTCAAGATGTATGAAATGCAAGGAGCTAATAGCATGTCTCCAAATCGTTAACTTTTGTTGCTGATCTAACCCACTGATCTTAGAATCTTCAGTAATAACCTTTTTTGACATAATATAAAGACCTTCACTTATTATGGATGCTAATTCATTATGTTTTTTGACACTTTTTACCTTTGGTAAACCATCATTAATTAAAAATCCATATGAGTCGACTTTTGGAACGAAATCATTCTTATTAGAATTAACAGACTTACTGATCCTCAATTGACATTGAATTTCATTGACATACTTGACAATCATTAAAATGAGAACGTTTTTGAAATCTAATGGAATGGTGATAGTTTCTGCTAAAACAATTGAGACATCAGTTTCAGCTGAATTGATAGTATTTTCATTAATACTCAACTCTCCATCATCATCATCATCATCATCATCATTTTCCTTGTTTTCTTCAATGGTTTCCAACTTCTGTTTCTTGTTCTTTGAATTTTGATCACTATATTCATCACCAGTCTTTTCTGAATCAAATGATAGCCATAAATTAAATAAACTTTTATTCAATATACATGAAATACTGATATTTTTGATGTTTAAAGTAAGGTCATCAGATTGAATGATTTTAGTAGCATCAAAAACCTTCATGATATATTGTGCACCATCATCTTTATCAGTGAACCAGGATACGGTACTAAATGAACTATATGGAATTGACCCTTTTAAAATATAAACATCTTCATATGATCTTTGAAACTCATCATTGAGTAATATTTTGAATAATGGTTTCAAGTCTTCAATAACGGAACATTTACTAATTAAATCAATCTTTTCTTTGGTTAATTTTCTGGTTAGTTCAGATTCAACCTTGTCAAATAATTCAGTTGGCACTGTGTTTTTCCAAGCTTTGGATTCTTCTTGAATTTGATTAATCAATGATTCATGATCTTTTTCATCTGCAAAAATTTCAATAAACTTATCTCTTTGAAGGATGCATTGAATAATCCAATTGTGATCAGTAAATGCTAGAACTCTGGAAAGGATAGCATTTCTTTGGGTAATTGATTCTTTGTATGTTTGATAGTCTTTCTTGGAATCTAGGAAGTTTCTAGCTTCTTCAATCAAAATACCTTCTAAAATTGTATAAATGTTGTAATTATTGAAACAGTCAATAATAAATATATCCAAAAATTGTAATTTAATATCAACAGAATCATCTAATTGATCGATAGCTTCAATATCCAACTTATGACTGATCTTTATTATCACCATTTGATCATGATTTGTTATTATACCCACAGAAGTATTTGCAGCCAATATTTGTTTTAACGATTGGTCTATTATTTTTAAACCATCTCCAATTAAGTTCTTAAATAATGTAATTAAATTCTGCTTCTGACTCTTTATTAACTTTTTATTGAATTGTAATCTGTTTGGATTTATATTATTCAAAGTACTTCTAATAAAATTTGAAAACTTTGAATCATTGTACTGTCCATCCTTTTTGAAGTTCTTAAAGTCTTTAAAAGTATTGGATAATGAAATAGCCAGAAACACTGGCAACAAAATTGGTGATTTTTTGATTTCAATTGTTGCCATATTCAAACTTGCTAATGTAGTGTTTTGAGAAGTTATTGAATTAAGGGCAACTAATTTGTCAGGAAATATGATCTTGCTATTAAGCATTTTATTCTCTGAAATCAATTCTTTTTGATTTTCCTTTGGTACTATTTCTAGGATATCAGAATTGGAGCCTATGCTTCCGATTGAAGTTAACCTTTTCTGATTGCTAGGTACAAACATCCATAACAAATTCGAATTTAATTCTCTGAATTTAAACATCCCTATGTTGCAAAATCCAAGTGTAATGAGACCAGCAACATCAGCTTCTGTAACTTCATTGTTGTTGTAGGTGTTAAAATTGTTGAATTTATAAAGAGTTGGAGGTTTGTTTAAAGCATCGGATTCTTCCTTCAATTCCAACTGGATATGCGAACCATTATCATATTCTTGAATCGATACTTGAGTTGGAACACTATCTAAGTTTCTTTTAAGGATTAAAATTTTGAAATCAAGTATGTGACTATAGTAGACCAAGTACTTTTGCTTATCAAAGTTTTGTCTTTTGAAGCTTTCCTTTGATGTTGAATCATAAGCGATTGAGAAATTCATGTATTTTGGATTGCTATCTTGTGTGGAATAATGAACTTTGTTTTCTAATTGATTCAAGAGATCCATCATGAGAATTTTATCCTCTGGTGCAAATTTTAGATTAACTGATACTTGTAATGTAAAAATGGAGATGAGAAACTCAACTGTTTGTTCCCAAGAAGAAGCTCTTTTCTCCAAATCAAGAATATCAAAATCCATAATTTCCATAATTTCAAGTTTTATAGAGTCCTTGAAACTTTCAATGAAACGATTATAGGAGTTCACAGCACGGGATAAACCAGAGCAGTTGTTGATATATCCAGATGAATATTTAATTAAGACATCAACATCATCAAGATACTTGCCTGTAACTTCAGAAAATGTTTTATTGATTTTTCTCAAACCATCTTCCAAAGATCGATAATATTCTTCAACACCAGCTTTTGATGAATAAACGTCGAACTCTTCATAATCAAAATTTGGATCTATGAGTTTTTTAAGTTTATCTTCTTTAGTTCTATTTGATAATGCTTTCATTGCTTGATTTGCAACTCTTGTGAATGTTTTGTATTCTTCCTTTTTTGCATCCTTAAGACTTTCTGCCAATCGTGTGAATTCATCGAAATTTGGACCATAGGGATTCTTAGGATCAACGATCCTTATTAGTTGAAGCAAGTTCCTTAGCGATTTAAGCAACTCAGGTCTATTTGACATTACTTAGAGATTAAAGAATATTGTTTTTATATTCTTCTCACAGAATTTTTTTTTTTTTCAAATATGTGTAATTGGTTTTGTGTCAAAAATTGTGTATTATCGCCTGAACCCTGAATCTTTTAAAACTCATGAAGATCAACAACAAACTGAATGATATTTACTCCAGTACCATATCTGAAGATTGTTGCTAAATCAGCTCCGGCTCAGCTTGAGGATTATCACCGTTAGTGAGACCCAATGAACCAGGAATGCTCATCATTCTTTGAAAGTCCACAAAATGCTTAGAATCTGCATTATCATTACAAAGATATAAAGAACGTCCATAAGCATTCAGGGAGACGATTCAAAAGTCAAGACTACAGACTTTTGAATTGAAATCACTCTCTGCGTTCAAACTCTACAAGATTGAAGAGTTGAGATGCTATTTAATTTCTGTTTTTCATATATCAAGTTATATATATATATATATAATATACACCTAATATACAAAAACGTCACTGAGCAATGTTGAAGGACACACACACTATTCACAACTCTTATTTTCTAATAACATAACCTTCAGGTAAAGCATTATATTTTCTTAAAATATTTTCAATTCTATCCATACCTTTAACTAAACTTTCAATTTCAGGACCATAAGAGATTCTAATATAAGAATACATCACACTATCACTTAGTTCCCTGAAACTCAATGGGTTTAAATCAAAGAAAATGCCCGGAACGACAATAACGTCTTCATGTAAAGCTTCATGAAAGAAACCTAAACAATTTGATATCTTTCCTGGTAAATGGCTTAAATCTAACCATATATAAAAGGTTGAGTTTGGGATTTTTTTAAATTTGAAACCCATTTTAATTAAACGATCTAAACAATAATCTCTTTTATATTTGAAATGTTTTTGTAATGCATAAGTTTCTTGTTTAACTAAACTTGGTTCCAAAAAAGGAATAGCAGCTTCTTGGAATGGATAATTGGTACCACCATCTAAGTATGAACCAGCTGAACTTAATGATCTGATGTATTCTTTTGGTCCAACGATCCATGAAACTCTCCAACCTGGTAATCTAAAACCTTTAGTCAAACCATCAATGATTAAAACTGGATCTTTATTAACATCAATGACTTCACTTGCAGAACTGATAGATTCACCTAATTCTCCATCATAGTAATATCTTGAATAGAATTCATCCATGATTAATAAACATTTTTGTCTACATAAATTATGTAATTTTGTTAATTCTTCCTTTGGAATAGCAGCACCAGTTGGATTTCTTGGATTTGAAGTCAAGATTGCAGAAACACCTCTATTCAATTCATTTTTAATGATTTGTAAATCAATATCATAATTAGTTTCATATAATGGAACAGGAATTGGAGCAAAATTCTTAAATAATGATAACATCTCAGCATATGCTGTATAATCAGGCAAGAAGAAAGATAAATAAGCATCACCTAAGATAGCTGCGATTCTAGTCAATGCAGCTCTACCACCTGGTGCGACATTGACATTTTCCCAAGTATATTTACTTTCTTTACCTTGTCTATATTGTTCATTGTATAAATTAGCAATAGCTTGTCTTAATTCTTTAATCCCTGAAGTTGGACTATATTCACGACTTTCAATAGTAGTTTTCACACTGTCTGGTCTTTTGAAACATCCTTCAATATCACCTGTTTCAGGCATACCTTGACCTAAATTAACCCAATTTTCACTAGGATAACCTCTTTCAGAGGCACGATCAGTACACCAGATGACACCAGTTGCAGCGTTTTCTTTGTTCAAAGCAGGGAAATGGACATCAGGATGAGATATTGGGCCAGGGATTGGAATTGGAGATGCTGTTCTTAGTGATGATGCTTCATTCAATTTTAATCTTTCTAATAATGGATTTCTATAATGATCAGGAACTGGATTTACTAAATTTGCAGAGCTCTGTTGTTGTTGATTGAAGAAATTGGAGGATGATAGTTTGATTGGCTCAGGAAGAGTTTCTTCCAGTTCGAGGAAGTTCTCCTGGTCTTCAATTGACATGATTTGGGAGTACAATCTAGTTTATTTGTGGTTGAAGAAAGAACAATGAGTATTAATTTTCGGATGAATTCTTAGACAGTTTGCTATTCAAATAAATCACGCCTTGAAATTTACTTCTGGCGGGGTATTCAATACTCGGAGCCCCATGTGGTACTAAACTCCAATGCAACGGCCCTACAATCAACCAAGTCCTTCACGCTAGTTGTTTAATCCCTAGTCTCCAAACCTCAATCCTCAATCCTGATTTGATTACATAATGTGGGCGACTAATTGCTGACATAAGCTCCTCATCGCCAAATTGTGGCCGGACCGAAAATTTATGAAAAATTTTAAATTTTTTTCTCACAAAAAACTTTTATCTTCAGATTAATATTTAAAATTAGATCTAAATAGATTAAAATGGCTACTCGTACCCAATTTGAAAACTCTAATGAAGTCGGTGTCTTCGCCAGACTTACAAACTCATACTGTTTAGTTGCTGTTGGTGGTTCAGAAAATTTCTATTCTGCTTTCGAAGCTGAATTAGGTGATGTTATTCCAATCGTTCATACTACTATCGCAGGTACAAGAATTGTCGGTAGAATGACTGCTGGTAACAGAAGAGGTCTTTTAGTGCCAGCTCAAACCACAGATCAAGAATTAATGCATTTAAGAAACAGTTTACCAGATTCAGTTAGAATACAAAGAGTTGAAGAAAGATTATCAGCTTTAGGTAATGTTATTTGTTGTAATGATTACGTTGCATTAGTACATCCAGATATTGAAAGAGAGACTGAAGAATTAATCGCAGATGTCTTAGGTGTTGAAGTTTTCAGACAAACAATTGCAGGTAATGTTTTAGTTGGTTCATATTGTTCATTATCAAATCAAGGTGGTATTGTTCATGCTCAAACTTCAATTGCTGATCAAGAAGAATTATCATCATTATTACAAGTCCCATTAGTAGCAGGTACCGTTAACCGTGGTTCATCTGTTGTCGGTGCTGGTATTGTTGTTAACGATTGGTTAGCCGTTGCAGGTTTAGATACAACTGCCCCAGAATTAAGTGTTATTGAAAGTATTTTCAAATTACAAGATGCTCAACCAGAAGCTATTGCTGGTGATTTACGTGATACTCTTATTGAAACTTATTCATAAGCGTGTTTTCAAGGGTGATAGATATTTCGATGTGTGTTTTTCTTCTGCATTTTTTAATTTTTTATCGTAAAATTGTGCTTTCTTTATATATTATTTAGTGGTTATGTGATATAGTTGCTTTGTTGATGTTTAATAAAGAGACAATGTTTGTATTTTTAAGTGATCAGTTAACAACTTTTTTTTTTAGTTGAAAGTTTTTTTTTTTTGATAATTTTTGCATGTTTTTTTCAATTCAATTTATTTGAAATCATTTATAAAAGTTAGATGTTTTTTTGAAAGATATATGTAAGATAACTATAACTACAATCGAGGAGTAAATGCATGTAATTTATTTCTTTTAAATTATTTAGTTTAGCTTTAAAGACCCATTTTAAGCCAATCAAAGTCTTCAATTTTTGAATTATGGATTCTTGTTTCATTAGTTTCGTAAGTGTTGATTTTAGTGGTTTCATTAGTGGTTGTCATGTAATAATTCATGCTATTTACAGCATCATAATTGCTTTTATTATTGTTCGTGTAGCTATTTCTTGATGTTGTGATATAATCAACGATTTCAGTATTGGTATCAATAGTTGTAGTTATATTATTTCCGTTTACCAGTTCATTAATAATTGAATCTAAACTATGGACGGAGTTACTATTTGTTTTCTTTTTCTTCAATTTGTTTTTAGACACACCACCATTGGTATTAATAGTATTAATATTTTCTGAGTCACTAAAGACGCTTGACTTTAGAATTGGAGGATTTTTCAATTTCTTACTATAATTAACATCATTAATCCCATTATCTTTGATATTCCCAGCTTTAAAATTGAGAATATTACCTCCATTCAACTTATAATACAATCCGCATCCATTACATAACACATCGCCACTTGGTAGTTTTCTCCATAATTTAGATTTATTAGTCTTACAATTCGAACACTTTAATTGATCCATGATGCCGGTTGTGGACATGTTCAATACTTTGGCTTGAATCGGTGGGTTCAGTAATAAGTCTGAGTTGGTTTTTATCGTGTTTGTCGGGATGAAAGATTCAAGAGTGTTGTACAAGGACATGCTGTGACGTTGCAATGTTGTCATAAAAGGAGAGTTCAGTGTTGACTTAATTCTGTGAAATGCTTTTTGTGTTAAGTGAAAATCTTTTGATGAGTTTGCGGGGAATTGGAAAAACCTCAATTGAGTCATTTTAGTGAGACTCATTTTGAGTCACGTGACCTTACTAACAAAAAGGTCAAAATTGCAGTGAGAATGAAGGAAGAAAAGAGCAGAATATAAATAACAGAAGAAGTACAAATGATGAGTCTATTAATACCGATCCATACACTGCTGAGTAAACAAATTCAGTGCCGTAACTCACCAAAATAAAATTTTTTCCACATTCTCTACGAACTTCACTTAGCGATACTTTTCTCTCTTAAACTTTCACTTAAAGTCCATTAAATTTACTTCACGTGACCGGCACGTGATCTTGGTTTTTTTTTAAGATTTGTGTGATTATGAGTCAAACGAATTATTAATGGATTTCGTACTTGTTCATTTAATCTGATCGTATTTGTTATCCAGTGAGACTCACACTCTGACAAACACACTCTGCCATACAAACTCTAATATTGTTACATCTATACACACAACTACTAAGAGATATCAATCTCATTCGCAATTACATACACGGGTAATAGGTATACTTTAAACGGCACAATACCCATTTGACACATCCTTATTAATTATATAAACCAAACCATATCCACCAAATTTAACTCCCTCTTTTTTTCAAGATGTTATTCTTCTCTGAACATACTGATGAATCCATGATGGCACTAAACCATAATCTGAACAATAATCAACAAAGGGTTGTCATTTATAAATATCTTATCAATTATTCAATTCAGTTGATTTTGAATAAATATTTCAAAAATCTATCAAATATTGATATTAATTTGATTAATAAGGATTATAAAACCTATTTAACCAATCTTAACGATTTTTTATTTGAGCTGGTTATGAAACATATGAGTTACACGTTGAAAGAATTTCAAATATTTATAATAATCTTGAATAAATTCCTAAAGTTTTTACAGTTATCAAACTCAAAATTAAATATATCATTTAAACAATCAATTTTAGCAATGCTCATAAAGATGAACACCAACCATCCTCAAAAAGATATCAACTGGACTAAAATCTCAGGTTTTAATCAAGATCAATTAAATTTATTGGTCTCTCATATTGATTACATTTATGATTTTAACCAAGATTTCAATATGAACAATAATGACAAAACAAACATCAAAGTGAATAACCAAGATTTGGACAGGTTAAACTCAATAATGAGAAATTTAATCTATACGAATTTTGAAATAGTTATATAACACACTTCCACTACCTTTAATGAATTTACGAAACTACCTCTATGGAAATTAATAAAATTATATGTACATCTATTCGAACTAAAACCACTTATAAACCATACTATCAAAGTATCTCTATATCCCCCTTTCACTGACAGAAGATAATATACTATCTAAATCACCACCTGAGCTGATTAATCTTTCTCTATTTCTTTTACAAGTTAAAGTATCACTGTGTCTCTTCAATGCATCCTTCCTAGCAAATCCTTTCCCGCATAATTGACAAATATGAGGCAGGATAGGCAAATGGGCTCTTTGATGTCTTCTTAAATCACTTGATCTTCTAAATGATAAAGAACAATCCTTACAAATGAAAGGTTTTTCTGAAGAATTTGTGATTGGATTTATTGTGTTATTTGATGGTGTTCTTTGTGTTGATGTGTTTAGTTGAAATGATGATGATGGTGTCATGTTGGATGATGTGTTCGATGTTAATGAGTTAGGAGTTGTTATTGAATTGTTTCTCTGGGTCAGTATGTTTTCATTCCAAGGATCTTCATTATTTGAATTATTCATATTATTATTAGTATTATTATTATTGCTATTATTGCTGTTGTTGTTATTGTTTAAATTATCAAAATAATTAAGATTAAACGTTGGGAAATGATTCTCATTTGTAGACCTAATAGGATTCATTAAATTAGACTGATTAAACAAATCACTATGAACGTTTCTATTCCCACTATTGTTATTATTATCATTGTTATTGATCACTGAATTATCATTAGAAGCATATTGAATCCTTTTCAATAACTCCAATATCGTTGGATCTATTGAATTATTCATTGATGTAGCAACAATAGCCTCTGCAGCTGCTCTTAGAAATTTTCTGTCTTCATCATCTTCATTCTTAGAATCATTGGAATCATTATCTATGATTAAATTCGTTATTGATGAAATCCCCGTCATGATATCAAGAAAAATATGATAATATCTAGCTATCTGTCTATGTGTTTATGATATATCTCTTGGATTGTTTGGAGGGATAATAGTTGTTGATATTGTTTGATCAAAATTTGATTATATGTAATGACTTATAGCGACAATGAAGAAATAACGTAATTTTGTTCCAAATTGTGTAATTAAATCAATGAAGAATGATATTTGCTAATTATTTCAATAAATATCTGTAAATGTCAATGTGATGATACCTTTATAATTTTAAATATCCACAGTTTTTGACGTTTGTAATAAATGTAAATAAATCTATAGAAAATGATGTAACTGATGAGGGCTCAGGGTACCACTGATTCGATAGTTTGAAGAGCTGTATACCGGTAACAACAAAACCAACTATTGAAATTACGTCTATAATACCTCAATAAATCTACCAATATTTGATCCACACTTCTATAATTCTCTAGCTTATGTATCTCAAAATTCAAATCATAATTTCATTAATTTTTAATTCACTTAAAACGAAATTGTCACAAAAAATTATCAAAATTCACGTGAGCGGATCGGATAAATAGCGGAAAATGATAAAAAAAAAAGATCCACAGTTACATAATCACTATATTATGTAATGCTTACATAATTGGTTATGAAGTCATGATGCTGTCAAGGATAGCCTAACGCGATTCAAGTGATTCAGAGAATTAAATCTCACAAAGTCCAAGTTTGAGGAAGAAGGTTTTGTGAGTATACTCAACACAGACTTGAAAGATTAAATTAACTAATTCTAATTACTAATTAGAGTCATACTTTCAAGTTAGATCCAAACAAGGAACAAGTCTCTCAAAGGTGCAAACTTTAAGAAATACAAACATTTTGAACCGAATGTATCAGTTATATCTATTCAGAAGGTCTGTTACGAATGCAAGATTATCGATTCAAGCACAGCTACTGTGACAAAGAAGAGACAATCTTTAAAATTTCGTGGTAAACCAACTCTATTTTTCACTACAAAATCTTTGCTGTACCGGTTAGAAAAAGATCAATTTAATCAATTAAAGTCAGATGGCTCTGGTGGGTTACAAAATAATAAAAGGTGTGCAAGTCGTACAGCTCAAAACTATCGTTTGTTTTTGAGATATGACGTTATTCTTGATGGTGTTAAAGATGCAAATGAAACTAATAATACTGAGCAACGTGAAGAAGGTAATGGGAAAGTTCATGATACCATGAAATTGAAAGAATATAAAATCGAAGTTGAAGGCAAGATGGTTCCAGCTTATGTGTCTTCTGATAATAGAGCGTTTACTAAGCCTTACATGAAGGGATCCAATATTTCCACACGAAGTAATGTTATCACAGAATCACCAGAAATTCTACAAGATAAAAATTATAATTTTACTGATATAGAAAAAAAAGTTCTGAAAGAGTTAACCTATGATATTGAACTCGCTTCAGGCTACAATATACAGAAACAAAGTGATATCAATGATAATAATAAATTACGCTCATATTACTTTTGTTCCCAAGATCATTCAACAGAGAATCAAAAACAACATTGTGAATCAAATTTCATTTCGAAATTTTATAAGAATACAAAGATATTCGATGTCATCTTCTTCCATAATGTTATATCAAGCAGCATACTGTATTGAGATCTAGTACCATCAACTAGATGAATCTTATGCAAAAGTTAAGATCATTTGAAGTACCATTTGGTACCAATTTAGAAGTTCAATTGATTCAACCGATTGTGTTTATCTAATTAAATTACTTTAATCCAAAATGACATACGTGGACTCTGTATTTTTTGATTACTATTGATTCCTTTATTATTATTGGGTGTAGCCAGCAACCAACTGTACGTATAAGACGTATAATTCGAAGTTTAATATAGACATATATGAATTTATTCTCAGGATTAAGTTAAAATACCCTTACACGCAATTAGTTAGTTTACACTGTTGTAAATAATCGTTTGATCATCACTAAAGAAGTCACGTGTATATACACCTAACTCATTAGAAATTATGAGTTGTAACTCATTTACTCATCAACTCATTACTCATTCGATTAACTCATCTCCCTACTCTACCACACATCACACATTTCTAGAAAAAAAGAGAAGAATTAGGGCTAGTGCTCAAAGCCATAAATTAGACTAAACTCCATATTATGGCAAATATATATAGAACTTACCCATTAGTAGTTCTGGCTCTTTTTCTGGAAGATTTTGCATTCTTTTTGACTTGAATGTCTAGGTTTTTTTTAATTCTCCATCAAATCGTTTCTGATCCTCATAAAATAGCCTTTAGGATAAAATTTGAAGCTTTCCATAGATTCTGGAGCTAGATTGCAGGATCACTAGAGAGTATTAACATGATGTTTAATCTAGCTGTGAGCCTCAATTTTTAGCGTTTTTACTAACAAAATTAATGTCTCTAGATCGCGAATAAAACGAAAAATAAAACTTAGATTTGGCGTATGTGCCACAATTTAAAATTGGAAAAACTGTCACAATAATACTTTATCTAAATAGGTAACGTTACCTGACCTTGATTGGATCATATAATACACAATAGTGAGAGTAAGTGCCGGCTTCGACAGCTCGACGAAATTGGATCCGACTGGATTCATTTTTTTTTCAATTTTCAAAAAGTCAAAATAAAAATGATTTAATATTTCATTAAGTTTTCGATTTTTTTTATAATATGTCAATTAACTGAACAGCTAGCTGAGCCACTATCCACTATACAGCTATACTAGTATATAGTAGAACTCAAGAGGTCTCTTTTGATTCCTTTAGTTTAACATAAAGCAAAACTTTCAACAAATGCAGTAATTATAAGTTTCAAATTATAAAGAATTTTCAATATTGCATTAAAATCCGCAGATTATTAACAAAATTTTATAAGATCTAAAAGCGGAGTTGTATATTATTAATATGATCTGTAGATATCTAATAAATTTTGATTTCGCACTATCAAAGAAGTTTGAAGTCCAAAACGTCATGATTCATCTGTCTTATTATAGTTTATAGTAGATCGCCAATTCATGTTCTGTGATCATAATAAATCATCAATTTAATCATCAAAAATATGACTCTCAGATTCAGATCTCAGTCCTCGAAGAATCCACTAGATCTCTCATACTTGTGATTGAGACAAAATTAATCAATTTTAGATTTGAAGGTAAAGCGTAAAGCATTTATTTTAATACATAGTCGACAGCGATAGTATAAATCAGGGAAATACTTAGAATATCATTCTCGTGTGGTTACGACTCTTTGCTCTGTATTTTCAGTTCCCGTAGTTACACAAATTCAAAATTAATCTCGATCCTCTATTGGGTTACAAGACACCTATAAAAAACGATTAATTGTTAACTAAAAATCACCATCATGCGCATATATCAATCATAGAATTAGGTATAGTATATGGCAATATCTGTTCAATGACGCCAGTACGTTATATAGCGGCTACTCTGTCGTTAGTTGGTCACCCAGAGATTATGTAATCTTAAAACATTAAAACCTTGATAACACAAAATTGTCGTAAGTTAATCCATCTATATTCATCGTGATATCATGCTAAAATGCCTCAAAGTACTCAATGAGCCTATTTTCAAAGCGGTCTGAGCATCTAAAAAATTTAACTGACAAGCTGTTTAACATAATTCCTCTTAATTTTTGCATGGCTGAATTCCATAAAGATTGATATTACCTCTAAGTTTCTATAAAATGAAGTAGGTCCCCTCGTAGATCAGAAATTAAATAACTCAAAATTAGTGGGAAACTTTGTGACCAATTTAAATTGTAAATATACTTCTAAATTGAACAAACTAATATTCTACACCTCGTTTAGAATGATTGAGGTGGGTTCAGTATCTAAATATGACACTTGAACTTCAAGTAGCATATTTTATGATCTATACAAAATCAGTGTGAACCGGAATCAGTGAAGCGAATGGTGTCTTATGAAGCTAAGATTCGGATACATATGATAGAGTAAGATACTAACCCTTTCCGTTACACAAAGTACAAAATCAGTTCAAAAACCAGGAAATTCAAATCTAAAAAAGTGTTGATTTTCAAAAATCCGTCAGCCTAAGTTCCGCCTAAGTTCCACCTGAGTTCCATCTAGAGCTCCGCCTAGAGACTTAAATTTCGCTGCCTTGAAATCCTACACAAGGGTTCCCCCTTACCTTTTTATATAGTAAAACTTCCAAACTTTGAAAGTCGAGTCAGGTGCCAAAAATGATCGAAATTTCAAGGTTTGACTCGTTGAATCGGTCAATTGACATGGGGTGCTACTGCTGGTAACACCAAAACAGCCAAATTCCAACATAAATATTGATCGTATAGGTGTCGCTTCCTATTCACCGATTTGCCTACTCACATGTACATCCGAGCAGGCAAAAATCAAAATTGCCTATTCACGGGTACCGGCCAATAGGCAGACAATTAATTTTGCCTACTCACGGGTA
>PPNH02000050.1:0-87935 GCA_003707165.2 Phaffomyces opuntiae
TGGGTAGTTATTCCCAATTATTGGGGTTATGATCACTCATAGGTGATATGTTATAGCCTCATCTGAGGTGAAATAAGTCTAAAGCATTCGCTCGGTTTCGATCTTGGGACCATAAATCGACACACATGCGCTTACTTTTTTTTTTTTTCTCTAAAATAATTTATATTTAAAACTATACAACTAAAAACCTCTCTTTAGGACTCTATTCATTCTTACGTTTCTTGTTACTATCTTGATTCAACTTAGCTTTTCTTTTTTTTTTCTCTAAAATAATTTATATTTTTTCCTTTTTTCAATATACTCTAGGTTTTTAGTCTGATCAGGTAAACAGTGATTATTGGCAGTCAGAACTCGTCCTTGTTAGCTCAGTTGGTAGAGCGTTCGGCTTTTACAGTCAAACTAAGGAAAGAAATCTCATTAGCGAAAGTTAACCGAAATGTCGGGGGTTCGAGCCCCCCATGAGGAGTTCTATTCTTTTTTGAAAGTCAATGTTTATTCTTACTTATAGACTATATTTTGTACACTACAAATATTTATAATTCCACAGAGTTTTTATGTAGGTCACTAAGTGACAAGTATTTGAATATAATATATTCATGGGAGGTTAGATTCTTTTTATGGATTTTTTTTCTCTTAATAGATTTAACAATTTGCCCATGAAAGTCGAGTAAGACTTTCTAATTATAAGATTGTGGTTTAATTGTTTTAGTAAGAGAAAAACCAATAAAGCAATGACAGCATCAATTAAAGTCAAACAAGAAGCTGATGATCCAATCGTTAACGTTGAAACAGAACAACAAAATGAACAAAATAATTTCTTTTCTAGGGCTCAATATTTAATCACTGAGGACAACTGCGATGAATTATTAGACCCTTCAAGAGTTGAAAGTATTTATAGACTAGATATCCCTAGCATCCTTAAGGCACCAAACAATATAGTAGATGTGATTGATTTTGAATTTGGAAGCCCAAACAATGACCTTTAACAGATTTACCAATCTCTGATGTAGTCATTGAGTTTCGAGATGAGATTTGTAAAGATATAGAGGAAAATTCTATCATTGGTCCATTTAAAAGAAGTTATATGACTGATCATTGTTGTGTTGGTATTCCATCAAAGATTTAGTTTAAAATTAATGATATATTAAGGTATCATGAGGTTTTGATTAAAAGTTCCCGTATCGGAGAAAATGATGGATTTCATTGGATTAGATACACTAATATTAAAGGCCAAGGTATGAACCCCAGAGTAATGTTCAGACCTGTTAAGCCTGAATATACTAATTTATCAAGAAAAAATGCTTTTGAATTATTGGTGAATCACAAACGTAATATTATTATTGGGATTGGTAAGATTTCATTCAGGTTGAAAAGGTGTTATCCAAAACTCGACGAGCCTGTTAATTTTAGTGTTGGTGCAAGTATCATATCATTTAAGTTCAAGTAATCTAAGGGAAAAACTTCAAATTTTCATTATTGATGGTAGTTTGGAAATGTTATAATTCTTAATAAATTTTACTTGTGAATTATATTCTTATGATTTAAATCTAGTAGCTGAGTTCTAATTGTGATTTTTCTTCATATTCTTATTTATATATACGATAGACCTTCACTATATCAATATTCAACTCATAAAGCTTGATGAATACTCAATACTCAAGCTTTAATACTTAGGTTACTAATCTAAAACAATAATAAGAGAAACGCAAGAAATTGTGTCAGTTATGCAGTTACTCGAGTATGACGTCATACTAATCATGTATCTCTTCAATAGAAAAAATAAATTTAAATATCAACAACAAAAATCTCACCATAAACATGATTTCTTGCATTTTATACAGCCAACGTGAGTTACAATTTCTTTAGATATTCGTTCTCTCAAGATTAGGGAGTCAGGATTGAAGCGGAAGCCTCAAACTCCTTTAAAACTCACGTTCTCATATTTTTGAAAGACTACAGGTGCGTTTTTCAGGCCAAATGGAAGGACTCGAAACTTATATTGTCCAAATGGAGTTATCATGGTGATACCCTTGAATACCATTGATCGTGTTTTTAAGTGTGGTTTGAAACATTAATCATTCCTTAATTATTTAAAGATCAATCAATAAAGAAAATGTATTTTGGATTCTATTTGATATTGCTCTGAAGTACGTACCACGCTACAATACTTCGATCATTCATATATATATATATATATATTCTAATACATCACAAAGCAATATTTGAAATCATGGTTTTCAAAATTGTAGGTTTAGAATCGTAAGTTTCTTGTTTTTCTAATTATTGTTATTTAAGAAGTTTACTTGCCTTACTTTTAGTCAATATCACTGCATTAATTAAACTGAAGTTGAAACCATATCAAGTATCATATCTAAATACAAGAATATGTTCTCAGGTACATATGAAGTATCAATTATTTAATCAATAAGTACATAATCACAATAATTTAAGTTGTTTTCATTTTATCTTTTGGCAAATTAGGAAATTAGATTCAATAGATAAGATAAACGACACACTAATCATACAAATTGTAAATCCCTAACCAGACAGTATAGTACACACAATCTAGATTACAACTTAGGGGTACTTTCCACTATATAAGTAACAGACATATCCTTTTGAATCCATTAGTTAATATGCATCCCAAACCAATATGCCAGATAATAACAATAACAATAACGTTTTGGAGACGATTCATAAACCAAAGATCAATTCATACTTGCAACAGCTAGATATTCAACTAATGCCATATAAACATCTCACCTCAGAAATCAACACATCTGACCCCAATTTCAACGCACATGAAGCACAATTGAAATTATTAACACCTAAAGAAATCAACCTCACATCATTAACTATGTCTCAATTGATAACAAAACAGCAAAATAATGAGTTATCTGCTGTGCAAATATTTAACTCATTTGCTAAAAGAGGCACAATTGCCGATTCATTAACGAATTTTGCGATGCAATTGTTCTTTGATGAGGGTTTAAAAGAGAGTTGAACGGTTGTTTGATTGGACCATTTCATGGTATCCCTATGACATTGAAAGAATTGATGAAATATGGCAATAAAGTCACAACAGCATCATTCGTGTCTAATTTAGACAACTATGTCTCCAGTTCATCAAAAGATGAAAGTATTTCAATTCAAATATTAAGAAAATTAGGCGCTGTTTTCTACATTAGAGATTCTCAACCACAAAGTTTAATGCAACTAGAGACTGTTAATTTGATCACTGGTAGGACGTCTAAGCCATTCAATAAGAAATTGAGTCCAGGTGGTTCATTAGGTGGAACATCTGCCACTATCGCATTAAGGGCAGGCGTGGTGGGTATTGCATCCGATATTGGTGGTTCAGTCAGAGTACCAGCGACATTTTGTGGGTTATATGCCATAAAACCAACTAGTAGAAGAACATCAGTTATGAATTTGTTAAGTGGTGGTGCTAGACAAGAATCAATTATTTCATCACAGGAACAAATTTGTCATTTATTGGATGAATTAGAGTATTATATGGAAAATTATATTAATATTGGGAAACCTTGGGAAATTGATCCAAATGTTATTCCATTACCATGGAGAAGTGAGAGTGATGAAGGTGTTAGATTGGGGGATGTGGTGACTATTGGGGTTGTGTTGACAGATACGTTGGTCCATCCTTCAGATGCAGTAAGTAGGGGCTTGAATTACGTTATGGAGAAGTTAGGTGATTGGGAAGGTGACGATGGAACTCAGAAGATCAATGTTAAAGTCATTGAATTAGATCATGAATTAATGAAAGTTTCATTTCAAGAAAACATTACAAAGTGATGGAACGTTTAAACATAATGTCGAAAAATTATTAAATGATACACTAGAGCCTATATTACCACTAACTGAAAATTAGTATGAATTTGCCAATAAAAATAACGATATATTAGAGAACAATAACATTAAGGAAAATGCTAAATTATATTTCCATGATTTATTCAATGAGGAAGGTTTAGATTTTTTAATCTCACCAACTTCACAAACGTTGCTGAATTATCCCAAACTTCAAAACATTGGAACCATTCTTCTTTTTTTAACCTTATTGATTTTCTTAATGTTATATTTCCAACTGGATTGAAATTTGATCCTTTAGTAGATTTAAATGGCCCCAGTGATTCAGTTGATTTTAATCCTCTGAATTATGTTAATGCTCCTATATGGTTACAACTAAAAAGGAAGAGATTCCAGGATGAAAAAATAGTATAAGGTGCCAAATTAATCGATAAGATTCTATCCTTATGATATTATTACACAATGAATATATATTAGAGTCTAACTATTTTAAGCGTATTTATCAACAACATACTGAAACAATTTAGTAGCCAAAGTTTTATCATTAGGCAAAGCATACTTGAATTTTTCTAATTTAATCAATGAGTTATTTTCAACACCTTCATATAATAATTCCTTAACATCTTTAATATCACACCAAAATGCGTTTTGTAATTCATCATCATGTCCCAAATCGAAATTTTCACCATCTGTAAAAGCGACACAGCCAATCATGATATTTTGAGGGAATGGCCATGGTTGAGATCTAATAATGTTGACTTCAGTGACATTAAGACCTGATTCTTCCCAAACTTCACGTTTTACCGCATTTTCAATAGTTTCACCAGGTTCAATAAACCCAGCAATATGCGTGTACATTCCACTTGGAAAATGTGGGAGTCTTGAAAGAAAGACCTTATCCCTTGTTGAATTTAACACACAAGTGATTAAAACTGGATCTAATCTTGGAAATGAAGCATTTGAAACAGGTGCTGCCTTAACTGGACACTTAGACTCCGCGGAGTTGAGATCAGAGGAACATAATAATTGAGAGCCGGCATTGATTGGGATAGTATGGGATCCACAACCTTTACAAAATTTAGTAGATGATAACCAATCAAGAAACATCTTTGATTGAGTGAAGATATTTGATTCAACGTATGATAATTCATCATTGATTTCCTCTCTTGTTGTTAATTCCTTGATAGATTTAGAGGTGAAGATGTCAGGCTCAAACGATTCATGGTTTGTTATATCGATTGCATAGAATGGGATCCCTTTATAATGATCAAATGAGAATGGGGAAGCAGTGGAATTAGTTTGTTGATCTAATCCTAAGAAATGGATGATTGGAGATTTGATAATTTCAGGAGATTGTACACCGTTATGGTTGACCCATGTGTCAATTAGTGATTTGTTAACAGTGGATAACGATTGATAGTTAGATTTGAATAATTCATGGTTTTTGATATCAATAATTGGGTTATTGTTCTTAAAGAAGACATAATTGCAATCTTTTGATAGAATTGACTGTTTGATGAATTGGTTATTGGATCTAAGGAATGAAAGCCTGTTGAGAGCGTGTGAGCCGAAATAAATTGGTTCATACGATGAGATTAATCGTTTGAAGATCATGTCGATTGTTTGGAATAATGGGTGTTTTGAATTTAGTGGGCACTGAGTATTATAAACTTTAATTAAGTGAAGATCGATTGTAATCTCGGCTCGGCTGAAGTTATTCCGCACTCCGCACTTGGATTACATAATAGGGATTATGTAATATAGGATGATTATGTCAGCCGGATAAATAAAAAACAAAAATAAAAAAAATAAAAAAAATAAAAAGGAACGGGTAACTAGAAGCTACGGCCGTGATAACGATATTAATGAAGAGTCATAGAAAAGAGGATGAGTGATCAGCACTAGTGATGTGTGTGTATAGTAGCAGTAGAGTCTAAGCTAGTAGCTACGGTCTACGGTGATCACTGATGATTGATTAGTAGAGTAATGTAAGACACGGATAAGCAGTATTAATAGCAACCGTATCGCAAACTCCAAAGAGTAATTAGAACAAATTGAAGACAGTACATATTAATATAAGACACATTTAGTGATCTCAGAGAGTAGAGAATGAAGTCATGTCAGCAAGGAGATAACTGTGGATGATGTAAAGGCGATACGTGGTGGAGAGAATCAGTAGTGGTTGGTGAGCGAGTGGTGGGATCATGGAGGATGGTGGAAATGCGGGAGAGATAGGTAGTGTGTGTTAATATATGTTAATATTGATGATTCGTGGTACTGGAGTAAATCATGTGTTTATTTATCAGCTGCGGGATATTAGTGGGAGAAAATGAGAGTAGAATGTGGTGGAAGAGGGCGTAGAGAGTAGTGTAGGAGATGTCCATAGAGGAGGCCTGTTCCACCTATACGCTGCTTTATACTCCACGGTACTCTCTACAATTTCTATCACCAACTTCACCGCCAAATCTGAAAAAAGAAATTCCGCAAACAAAAGAAAAATGAAAAAAAGAAATTTTTCATCAATTTTTTATTTAAAATGAAACTAATCTCGTCAATTATTTACATTTACTCCCTTTCAACACCACAGCATCCAGCACACTCATCCATCCACTCCTACACACCACTCTTATAAATACTACACTTCCACTTCACTGAACTCTTATAAATAGTCAAGACGCCCACCTCCCCTTTGTCACATCAGCATGTCTTTCAACAATAATGATCAAAATGATCATGTATTCCATGAAGAAAACCATCAGTTTAGACAAGTCTTTTTCGATACTTCTAAAAGAAACATCTCACAGTCTTCAACCGCTTCTAGTCAAGATAACCAAATCAAGAGAGTTAGATTAGATGATGACTCCACCCCAACTACAAGTTCTAATAATAACAATAATACCTCAAATCCAAATATAATCCCTGATGATTCATTATCTTCAACTCCTATTAGTCATGATGACACCTTACATGGTACAACACCAATTATCATCTCTACCCCATCTCCAACTTCTGAATCAATTCAACTTCCAGAATCTAATTTACTATTCAATTTAAAACAAAATCAATTCATTTCAACACCAAATTGTTCAACTACAATAAGTAATACATCTACATCCACTACAACCACCAACAAACTAAAATCTAAAACTAATAAAAAATTCATAACTAATTCCAAAATCAAAAAATTCAGATCAAAGTCATTACCTAACATTTCATTTAATTCAAAATTAATCTCTAATGATTTACCAATGAAAACTTTCCATCAATCTTTACCACCTGTTAATATCCAATCTTTAAGAGAAATAGACTTGACTGAGATCCTTAAAAACCCACAATTAAGACATGATATTCTATTTGATCCACAATTACAATTCAGACCAAATTTAGATGGTGAAAGAGGTAAACGCAAGAAGATTTCCTATGAAAAATATTGGAATTCCATTAAATCTGAAATTAAATCAATCTTCATACTAAAGACTATCAAATTCAATAAAAATTCATCAAAATTACCGTTATTGTTTCAAACCTTGAGGGAGATTCTATTAAGTCTTTTACCAATTAAGGATAAATCATTAATTAATGATGTCTTAGATTTAGAACTAATAAACCAACAATTATCCAATAACTCATTAGACTTTTTATCTTTATCAAACTGGTTATCAATGATTTTTAAATCTCATTGCGCTCCAATGAGAGATTCTTGGGTTGATGAAATGTCATCAAAATTTTTGAAATACTATCAAAATAATTCCATCATAGATTTAATTGAAGGTTTGAAAATGATCTTTAATATTTTAGAAGCAATGAAATTAGACGTTGCAAATCATCAAATTAGAATTTTAAGACCAATTTTAATTGAAACTGCAGTTGAATTTGAAAAAGATTATTTTAATCAAATGATTTCAAGATGTAAGTTAAATTTAAATGATTCCATAAACTGGTTTAGATCAAACACTTCATCCTCACCTTCCAAATCAAAACTAATTGAAAATGTCTTGAACTTATTATCTTGTTCCAAAATGATCAACGAATTTCCAACTTCTTTAACTTTTGATCATTCAAGATTAATCATCCTAAGAGCAAACATTAGACAATTGGTTTGTTTACAAATCTGTTCTATTTTATTCCGTCAATTATTATTAAAAAATAATGGAAATGACACTAATGACATCAAATTACAAAAATCATATCAAAATACCCTTAAAAATGAAATCATTTCTATTATTACAGATGAAGACGGAAACATCAAATGGACAAGAAATATCGGATCAATAGCATTACAGTTAGTTCGTCGTGCCAACCCCGAAGATAAGATCAATGATGAACAATTAAACATGGCTTTCAATTGGTTAATCAAACAAACTCAACCAAGTTCAACAGTTTATTCATTAATTGAATCAAAAACTTTTAAACAAATAACTGAAAAAATCATAGAAGTTGATGAAGTTGATAATTCAAACGCAATTTTCAAAGATTTAATTAATCAAGGAATTGATTCGAGCGATATTTCAAATGATGATGTTGATGATTTGAATGGTGTTAGTTCAAGAATCGGATTGTTATGCAAATTCCACTGGAATGTGTTTGGTGGATATTATACTGAATGATTTTAATTTATAAATCTCAGTATTTCAATCTTCAGTGATTTTAATGTCAATTTCAAATCATTACATAACCATCAGTATTATCAATCATTAATAATAATCAATCAATCAATCAGTCAATATAGCCAATAATAATATAATCAATCAATATAGTCAATAATAATATAGTCATTTTCCATTTTATCATTTTATCATTTCATCAATTCATAATTCTTTCAAATATTTTCATTTTCATTTTCAAATTTTAATTTCATCATACCCCCTTCTTAGTCATTTTTCATATCTTTCATCATACCATTCATCATTTTCAATCATTTTTTTCCGTCCACTAATTATATTTGATTGTATTGCTATAATTATATTATTTATTACACTTATTATTATAACCATTAATATTGTTATTATTATCATTATCAAAATTATTAGATATTGTCTGTTCTTTTTCCATATCATACATAGATATGATTATTTTTTCTCACTTATATATACTTATACACACATAAATTGTTTTCAATGTCTTTTAGTTAATTTACGTTAGGTTTTTTTTTGCATGATTATTTGTAGATTTTAATTATTTTGTGACCATAATAATATGAAAGATTTTGGCTTGAATAAAATAGGAAATTTCGCTAGAACGTCCAATATGTGTTAATTTGCGTGTTTCCACTATATTTCAGGCTTTTCCTTTTCCATATAATAATAGTTAATTATTCAAATAAATCACCTACAATCAAAAAGAGAACCGAGCGGTAAAATTTTACTATTAATGTTTTTTTATCAGATATAACAATATGACATTAACGGGCATTATCTATATATACTATCATGTGGGACACATGATTAAGACGTTTAAAGTCCAAATCTACTCAATATCGACCCTAGATCCAATTATATTGAATGAATAATTATTAAAAGTTAATAGCCAATAGTCAATAGTTAATAGTTAATAGTTAATATTTGCAGCTGATGTAATAAAGCTACCCTCGGAACTAAATTCTTAAAGGTCGGAACTTTGATTGATTGAATTAAAACTGAAAACATCCTTATATCGATCAAACGACTACATTCATGATTTTCATGATTCCAGAGTAGGCTTACAGTAGTCAAGTCCCCACATGTTATTCATCATTTCAAGTGCCTCCAATATCGAGTAGAAAGCTGTAATTGACTGCAAAATATCTGGTCTACTTTTCAAAACCGCGAATAAATAAACAAAGAGACTAGAGTAATTTATTTTAAGCCTATGTCTTAAATCTTTTAATCAAACTAACCTTCAAACTAATCCAAAATCAACTCAAATCTAGCCTGGAATGTCCTCACAGTTTGCGGCTGTATCAATCGGTACAAACAATGAGAAATTCAGCTGGGTGTTCGTCGTTGATTGGATCCTAGCATTTTTATTATCAATTTGGTTCCTATTCCATTTCCCACGTTTGCTAGGGTATCTTATATCATTTACTATAAGGCACACCATTGGAAGAAGAGGCGATGTTCGAATAGATATACAGTCGATACGGGTGTCGTTTCTTAGTGGGACGGTGTTCTTTAGAAATTTAATCATTATTGATAAAGATCAAACATTATGTGCATTGGAAGGTAGTTTTACTTGGAGGTATTGGCTTCCTCAAACTAGAAGGAAATTGAAACAAGTCTATAATGATGAGAGTATAGATTTGAAGAATAATGAGGAACTGCCGTGCCGGTTTCTCTTAGAAGTTGAAGGATTAGAATTATTCATTTATAACAAGACATTAGCCTATGATAATATTTTAAGATCATTAGCTGAAGAATTAAGAAAGAAGAGTAATTTAAATGATGATGAAAGAAAGGAAATGGAAGATATTCTATCGACTGAAACTGAAACTTCCATTGCATCAGAATATAATGAACAAGATTCGGGTCCTTCAATGTTGGCATTATTTTATCCGCTACAAGTAAAAACAGGTAAATGTGGTATTGTCATTGGTAATAAGACAACCCATGCTGTTGTCATTGCATCTTCAACGTCCATTAATGGTACAATTGATCTTATAGGCACGTCCAATCCATTGGACAAAAATGGTGAAGTTTATGATATTGATATAGAAAGATTAAACGTTTCACTGAAACCAAATATTTTACATGAAATGGAAGTTGGAACTCCATTATCAAAATCCAAAAAAGATTCCAAAAAATGGTCAGTTATTAAAAATTTCCTCAAGAAATTAGGTTTAACTAATAGAAATCCAACTCCATCACCTGAAACTTGGAAAGGTTTATCAAGATACTTAGATGATGAAAGTGAAACAATTACTGAGAAAATCGAAGAAGAAGAGTTCGATTATGCAAAGTACACAAACATATTATCATCAGAGATTTGTAATTTGAAATACGTCTTTGATCATCCTGGTATTGTTCCTGAAAACCCACCTCCAACAAGTCCATTTGAAGGTTTAGACGTTGGTAATGGTGGTTCATCTCCAAGATATGGTCTTAATATTCAACTATCTGGTGCAACAGTACATTATGGCCCCTGGGCTGATCGTCAAAGACACACATTGATGCAAATGTTTTCTCCAACAATTTGTCGTGATTCTGTACCTCAACAAAAATTAATTCCTGGTCAAAGAAGAATTTATACAAGTTTTGAAGTTAATGTTGAAATTATTGATAATTTAATCATTAGAGTTCCAACTTGTGAATTTAGTAAAGATGCTGATTTTAAAGCTCAATACATGGAAAACACCACTAATTCTACCAGACCATTTGGTTGGATTGAACTTAAAGTCAATAAAGATTCATCAATTTCATTCTGTACCTCATTTGTTGCATCAAAATCAGGATTTGAGAATAGATTAGATATGACTTTTTTTGAATTAGAAGCTCGTTCATCAGTTAATCATGATATTTTTTTGAAATGTAAAGAACATACATTTTCTGCTGATATTGGATATCCATTATCTTGGAATGGTCATACAGTATGGACTCTGTTCAATAGATCTTCTGAATTTGAAACTTACTTTTTAAGAGAGCATATCACTTTATTAGCTGATTTATTTAGTGATTTTGGTTCTGGTGATCCAACTCCTTATGAATTATTTAGACCTTTCACATATGTGTTTGATTGGAAGATTGATGGATTCAAATTATTCTTCAATTTAAATGATGCCAATATTGTTAATAATCCAGTGGATTTCAATGATAACATTTATTTATCATTACAAGGTGAATCAATGAACGTGTTTGTTAAAATTCCACTAGATAGTATCATCAGAAAGTCTACTACTGTTGATTATAAGGTTGAAACTCCAGGGTTTTCATTTGCGTTGGATACTCCACCATGGCATACTTTAAACAATTTTTTGAAAAACAAAGAAGTTGGTAGATCAAAAAAATTTATCGTTGAAGGTTCTTACACATATTATCCCGACTTAGGTCTTGATACCGTTGATACTGTTATTATTGCTTGTCAAGGGGAACATTTTGCCCTAGAATGTTATGGTTTTGTTGTAAAATACATTATGAGTATCAGAGAGAATTATTTTGGTGATTTTACAAAATTCAAAACTTTAGAAGAATATGCGACATCTGTTAATAACCCAAAACCAGATTTGGATACCACTAATAAAGGGTATAATAATAATTTCAAAAGAAGTGAGAATGAAATTGATGTGCATTTTTCATTTTGTCTCACTGATAGTTGTGCTATTTTACCATCCCATATTTATGATTGTAATACCAATGTTTCACTTGCATTTGAAAATCTAGATATTGATATCAGATTTACTAATTATTATATGGATATGCAAGTAGATAGTTCTCCAATAAAGGCCCACTATCTTACAGATTGTGATCCAGATAAACTATTAGAACTCAATGAATTCAAATTTAAAGAAGATTGTGATTTCCATATTGAGATGTTATCCATTCATGGTCATAGAATGTTTGGATTACCACCTGATGAACCAACTTATTTCTGTAAATGGGATATACTCCCCGGTGATGTGAAATTTGATAGTCATATGGAAGCTTTTGATGGTATAGTAAATTCAATAGTGAAGTTAGCATTTGGTTATCAAAATCTGGAAGATAAATTAGATATTCCAGACTCTGAATTATGGGATACAACGAACCTTAATGTTGAAATTCCTAATATCGATTTTAAATTTAAGATGGCTGGTTTAGATCAAGAGATAAACTTTCTTATTTCATCGTTAAATTTGAAACTTTCAGATGTTACAAATTTTAGATTTACGAAAAAGATCACCCTAAATATTGATTCATTAAAGCTTAATGTAATAGATTTGGTGGATGAGAAAATATTATTGGAACTTGTGACATCATTGAGGTTAACAGACTTTTGTTTGAAGAAGGATTATTCGGATGTTAAGATAAAGCAAGATCAACATATTCTTATACATGATGGGCCATTTCACAGAATTCCATTTTTAGTTGATGAAGCTTATAAATTTGAATTCAATCAACTTAAAGGTTCCATTATTCCTGGATTTACAATCCCACCAGGTAATCCACCAATCAACAATGATACCGTTGATGCCTTATTTGATGAACTTGGTTTAACTGAAGGATATGATGATAATTTTAGTATTTTTGACCCTGATGATCAATCAAGTACATCTTCATTCAATTCAGCAGAAATCTCTAAAAACACAGTCTTAGAAACAAAGAAAACTATTTCAGGTTTTGATATGAAACCGATTGTTGATTATGATCCAGAAGAATACACTCCAGTGACCAAAGCTGACCCATCATTAGAGACAGATAATTTGGTGTTAAACTTTGGTTCATTTGATACAAATTTGTGTCTTGAAGCTATAGTTGTGCTATTAAAATTTGCAGATAAATTAATGGAAAGAAATCTTGAAGATGTTTTAGATCATTTACAACTTGCAGTTCTAAAAAAATTGAAAACAAAATTTTCTACAGATTTAAATTGTATCAATATTAGATTCATTTGTCCAATTATTGACATCAAGATTTCAGATAAATCATGGTCTCATGAAACCCAAAATCTTAAAGATCTTGATCATATTCAACTTTCTGTTAACTATCCATCATTCGTTTTATCTTCAGAGCAGAAATTGGATGGTTCTGAATATACTAATATTGCACTCCATATTAATTCTTTATCTATTTTACTCAACAGATCAGGTCAGGAGGTTCCTGGTTTAAATATAAAACTGATGGATTTGGAAACTTGGATTTCAAGAGATCAAAAAATTACTCTATCCTCTAACTTGAACGAATTTGGTGTACAAGCTGATATTTCTTCATTCAATTGGCTAATTGATTTTGTTAACATTATTCTTGATTACGCTGATGATTACATCAAATTAATGGATGGTATCAATACAAAGTCAAAAGCTGCTGAAATTTGTTTGGTTCATCAAGTGGCGTTAGGTAGTTCTAAATTTAACATTGAACATGATCCTGCTGTTATCACGAGACCAGCATATGTCATCAGATTATCAAGAAAACATATTAGAGCAAATGATAGTTGGAACGTTATTGTCAGACTTCGTCATCTTTTGAATAATTTACCTAAAGATTGGGTTTCAGAAAATGAGGCCAATGGTTCCAAGATTTCAGTAGAAGAAGCAATGAAGGAAGTTTTAAATGTTTTCAGACAATGGAGACGTTGGGAATTTGCTGATATTGCTGAGAGTTTCATCTTTCAGTATGTGTTCTCGAATAAAGATAATGATGAACTTCATAAGGATTTAGCATCAAGTTTTATCTTGAATATTGCCAACTTTTCATTGATTGATGATGGTATCGTTAAAACTTACTTTCAAGTTAAAGATTTAGAGGTTTCATCTGTTGAAGAGCACGTAAGCTCTCAATCAGATGAACTAGAGCAAATTTCAAGAGGTTTATCAGTTGACATTGGTCATATCAAAGGTGAATTATCTCCTTTATTATTGAAGCTAAGTGATCTAAATATTCCTGAGTTCAAGAAATCACAACACAAGACAGCTATTATTCCTAATGAAGAAAATAAAAAAGTTGGAAATAAAATCTTTTTAACTCAAATGCTGATATCCATTGATAATATTGACATAAGACTTGGTCTAAATTTTACTGGCGCTGCGTTGATTCTGGATAAAATGAAGACATCTATAATTTCTACAGAAGGAATTTCTATTAAGAATGAAACCTCATTATTCACTCTGATTGATGAAGTTCAATTCAACACTTATTTAGAGGATCAAGTATTCTCATCATACAGCATAAAGTCAATAAATGTTGCAGGCGTTTATTATGGTGATCAATCTAGTAATATCCATTTGATTGATTTTACTTCTGGAAGCTCTAATCTAACTCTAACTAGCTCTAATGAAGTTGTGAACAGATTCGTTTCTGGTTTAGGAGATGATTTACTAAAGGTTAAAAAATTGGTTTCTGTATTTACAGATAGTGGATCAAGCAAAGTCAAAACTGGAGTCATCAAAAAGGAAGGTAATTTCCCTGAATTCAAAATAAGATTTTCCAACAAGAATTCAAGTATTGGTCTTTCTATTTTTGAGCCATTCTCGGTGGTTGGTGCCAGTGAAGAATCAGAATTTGCGGTCTTGGTTACACAGGACAAAATATCAGCCATTTTGGAAGTTGGTCATTCAAGTTTAGATGTCAAGACAATTAATGAAAAGTATCCACTCGCAAGAAGTTCTACAAAAACATTATCACTCGGTGTGGTGTTATATACGGAAGATAACTCAATTACTGTTGCTTTAGACTCAGATGATTTAACAATCGCTGTTTCAGATGCTCTTTTCGATTTTGATCCTATCTATTCCTACTTGAATGATCTCAAAGAAAATATGAAGAAGTTGACCAATTCTGTTGAAAAATTTGCCTCAGAATTTGAAAATAAGAAATCAGAATCAGAAATCAAGAATCCAACAAAACTTATAGTCAAAGAAATTTTTGTTCATAATAATACATTCAGTATTGGAATGAAGTTAGAAGATACAGTATTTGCTTTTGAAATTAATAACTTGTCACTACAGTACTTCAATCTAATTTTAGGTTCTGCTCCTAATAATAGCTGGCCAGATGGTGAAATGAGTGTTAATAGTACCAGATTTTCTGTCACATCAGATCTTATCAATCCACAAGCTTCAAATGTTGTTGATTTCAGCTTAGGTATGAAAATTACAAATGTGTCAAAATCTAAAAATCAAACTTTGGAAGTTGAATCTGCATATTCAAGAATAATGTTAACTCCTCTCACATTCTCAAAGATTTTTGGATTACTTAAAGGTGTAAAGTATGCTGTTCAAAGATTGGAAACAATTTTCCCAAAATCTACGGATATTGTTGAAATTGATAGTGCAAAATCTAATTCTGATATTTGGGAACAAATGGGCTTTTCTTCGATTCATATTTTGTCATATAATTTCTGTCTTGGGTTTATATTTGATAATCATACTGAATCCTCACCAGGTCTGATCACTGGTTGTGATAAAGTATTTGCTGTTACTGAAGGTTCATTGGGTAAATTATCTATTATGGGTGGTTACATGTCTTTAGCAAACAGTTGTTCCTCAGAATCTTTCTTCAGTATTGGAAACGAGTTAACTCGTCCTAATAGAGCTTATTTGCCTAATGTTCAGGTCACTTATGCAATTGTCCATAAGTTAAACTCACAAGATCTATTAATTAATGTTGCTGGTGAACAATTAGATGTCAAATTTATCACAACCTCTATTGTTTTTGTTGAACAATTGATTGCATCTATTGGTGTAATTGAAAAACTAATGAAAGGAGAAGTTAAACGTGAATTTGCTAATGCCCAAAAGCAAAACTCTCAAGAAATCTATAGCTTACCATCTAGTGTCACATCTATTAGATGTACCATGTCCTTTGATGGTGCGATGGTTAAAGTGTCACGCTGGGAAGATTTTGAGAACGAAAATGATCCATATGCATCTTCATTTGAATTAAAAACACCAGCAGTTAAAATCGTTGCTGAATACGCAAAAAGCAAAGGTGCTAAAACGCACTATGCAAATTTTGAAGTCTTCACATTCTCATCCAGTAATACATTACACTCTACCTGTGTTCCTGTGTTATATGATATTTGGGAAACTTTCAATATTTCTGGAAAATATTCAAATGAACCACCTGTTCCTGAAGAAGATAAAGATACCCAGCAAACTCCTGCAAGCTTGAAAGATGCTTTAGAATTACTTCGTTCAATTCAAGTTCATTTTATTCTACATATTGATAAGCAAGAATTGACTTTAAGTTGTGAACCATCAGCAAAAGTTCAAACAGTTGTTGGAATTGAAAGTATTGATATATTTATAAACTCAAGCCAGAAAATCAATGAGTATCCTATATCAGGTACAATAAGTATCGGAGAAATTGGTGCATCATTACAACATTCTTTCTCAAGAGCTGTCAGTGCTTCTTTATTAATTCATGAAACTCTACTAACAGCAACGTTATCTGGTGAAGATTCATTCAAACTATATTCTGCTGTCAGTCTTGGTAAAGTTAAGACTTATCTATATCTAAAGCAATTACAAGATGTTGATTTATTCATTGATTTATGGAGATTTTCAGATTACATGTCATCAGATAATATTAAACCTTCCGAGTTAATTCACAATAAAGATTCTCATGACGGTTTAACTTTGAAAAAATTTCAGCGTGTTTCTAATTCTGCCATGATTCCATGGGCTATTTATTTCATGGTTCGTGATCTTGATTTTGAAGTTGATCTTGGTCAATCATTAGGTGTTTTAAATTTAAACTTTGATAATATTAATATTACCACTAGAAAAGAATCTGATCGCAAACAAGAACTTTCATTATACTTCAATACCATCACTCTTAAATCAGCTGGAAGATTAGGCGGTTATTTGATTATGAAGGAAGTTCAAACTCGTACCTTGATTAACTGGTCGATTGTTGGCGATAAATTTGATATGCCAATTGTTTTATTATCATTAAGTTTTAATTTCATTGAGGTGAAGGCATTATTTGATTATAATGTTTTTATGGTTGGTAAAATTGAAAAGACAATGTTCACGATTTTTAATCAAGTTGATTCAAAGAAAGTTTTGAAAGATAGATTAGTTGCTAGAGTTGAATGCGACTCTATTCAATTATATATCACTTCATTTGCTGTCGCTAATATTGTTGATGTCTATAACGCATTAACACGTATCCGTCAAGATAACAGAACGTCATATAAACAAAATTTACAAGAAGGTTTCACCATTCAAGAAGAAGAAACTTCATATAAGACAGATAATGACATTATTAATGTTTTAGCAAGTTTAAGAACAGAAGTTAGTGTAAAATTGGGAAACCTGTTACTTCATGTGTATCCAGGGTCCTTGCTAGATTCTCAAGTTTTGATCATTAGAATTGGTGAATTATTTTCCAACTTTGAACAACGTTCAATCGAAGAAGCAAACAAAACAAGAACAGATTTGATACTAGAATTAAGTCATGTTAACGTTTCACTTTCAAGTTTTAAAAGTCAAGTCAAAGATGATTTAATCAATACATTTTCAATTGATGATTTTATTAGAAATAGTTCAAATGCTCAAGGTGGTAGTATTTTCATATTTCCAGCATTGAACGTCGAAATGACAACCTTTATCAAACCAGTCTCCACACTAGTTGAATATACTTTCAAGAGTTCATTTGGTGGTAAAGTTGATATTCGTTGGAATTTAGGTTCAATTAATTTCATCAGAGAAATGTGGATGATTCATGTTAAATCATTATCATCAAGGTTGCCTATGATGAATAAAGAAAATTCAGGAGGATCAGCAGAAAAAATTCCATTATTCATGGATGAAAAATTAGATGAAAAGATTAAAGATGTTAAATTAGGTACTAAGTATCAATATATTCCATTGGAAGATCCCCAAATTGAAGTTCCTCAATTGAAAGAATTAGGTGATGCTACTCCTCCTTTAGAATGGTTTGGTTTAAATAGAAGAAATTTCCCTGGTTTAACCCATCAATTTGTTATTTTCAGTTTACAAGAGTTAGTTCAAGAGGTTGAAACTCAATATGCTTGGGTTTTAGGTAAAGCAAGATAAGGTCTAAGAGAAATAATATAAAAGAAATTGAAACAGAGAGAAAACATAAACTAAAAAAAACAATTACGATTATATATTCACGAAATAATGATAATATCTATTTATAGAAAATTATTATTAACCTTGTAAACTCTATATATATTGATTATCGAACAAAGTCCTCATGTCAATATCTAGACGTGCTCATAAATAGGCTTTACTTATAGAACTTTAATTTCTCAAGCTGTACTTTCCTAA
Organism: Phaffomyces opuntiae; assembly: GCA_003707165.2. Lineage (NCBI taxonomy): Eukaryota > Fungi > Ascomycota > Saccharomycetes > Phaffomycetales > Phaffomycetaceae > Phaffomyces > Phaffomyces opuntiae. The sequence continues at coordinate 18,734 of PPNH02000050.1, forward strand.
ACTATATTTAAGGACATTATTTTTAACATAAGTTTGTAGCGATCGTTCAAGTTCATCAATTGTTAGGGTATATTGGATCTCTTTAGAAACAACATTAGTTAAAAAATTTTGAATTTTGATTGATTCCATTGGACCTAAATTTTTCAACATACCAACAATAAATGGCCAAAACTTTGAAAGTAAATCATTTTGAAGGCTAATGTTTGTGAAATTGATGTTCTGTGAGACTCTATCCCCAACAGAAATCTCTAATACTTTGTAAGTATCATTTTCGAGCTCTAGAACACCCATTTGAGCCCAATAATCCAAAGTTTGTTTAGCTAAGTCTTGTGGCATGTTCAACATTTTAGTAATTTCTTCAAATTTGAGAGACTCGATCTCATTAAAACAGTAAATAACTGAAGCTTGAGCAGGTGATACATTCAAAGATAATGTTCTGTCTGTTAGTTCAAGCTCAATGGTGACAACTCCTGAATCTACCCATTTCAAACTTCTTCCCTTTTGGTGTAATGAATAGTTCATAAAATACAAATCAACCTGTTTCTCAATTACTGGGGGTAGATTAAACTGTTGGTCATTTAATTCTGGCCAGTACAGATATGATAGTATTGAAAAATGGAAATGATCTGAAATTTGATGATTTCTCTTATGTATTCTATCATCAATTATCTGGGAGTCAGATATATCTTTAGTCATTATATCAAGATTATTCAACTCGTTATCTTCAAATTTCCATTTCAATTGATGGATTTTCTCTTTGATATCCTCAATATTATAGTCTTCTGATATTTTTAATAGTTTCTTTGAGAAATTGTTGACTAGTTCACTTATAAATACATCCTTGGAGTCAAAAATAGAGATCAAAGATTCTATGATATCTTGTTTTCTAAAATCTGGTAACGCGTCAACTGGATCAGGAAACCATTCTAGATTCAAATTGTCAACAGTTTTGAAAGTTTTCTTGGATAATTCATTAGACAATAATGTCAAAGGGTTTGAGTCATAACTTAATAAACCATGAACAATATTTGGGATTGTGTCAGTTCTTTCTTTCAAATATCTTCTTATTTGTCTTGATGCATTATCTAAGAGAACAGATCTTGGATCGATAATCAAGAATGATTTTATAGTGGAGATGAAAAATAAAATAATATCATTTGTGTTACTACCAGCATGTAATAAGTTTTGAGAGCAGTCGTTTGTGAATGAAGCAATTAAGTTTAATCTCTGGGATGGGTCTATTGAGTTTTTCAAATCATTTAAAGCGGGTATAGAATCTGGATAAGCAGCAACTATATCGAATATTTCATTAATTCTTAGTTTAGCTATTTTCTTCTTTGATAATTCACTTGAGTCAAATTCATTCAATATTGATATATTCCAAATACCTTTAAATGATTCAATTTTAGCATTAAGCTGTTCTTCAGTATTTAGTACTGCTATTTCCTCTAAATCCCAATCAATTGATCTCAAAAATTCAATATCATGTTCAGATAGGTTATATACAGATGTGATGGTGTTCTTTATGCAACACTTTAAAGATCTTTCAAATGAAACAAATTGATATTCTGATAATGTTAGATAGTCTAATGGAAACATATAATAATCTTTGATCTTTCTCAATTGTTCAATATCTGTGGTCTTATGATTATTAATATTTTCCCTCATTGAATTTTCAAAGAAAATCATCATCGTATTCATAGCGGAGGTTTTGGATATTCTTTTTATAGCAGCTCTGATTCTTTGACTTGGTTCATTATTTCCATGATCCAGTAACCAATTGACCAGAGCATCGTAGTCACTTTCAGCAGGAACTTCGGGTACTGTAAATACTGAATTAAATTCTTGAAGCGTGATCATTGCAGGTTGATCCTAGTTCCTGAAATATCTCCTGAAAGTCTCTAACTATTAAAGCTTCAAATAAGTTTTTGTGTTAATTAAAATCTTTGTTTACATTTCAGGAGGCGCCATCGCTTCCTAACCACAAAATCTCTATCACGTGACTGATTTTTGAAATTCGCGAAAACTGTACCAAAATCTTTAATTTTATTCAGCACTTTAAAACTCTGTTTGGACTTCGATTTCCACTGATTTGTGTCCCAAAATGTCCCGTCAGAGTCGCCATCAGAAGCAGTTGAGAGACCAGTTCATAGATTTTACACAGACAACTGGGGCAATCGCTGACCAATTCCTAAACAACTCGAAATACGATTTAGAACTAGCCATCAATAATTTCCTATCATATCAAGCATCTGGAAGTTCTAAAGACAATAAGTCATTAAGTGCCATATTCGATAAATACAAAGACCCATCCAATGCTAATATAATAGGTATTGATGGTACAATGAATTATTTAGAAGACTTGGGTTATGAACCAGAGGATAAAGTAACTTTAGCATTAGCTGAATTCCTTAAATCACCAAGTGTTGGTGTTTTCGAAAAAAGAAGCTTTATACTCAAATGGCAATCAGTTTCAGCAAAGACTTTAGGCGATATGAAGAAATACCTTGATGTACTAAATAAGAAGTTAGATAATGATATTGTTTATTTGAAACTAGTTTATCAATTTGCATTCACATTTTTATTGGATGAAGGTCAAAGAACTTTACCATTAGATACTGCTGTTGCATATTGGGAATTATTATTAAAACCTAAATATGGAGAGAAGATCGATAATTGGGTACAATTTTTAACAGAAGATTGGAAACAAGCCATTTCTAAAGATGCATGGAATATGTTTTTTGTATTTCTACAGGAATATGAAACTGATCCAAACTTAGAGAATTATGATGATACAGCCGCATGGCCTAGCTTAATTGATGAATTCGTGGAGTATTTTAAGGAAAACATACAAAATAAATGATCAAACGAAATGAAGGCACATAATAAAATAGCTATTTATTTACATGTGTTTTTTAATAGACTTAAAAATCTCTTTTAGATTTAACTTCTTCATAGTTTTTTTCAAAAATTTCATCAAATTGTTCTCTTTCAACACCTTTATTCCATCTGAATTTATAAGCGGGATGTGTTTCATCCACAAAAGTTTGCCCTTTGACACCATATACATTTTCTCTGAATGTACCACCGTTTACAGTATACTCTTTTTGAGCTAAACCTCTTTCTTGTAATTCAGGAATTAAAAATTCAATTAAATCATCAATGCTTTGAGGAAAAGAATGAAATCCAAAATTAATACCATCGATATCATAATCTTCAACCCAAGATTGGATAATATCAGCAATTTCTTTACCTGTACCAACAAGCTGCATATTTTTAGCTTTATAGCTCTCTAAAAATTCTCTTTTAGTTGGAACTTTAATTTCTTGAATCTTTTGTTTTTTTAACTCAGGTTCTGAATCTTTACTCTTCTTATCATGAATTGCTCTATTGACAATACCTTCAGTGACACCTTGAATACCATTTGATTTCTTTTTCACAATAACATCCAATGGATCATCTAGTTCATATTTTCCTAAATCGAAACCTGTGATACAACTTAAACCTATTTCTAAACTATTTGAGATTGATGCATCACTTATCTGCTTCTGCTTATTAACTGCTTCTTCATGAGTTTCACCTAAAATTGGTTTAGCATGAACGATGAATTTTAATTTTGATGGATCTCTTCCAAATTTATTTTGTGCTAAATCCTTTATCTCTTTAATTGTTTTCCCAACAGTTTTGAAATCAGTACCATCAACATAAATCAATTCAGCATTCTCTGCAGAGAACTGTTTCCCTTTTGAAGAGGTTCCTGCTTGAATGATGACTGGAAATCTTTGTTTTGATGGCTCAGTAACACCAGGTCCTTCAACTTTGAAAAATTCCCCATCATGATCAATTTTTCTCAAAGCATTAGGATCAACAAACACACCTTGCTTTTTATCATGACTCATGGCATCATCTCTCCATGATGATAAAATTAATTTGTAAACAACATCCAAATACTCAGAAGTTTTTCTATAACGACCATCGTGTTCAGGAAGACCTTGACCGTTTAACAATTGTCTGCCTGTTGAGTCTAAATAACTTGAAACGACATTCCAGCCAACTCTACCTTCAGTTAACAAATCCAATGAAGCTAATCTTCTAGCGAAATGATAAGGATGTTCACTGACAGTACTGAAAGTGACACCAAATCCCAAATTTTGAGTAACATTACTCATTGCGACAATAGTGGTACTTGGATCAACTCTAGGTATTTTATGACCTGCGATGGCAGCAGCTTGAAAATTACCAGGCCCATTCCAAGCATCAAATAATGAAAGATGATCAGCGATGAAGAAAGCATGAAATTTAGCAGATTCTAATTTTTGAGCTAGTTCAATCCAAGGTTTTATAGAATTTGTGAAGTCTCTTGATTTATCTCCTTCGAGCCTCCAATCAAGGGCACATCCTTCAATGGTGGTGTTCAAGATAAGTGTTTTCATAATATAGTGGATCTAAATATCTCAAAGTTAAGGATTTTTGATCTTTTAAATATAAGCGTTATATTATATAGAAAATATCGAATGAAGTGCAACATCATTATAATTTATATAATACACAATTGGCCCATAAAATTAGATTCCAAGTACGATCGCAAACGCCTTCCTTCTTTATGCTCTATATGTGCTTATTTTTTTTAATGTATGTGTGTGATGTTTCGAGGATCAATATGTACATATTTGATCAATGAATAAAATGTGGCTTCCTGATCAGTGATGATCTCAAGATTACATTTTGATTAAAATTTTAACATCCGTATATATACTCATATTAAGATATAACGTCTTAGTGTCTTATTATAACCACGGACTTCAAAGTTCACTGTTCAGATTAAGCTTGTCATTCTGAGATCCAAATTTTATTCAAGTGAACTTAAATATATAGATATTAAAAGTATAATTATTCCATGGGAGATAACCTTGAGGGTAAAACAGAAAGATCAGAAAATGTACTTTATGGTGATATAGAAATATGTAACCCAAGTTTTCAGAAACACCACAAAATGATATGTTAAAATACCAGTTAATGGACTGTAAGATAAAATACCAGTTAATGGACTGTAAGATACTGCAGTCCTGAGTCTGCCAGCAAGTTGCAACTACGATTCCTGAAATCCTGAAATCCTTTGAAGTTCGACAGTGGACCGTGGACACTTCCACACCTCACAAAAAAGAATTTAATGTGTGGCAAGCAGCATTCATGTTTCGCGAAAAAAACACAAAATTTAATTTTACTCCAGAGTCCAGAGTCCAGATTCCAGACCAATATGTAACAGGATACAATATAGGTTGGGAAATTCACTCATATTTATTATCAACCAAAATGGAATCTCTTAAAGGATTTGTGAATCAGATATTAAAGTTAAGTTAGGTTTAAAGAGCCAAGTGATGACACAAAGAGCTCTTGAATCAATGGGAGCGCCGAGCTGCGAGACAATAAGAGAATAAGCCATAGTTACTAGCAATTAAACCAGAAGGCTCGCTCCGACTTAAATCTTGCAACTATTTACACACTGCACAGTATAAGTGAGGCGTAAGCTATAACCTATTATACACTTTGGTATTGCAGAATACCCAAAACAAATCAATCAATTTTCACCACAGTCTATGCGATTATCGATATAAAAGTGCAACGATTTCTGTTTGATTAGTCCTAAATTGTAATTATTCTTCATTTCAGCATTTCAAGCATGTCTAATTTCATAACAAGAGGTTTAGACTCGTTATTAGAGTCAATTTCTGGGCCATCAATCTCCAAGGTTCAAGAAGAATACGCTGTAAAAGTCAGTTCAGACGCTGCAAATTCTGTTGATTCACTGGATACTAAACATCAAATAGAAGAAACCCAAGATATAGTTGAATCAGAGACAGATAGCAAAGATGAAATCATCTCAGACGTAGAATATATCAAATCCTCGAGATTATTCTCAATCAGATTATTAAGAAAATTTATTGAATCAACATATAATCCAAACAATCCAGCCATTCCAAATCGTGAAAGGTATTTTACTTTCAAACTAGATATTTTCTTAATGACATGGTGTTGTATCTCATATTGTATCAAGTCCATTGATCAAAGTAACATCTCTAACGCGTATGTTACTGGTATGAAGGAAGATTTGAACCTTGTGGGTAAACAATATAATTGGCTCTCAACTTATTTCACCATTGGTTATGCTATAATGATCATTCCATCTCAAATTATTATCACAACAGTCAGTCCTAATATTTGGTTACCTACTTTAGAGTTGATCTGGGGTGTTTTAACATGCATTTGTGGTGCTTCTATTATCACTCATGCAAATCAACTTTATCCATTGAGGTTCTTAATCGGGTTTTTAGAAGCTTCTTCGTGGCCTGGTGTTATTGTGATCATTATGAATTGGTATGGGCCTGAAGAAATAAGTTCAAGAGCCGCTGGGTTTGGAGCTGCTGGTGTTGCCGGTAGTATATTTACAGGGCTTATGCAAGCTGCAATTGCAAAGACACTATCAAATCATAGAGGAATTGCGGGCTGGAGATGGATGTTTATTATCAATGGTATAATGACTGTTGTTGTCGCATTGGCTGGATATATATTTTTACCGTCCAGTCCTGAAAAAGGTGGTGCTCTTTGGTTGAATAAGAGTGACTTAAAAATCGCAGCTTCAAGAATGAAAAGATTCAATAAGAAGGCCGATATTAAATTCAAGCCTTTTGATATCTGGAGAACTATTAGAGATTACAAAGTTTGGGTGTTTATTTTCAGTTATTCAACATGGACTTGGGCTAATTATGGTACCAGTTACTTCAACTTGTGGTTAAAATCTTTGACAAAAGAAGACGGTACTAGATTATACTCAACTTATCAAGTAAATATGATTCCATCTGGTGGTTATGCTGTTAGTTTTGTTACTATGCTAATTTGGGCTAAAGTTGCAGATCTAAATAATCACAGAAGATTCCTGATTCTAGGTATAAATGGGTTGATTGGTATATTTGGATGCGCAGTGCTGGCAGCATGGCCTTCTTCAATTGCATTTAAATACGTTGGGTTTATGATTGTCTATCAAATGAATGCAACTGGCCCAATATTGACATCTTTGTTAGCTGAGGTGTACACTCAAGATCCTGTGATCAGAAGTATTACAATCGGTATTGCAGTTACATTCGTCTACGCAATGAATGCATGGACCCCATTATTCGTTTGGCCTGTCACCGAAGCTCCTCATTATAAATATGGGTGGAATGTTGGTTTAGGATACGAGACTTTCAGTTTCTTAATGATTGTTTGTGTGTTCTTCTTTGTGCACAAAAAGGCTGTAATTAAAACAATTAGAAATGAATATGACCAGACTGTTTAGAATAGAGTCTAGGCTAGCCTGACCATAGACTGATAATACATTGTGCTTTGTATACAAAATGACGTAGATATTGTTCGACAACCACAAAGTCACAAATACTAGTAAATTGTGGTTCTGAAGACTTCTCTTCCAATTCCGGGTAACTCTACTCGGATTCAGTTTTTTTCACTGAAATAAATTCAAGTAAACAAAAACTCTGAGAATTAAATCAATTCTTCAGATATTTAAGCTGATAAAATGAGTCAACCAAACAACCAACAGCAAGGCCAACCCCAAGTCCAACCTCCACGTACAATGAACGTTCAACCACAACAAATTCAACAGTTAGTCAGGCAATGTAACTTGGAAATTGAAAAGGCTAAAGAATTGGGTACTGAGACTCCAGCTGGTCAAGAACACATCAAGAAAGCTCAACGTATCAAGAGCATGCTGATGCAATATCAACAGCAACAAAGAAATGCTGCTGCTGCTGCTAGTAGCAACAACAACAACAACAACAACAACAACAACAACAACAACAACAATAATAATAGCAATAGCAATAACAATAACAATAACGTTAATAACAATAACAATATTTCCAATAACAATAATAACATTCAATCTCAAAATAATCAACTGAGTCAACAGCAGTTTCAACAAAACTCACCAATCATACAACAAACTCAAATTCAACAACCAAGACCATTAAACAATGCTAATGTCCAGCTAAACAATAGCATGAATTCCAGAGTTGCAACTTCATCTCCAATTGTTGGTCAAACTATCAATAACACCAACAACAACATACCTTCACAATCTAACTCCCCAGCACCACAAACCAAAATACCAATGCAACAAATACAACAAATAAAACAAATATTAAGTGATACTACAAAAAAATTGAAGATTATAGATGAAGCTAAAAAATCAGGTACTTTGTCCCCAGAGGCATTAGTTAAAATAGCCCAACAAGAGCAAGTTTTGAAAGAGCGTTTCACAAATTATAAAACTGCTGCAATGAATTTAACACAACAGCATATCAGACAACAGCAACAAAACCAAAATCAGAATCAAACTCAGAATCAAAATCAAAATCAAAACATTAAACCTCAACAACAATTACAACAACAGAACAGAATTACTGCTCCACAATCTGCTAATAACTCAAACATTCAACTTTCACAAAATCAATCATATGGTCAAATACCTCAATCCAATAATTTCAACTCGCAAGGAAATCAGAATAATCAACCAAATATGAACAATAACAACAATTTCCAATTTCAACAACAACAACAACAATCAATGGGCTCATTGCCTGTTTCAGTTCCAACACCTCCAATTCCTCAACCCCAGATGAGTAAACAACAATCACCAATTCTGACTCAAAGCCAAAATGGAACAAATTATCAACAAAATATACCAAATGTTCAATCACCAGCTTTACAAAAGAAAATCATCCAGTCAACGCAAGCTTCACGTATTGGAACACCTCAACCATCAGGTGAATTTAACCAAGCACCAAATGCTGTCGGTAAGATTGGATCATCAGCTTCTCCAAATACTCCAGTTACCAATGTTAATGCAGCCGCAAGACCAAGTGAAAGTGCAGCAAATGCTACAACATCAGGCGCAAACATTTATAAATCGTCTGTTCCTTCAATTAATATCCCTGCTAATTTAACCATTAAACAACCACTTCCAGTTACATCAACTCAAAATAGACCAACTTTAACTGGTGGTAATGGATTAACAGCACCTGCGTTAACAACACCTGCGTTATTAAAGCTTCCACCCTTTGAGTTACAAAATGATAGAGTTTTATCTAAAAGAAAGTTAAGTGAATTAGTTAAAACAGTTGGTGCCGATGAAGGTGATGGAGAAACTACAATTGATGGTGATGTTGAAGAATTGTTATTAGATCTAGCTGATGAATTTGTCACTAATATCACTAGTTTCGCATGTCGTTTAGCAAAGCATCGTAAATCAGAGAATTTGGAATCTAAGGACGTTCAACTTCATCTTGAAAAAAATTGGAATATTAGAATCCCTGGATTTTCATCAGATGAAATCAGAAGTGTTAGAAAATGGCCTGCTAATGCTTCTCACACTCAAAGAGTACAAGGGATCAGTATCTCCAAATCTGTTGAGCAAAACAAATAAATGTAACTTGATATTTTGATTCTTTTTGTAGTATGTACGAGACTTCCTCTATAAATAAAATAAGGAAATGATTACATAAGAAGCTCATCGCCAAAAAAATTTTTTGTTACAAAATTAAAAAACAAGTATTATTCACTATTCATAAATAGAGTTGATAAACACCAGCTATTCATTAACCTAATATCTAAAGATGGTTAAATCATACCAACGTTTCGAACAGGCGAAGTGTTTTGGTGTCATTACTTCAAGATCCAATATCATTTGGTTAGAACCAACGAATAAAACCTCAGCTGGTCAAATCATAACTGGTGGTTTAGAAGAAGTTTTAATCTGGGATATTAAAACTGGTGAATTGGTTAAGAAGTTAAGAGATGGTTTACCGCCAGGTGCATCTGATTCCAAACTAGCCAAACCATCAGAGATCACCAGTGTGGTGTATCATCCAGAGACAAGTATCTTAGGGTGTGGTTATGAAGATGGTTCTATTAAAGTTTGGGATTTAGTTTCAGGTACTGTATTAATTAATTTCCATGGTCATAAATCAAGTATCACATTATTGAAATTTGATGAGGAAGGGACGAGACTAGTTTCTGGTTCAAGGGATTCCAATATCATTTTCTGGGATCTTGTTGGGGAAGTTGGTCTATTCAAATTAAGAGGTCATAAAGATCAAATCACTGGATTTTGGTTCAATGAAGAATATTTGATCAGTACCGGTAAAGATGGGTTGATCAAACTATGGGACTTGAAATCAAATCAATGTATTGAAACTCACGTTGCACATTCTGGAGAATGTTGGAGTTTAGGTATATTTCATAATCTAATCGTAACCAGTGGATCTGAAAATCAGTTGAAAGTTTGGAAATTTGATTTAAGTAAAAACGAAAATAAAATCGAAGAATTTGGAGGATTTGAAAAACAAAGTAAGGCAAGAGGTTCCGAAATATTATTCAAGAAAGTTGGATCAATTGTGTTTTTCTATATTCAAAATTCAGATAAAACTTTAGAAATTTTCAGAATTAGATCAGATAATGAAATTTCAAAAGCGTCTAAAAAAAGAGAAAAAAGATTAAAAGAAAAAGGCTATGATGATGAAGAAATCGCTAATGCTTTGAAAGAATCTGCTATCAATATGTTAATTCAAACTTTTAAAATCATCAGATCAAATTTTAAAATCAATGCTGCAACTTGGTCAAACGTTTCAAGTACAAAACTGGATATAATATTATCAACATCAAGTAATACATTAGAATCATACACTTTAACATACTCAAATAAAGAAATCTCACCACCTGTCAAATCATTCACGGTTGATTTACAAGGTCACAGAACAGATATTAGATCATTAGATATAAGTGACAACAATAAATTAATAGCAACTTCATCAAACGGATTACTTAAAATTTGGAACACTGCAACAACGAATTGTTTGAGAACTTTCGAATGTGGTTATGCATTAACATGTAAATTCTTACCAGGTGGTTCATTAGTTGTTATTGGTACAAGAAATGGTGATATTGAATTATATGATTTAGCAACATCAACCTTAGTTGAAAGTGTTCAAGGTCATGAAGGTGCAATTTGGTCATTGGATCTAAGCACAGATGGCAAAATTTTAGTCACTGGTTCAGCTGATAAGAAGATCAAATTTTGGGATTTCAAAATTCATGAAGATGGTAATAAATTGAAATTATCACATCAAAAAACTCTAGAGTTAGGTGAAGATATCTTATCTATTAAGATATCACCAGATTCGAGATTTTTAGCAGTTTCATTGTTAGATAATACCGTCAAGGTTTTTTTCTTCGACACGTTAAAATTCTTTTTAAGTTTATATGGACATAAATTACCAGTCTTGTCAATTGATATATCATTTGACTCAAAATTATTAATCACATCATCAGCTGATAAAAACATTAAGATTTGGGGTCTAGATTTTGGTGATTGTCATAAATCAATTTTTGGTCATCAAGATTCAATTATGAACGTTAAATTTTTACCAGAATCTCATAATTTTTTCAGTGCCGGTAAAGATGGATTATTAAAATATTGGGATGGTGATAAATTTGAATGTATTCAAAAATTGAGTGCCCATCAATCTGAAGTTTGGAGTATTGCAGTTGCAAATGATGCTTCCTTTGTCGTTTCAACTTCTCATGATCATAGTATTAGAATTTGGGAAGAAACTGAAGATCAAGTATTCATTGAAGAAGAAAAAGAAAAAGAAATGGATGAATTATATGAATCTACCCTATTATCAAATCTCGAAGGGGATGATATTACTAAAAGAAAATTAAAGGATGATGATGATGAAGAAGAAGATAACGATGAAGTGACTGGAGTTAATCAACAAACTCTTGAAACTTTAAAAGCCGGTGAAAAATTATTAGAAGCATTGGAATTAGGATACAAAGACATTGAAGATAATTTAGAATATGAATCAAAATTAACACAATGGATGAAAGCTAAAAATGGAGAAAAGCCAATCAGATCAAGTAAAGATCCATTATTATTAGCATTAAATAAAACAGGATCAGAATATATCTTGGAAGTATTAGTTAAGATTAAACCATCACAATTAGAAGATTCATTGCTAGTGTTGCCATTTTCCTTTGTTTTAAAATTTTTTAAAGTTATAAAGACATGGTGTTTCAACAACTCTATTTTAAAGGAAAGATTGAACCTAATATGCAGAGTTTTATTTTTCTTAATTAGATCAAATTTGAATGAACTAAACAGTTTGAAGAATGAAGACATTAAAAAACAATTAGATGAAGTCAAAGAATTGATAAGGTTAGAATTGAAATCAAATTTGAATGAAATTGGGTTTAATACTCAAGGTTTAAAATTTCTGAAAAATCAATGGAATTTGAATCATAATTTAGAATTTATTGATGAATATGAAAACAGAGAAAATGTTGATAAAAACTCACAAAAGAGAGCTTATCAAACATTGGAATAGTTTTTAAATAGAATAACCAAAAAAATAAATGTATAAATATCTATACTTCGTGTAATAAGATCCTAGAGAAAAAAACACAAATGATGGAAAATTTCATTAAGAAATAATCTTATATGAAGTTATACAGTATATTAGTGATGAACTCCAGCTTAATGTTGAATAGAAAGGAATTAAGTTAATATAGGCAACCATACATTTAAATAATTTGGGAATATATTAATTACATTATTAAATACTCTATAATTACAGACTTTTCAAGCCCATTTACCTAATAATGCCATTAAACCAGCACCCCAACACATAACAAAGAAGGCCAATAATGATTTTCTTAATCCCTTTTCACCTTTAAATTGATTAGAATACAAGAATTCATGGGCCATCAATTCAACTAAACCAGTATAGATAAGAATACCTGCTGAAATTGCATCAAAACAACCATTTGTAATTAGTGCTTTTCTACTCCCTGGAACAAAAGAGTTTTTCACACCAATACCAATAGCGATTGCAACTGGAGTGACTAATGCAAATGCAGCACATAATAACCATGGTGTTAATCTTCTTGTTTTATCCCATGGAGTTTCTGCGATTCTTGTTCCTAGACCTAAACCTTCAAACATTTGATGAAATACAATAACGATGAACAATGTGTTGAACTCATCACCTGAAACGGCTAATGAAAGACCAACAAACACGGAATGGAATAAAATACCGAATTCTAAGACAAATACTGAAAAGACTTGACTTAAGTAAGTTTCATGGTTTGAATCATGATGATCAGGATCTGGTGAGACAGATTCAGGATCTTGATGTTCTAAGTCATGACTATAATGGTTATTACCAATCATATGTGATTGCTTATCCGGAGTTGTTGTTTGTAAATTAGTTTCATCTTTGATTAATTCATCACTTGTTGAATCATCATTATGACCAAGATTTCCAAAATGAGAATGTGGAGTCTCTTTAAAACCAGCAGCTTTGGCAACATAGTAATGAGCAATGACTTCAGATAAGAACACAGCGAATAAAGACATCAAACAGATACCAAAAGCCCAAGGATAGTCTGCAAATGTACCACCTAAACATTCTTCACTTAATGCATCAGAAGCAGGTTCTAATAAATGGATGAAACCAGTTGCTAAAATAACACCAGAACCAAAGAATTTAGCAATGAACCAACACCAATTAGGCAATCTAACGAAAGAATATCTTGATGATAATAATGGGAAATAGACCCCGATTGCAGAAGAGATAAGAACCATAAAAACGGCCAGGATTCTTAACTTATCAGTCCCATTATAATCATTTTCAATAGCACATTGCATATCGTCAAGTGAGTCACCGGAGTCATCATCATCTCTTTTGATCAATAGCTTAGCTATTTGTGTGAATGTTGTACTCATTTTATTAAAGAATGAGAATATTCAATGATATAGGTATTAATTATTATTGAATGTATAGTGGGAATTGATGAGGTTTAAATAGTGATTTTGAATATTATAAATGATGTGATAGATGCAAGTTATGAGTATAAAGCCAACCTTGTAGGATATGAGAGACAGAAATAAAATTAAAATAAATTAAAGGGTTGAAGAATTCACATACTAAAATTTTTTTCCACTATATATGATTGTAACCTTGGTGGTTTTTTTAAAAAATTATGGCATAAAAATTAGTCAAGAAAGTCAAGAAAGACAAGAAAGGTATCACGACCGTTAAAAAAGCTTGATTTCCACTAAATCGATTGGCACTGGGCAGTGGAAAGTGGTCATCACTTTAGTCGGACTCCTCGAGGAAATCTGTTTTAATGGCATAGATTTCGAGTTATTAACAATCTAGAAGTTATTATTTAACCTGATTACGCAATGAGTTTACGATAACTACACTAGTCAATAAAATCAATTATACGGAAGCTTAATATTAGATTGCCTCGGAATGGAACAACATTTCAACACTAGAGTAGTACTCCCATGACTGAATCACTTTCAGTTCACATTGTTTCATTGATTCAAACTCTCCAATCTTAGATTTCAAATTATTGATGTTTCCTAAACTTGTTAATTTTAATACTTTGGTCATTATGCTTAACACTTGATTCACTGAATGGTTTAAAACAATCTCATCACTCATTAAACCCTGATTCTTGTACATTTTATCAACTAATAACGCTGAGAATAAATCACCAACACCAGTGAAATAAGAATCAATGAAAGGGACCTGGTAAACTTCAGATTTAGTTACACCGTCACCCTTTTCACATTTTCTTGACGTTATGATCAATAATTTATCCGAGTTATCATATTTCACATCATCCTTTAATTTCAAAGATGAAATAACCACATTCTTCACTTTATAAAAACCATGTAAAATCTGCAAACTTTTATAAACATCTTCCATAGTATTGATTTTAAAGTCACATAACAATTCCACTTCAAATTGATTAGGAGTAATCACATCCACTAGTCCCATGCTCAATATTTCTTTATATATAGGAATAACGTCTTCACTTACATACAACTCACCTTCATCACCCATAACTGGATCCAATAACCATAAACAATTTTGATTTTTCTCTTTAACACGCTTCCCTATTTCTCCCACAATTTTCAGGGATTGCGAGTCAGGAACATAACCAGTCAATAATGCACTATACCTCACTTCCTCAAGACATGGAAAATACACATCTTTCAATTCAGAATACGTGACACTTCTACCTTTAGTAAATCCATAACCTGTATGATTTGAAAAATTGACTGTGTTTAATGCATCGACATCCCATCCCTGAGTTTGTAGCGGGAAAGTGGCGGCCTTATTACCAACGTATCCATGTACGACATGTGATTGGATCGTTAAGATTGAATGGAGTGGATCTAGTGGCATCTAGAGTTGTGATGTTGATGGTACAGTCTAGACTAGTACTGTTATGTGTGGGTGTTGATTTTTTTGATTTTTATTTATGACTCTGGCAGAAGGTGTGAAAATCATTTACCCGCGATAAGATTCTGCAAATTATCCATCCATCCAGATTCCAGACTCGATATTAATGCTTACTGTTTACGTTAAGAAAATCAACCTATTTAGCATTTGAATTGAGCAGATCATAGATGACTGTTTTATCGCTGGTTATCATATATGAATGAAACTGACGCTCAAAACGGAATTTCGTTGTAGAGCACTTTCAGATATATTTGGTGTATAATATTGATAGCCTGTACTTCTTTATACCTGATAAAAATCTGTTAAAAATCTACAGTTTATAACTCTCTATGGTTGACTTAATATTTCTAGACAATGTTTTGGTTGTACATAGTTGATATCAATTTAATAAAATGGAACTGAAGCACCATCACCACGTAAATCAGAACCACCTGAATAAATCAAAGGATCAACAGATTCTTTTTTGATTACTTGACCTCTACCAAACAGTCTTCTTTTATAACCTTTAATAACTTTAACTTCATGACCCAATTTCTTCAATCCTTCTATGACTTCATCATCAATTCCTTCTTCAATATTAACCACAGTGACTGATCTGCTTACTGGTCCATTTGATCCATGACCTTCGTCAGTGTGACCAAGTCCACTATGTGGAGTTAATGTGATTCTTGGTGCATCTAATGATTCTTGTGGGTCGAAACCAAATAATAGCAAATTCAAATATACTTGAACATGAGCTTGTGGTTGATTAAATCCACCCATTATACCATAACTTGCGTATAATTCCTCTTTATCATCAGATAATGGTGTAGTGATCATCCCTGGGATAATTGTATGATATGATCTTTTACCACCTTCAAATACATTTTTACTATTTGGTTGTAAACTGAAATTAGCACCTCTGTTTTGTAAGAAAAATCCTCTTTTAGGGACAAGGATCCCACTACCAAAATTATGAAACACTGAGTTAATGAAACTTGCTGCATTTCCGTCTTTATCAGTGACAGTGAAATAAACAGTATCTGAATGGAAGTTTTCATTTGGTAATTCACCGACTTGTAAATTTTTATTATCTAAAACTTTTGAAGGATTAAATGATTGTGATCTTTCTTTGAAATATAAATCAGATGAAAGCAATTTTAAAATTGATTCATTATCATCAATGTTATACTTTTGTAATAAATGTTCATGGTCACTGACATATTCTTCAGAATCTTTGAATGATAATTTTAATGTCTCAATGATTAAATGTAAATATTCAACAGAATTATGTTCTAACTGGTTTAATTTAATTTTATTTGATTTATCCAAAGATTTAATCAGGCCTAATGTTAGTAATGCAATGATACCTGATCCATTTGGTGGAATTTCCCATAAGTTCTTACCTAAAAATTCTAAATTAATAGGATTGACAAAAGTTGAGGTATGATTTTTTAAATCTGATAATTGTAAAAGACTTCCTCTTGATTCAACTTCATCAATTATTGAATTGGCAACTTCACCTTCATAGAACCCTTTTTTACCTTCTTTGGCGATTTTTTTTAATGTTGATGTCAAATATGGATTCTTCAATAATTGACCTTTTTTAGGAGCTGTGAAACCTTCATTTGGTAAAAATAATCTCAATTCATTTTCCTTAAATTCATCACTTTGTTTCTCATTAACTTTTTTTAGTGTCTCTTCAGATTCTTCATATAACGAAGCACTTATTTCAGAAATTGGATACCCATCTTCAGCTAAACTTATTGCAGGTTTTAAAATCTCTTCAAATGAAACATTTTTAGAACCCCATTCTTCAACACTGTCATACCATGCTGCAATCCCACCAGGGACATTAACAGAGTGCACAGACTCAGTACTCAATCTGTTATGAATAATGTCCTCTTTTTGACTTAATATGAAATCAAGTGATAATTTTTCACCTGATCTACCACAACCATTTAATCCATAGACTTTTTTATCTTTATTATTATAATAAAGGACAAATGCATCACCACCAACACCAGTTGATGCAGTTTCAGTGACTGCAAGGGCAGCAGCAACGGCAACAGCTGCATCAATTGCATTTCCACCTTTTTCAAGAATTTTAATACCAGCTGCGTTTGCTAATGGTTGAGTTGATGAGACGATACCTTTAGTTGAATAGACTGTTGATCTTCTAGATGGAAATTTTGGGTCTGGCATGATTGGATTTGGTGATTTAAGTGATAGTTAAAATGAAGGTTAAAATGAAGGAAATTTTGTAGGATTTAAATAGTTTTTATGGAGTATTAAATATTACCTTTTATCCAGATATGTATTTTCAAACCCCACGTCTTAAATCATGCATGAAAATCAATCAATTCGACTCCAGCATTGTTAGAATTTCCATCCATTAAATGCCACCAAAACCATCAAACACAGGCCGGTTCATCGTTGGTTTCATCGGTGCTGCCATTGGTGGACTTATCACCTATTACATGACGTCTGATTTCGAATTGATTAAATATCAACCCGTTTCTCCTGTCAATGAAGATGGCACAAAAAGAAAATTTAAAGTCACTTTCAGAACAATGGAACCACTGGATTTGAAACAGGAGGCTATTGAAAGGATACAGAGGGAGAATGCACTAGCGAAGTCAAAGAGAAAGAAGAGTTTTGATAAAGAGGAAGTCGAACAGATTATTCAAGATCCAACTACTTAAAATTGCCCAAAACACCCCTGTTATTTTATTAAACATACAGAAAATGACTATTTACTTTTACTATATGACATTTATTTACTAGAATACAATTATCAATGTAGAACTACACCATTCAATAACAATAGAAAACACATTAAATTAACAAAAGAATAAAAGGATATAAAAACTCTTACCAAAAGCCAAAATAAAACAAAAAACCATCCACAAAACTGACAATAAAAACCGATTAGGACTGAATAAGCAACCGCACTCTATATATACCACCACACTTTCAAAATCTTTTTGATTTTCTCTTCAAATAATTTAATAGAGAATTCTTCAATTCTAAATAATAAATTTACAACACCTTCACATAATAACAATCCAAATATTTGCATAAATCACTATCATGCAATTCACCTTCATATATTTTCTTATTCACTCCTTCTTATTTATAATCAAACTAAACAAACAAAATAGTTTTACTTAATTTAAGCTTGAGCTTCAGTTTCAGCAGCTTGAGCTTCAGAGTTTTTGGCTTCTTGGTAAGTGTGAAGAGCTTCTGAGAAATGTTGTTGGAATAAATCTTCATTGGCTAAAGCATCTAAAATTTCATTGTTTGGTAAATCTAACAACATACCAGTGATTTTAGAAGCAAATTCGGAATCAACAGATGGACCAGTAGAAACAACTTTACCGTATAATTGATCACCTAAGACTCTTTTTTGTTCTTCTTCTGGTAAGTTTGGTAAATCTTGAGCTAATTGGGCAATGTTAATACCTTGTTGTTGAGGGAATTCATCACGGTTGTTTCTTTGTCTGTTTTGACCTCTATTGTTGAAATAACCACGTTGATTTCTACCTTGGAAATCTTGGAATGGTGGCATACCATAGATTGGTTGACCATTTGGAATTGGTCTGTTTGGCCATTGTTGATGACCTGGAACTGGTCTTGGAACTAAGAATTGACCGTTTGGAATTGGACCACCTCTTGTACCTGGTGGTAAGAAACCTGGTTGTTGACCATTGAAGTATAATGGTTGCATAAATTGACCTGGAGCACCTTGAGCTAAAGCAGCTTGTTGTTGCTGTTGTAATCTTTGGTTTCTGTTGAAGATTTGTAATTGTAAATGAGATCTTCTAGCTTCTTTTGGTTGAGCTAATGAAACGTATAATGGTTTTTCTAATAACATAGAACCATTCATTTCAGCAATAGCTTTGTTAGCTTCTTCTGGAGAAGAGAATGAAACGAAACCAAAACCTTTAGATTTACCATTTTCATCACACATAACTTTAACTGAAGCAATGGTACCGAAAGCTTGGAATTCTTCTCTTAATCTAGCATCATCAATAGCTTCATTTAAGTTTTTAATGTATAAATTAACACCTTGTGATTTCATCAAGTTTTCTAATCTAGCACTTTCATGTTGAGCTTTTAATTCTTCTAATCTTTCGGATTTCTTTTGAGCCCTACCAACGTATAATTTTTTACCTTTTAATTCATAATCATTTAAAGTTTCAATGGCTTTAACGGCATCTTCATGTTTTTCAAAGTTAACAAAAGCAAAACCTTTTGATTTACCTTCAGCGTCTAATTCTAATTTTAATGAAGTGATTTCACCTTGAGCTTTGAATAGAGTGGTTAATTCTTCTTCAGATACTTCACTATCAATGTTTTTGATGTAAACGTTGGTGAAGTTATTTAAGATTTTGTCGGATTTGGAAGCTCTATCTTGTTTAGAAATATGAGGACCAACAAAGACTTCAAGACCGTTTAATAACATACCGTTGATGTTTTCAATAGCAGCTTTAGCAGATTCTTCTTCTTCGTAATGAACGAAACCAAAACCTTTTGAGTTCCCATTTTCATCTAAGGCAACTTTAGAAGATAAAATGGTACCAAAGGCAGAGAAGGTATCATGTAAAGATTTGTTATCAATAGCAGGATCTAAGTTTTTGATATAGATGTTACCTTGTTGAGATTTTCTTAGAGATGGGTTTCTTTGAGACCACATGATTCTAATTGGTTGACCTTTAACTGGGGTGTAGTTCAATTCTTCTAAAGCTCTTTCAGCATCTTTAGCGTTTTGGAAGTTAACGTAACCATAACCTAAGGAACCTTTAGCGATAACATCACGACAGACATGGACGGAGACTAATTCACCAATGGCGGAGAAGACTTCGAATAAAACGGCTTCAGTGACGGTTGGAGCTAATTCACCAACGTATAAGGAAGCAGCTGGGTTTTCAACGGAAGTTTTTTTTTCTTCAGTTGATTGTTCTTCAACAGTAGTTGGAACGGAAGCGTTATCTTCAACAGATAAGTTTTCTAATTGTTGTTCAACACCTTCAACAGACATGATTGAAAATTTTTTTTAAATGGGTTTTTTAGATTTTTTTGGGCTTTTTTTAATTTAATGTGTGACTAAAGTTATATTTTTTCTGGTTGTGTGAGGACTTGAAATAGTGACAAGAACGACGAATAACGAGAAATAATTAGTTTTAGTTTTATTGAATAACGACAAAAGTTGTTGATTTTAAACTGAATTTTTTGTTAGAAGCAATTTTTTTTTTCATTAAAATTTTTTCTCTTCTCAGATTCGCGAATCGGAAAAAAAAACAAAAAAAATTCGCGG
The DNA here is from genome assembly GCA_003707165.2 of Phaffomyces opuntiae. Taxonomy (NCBI): domain Eukaryota; kingdom Fungi; phylum Ascomycota; class Saccharomycetes; order Phaffomycetales; family Phaffomycetaceae; genus Phaffomyces; species Phaffomyces opuntiae. Next base: position 39,407 of record PPNH02000050.1, read on the forward strand.
ACCAATCTGGGATCATCGGAGCAAACCATCAGAGAATATTCGTGTTGTCTAAACGGTGATTATGGAGGTTTGGTGGTTCAGATAGCGGATGTACCCACTCATAAAACTCACTAGTGCTGCCTTTAGACAATGTAAACTTTCAAATATTCATATCCAACTGCCGCTGAGAGTCAGCCAATCAGAATCCAGAGATTTGTCAAGTTAATTCCGGGTGAGTCTCATCGGCGGTTTTGAGCCTCTGTGAAAACAATAATTTTTTTTTTCTTCACGACAGAAAAAAAAACAAAAAAAAAATTGGAAAATATTTCAGTTCTTAAATAAATCCATTAAATCTCACAGAAAATAATGGCGAGAGGTAAAGACGACAGTGGTCACAACACCCGTATTGCAATTGTCTCAGAAGACAGATGTAAACCAAAGAAATGTCGTCAAGAATGTAAAAAATCTTGTCCTGTTGTTAAGACTGGGAAATTATGTATTGAAGTTACACCAATGAATAAAATTGCATTCATTTCTGAAAATTTATGTATTGGTTGTGGTATTTGTGTCAAGAGATGTCCATTTGGTGCCATTAATATCATTAATTTACCAACTAATTTGGAGAAGGAAACCACTCATAGATATTCTGCTAATTCTTTCAAGTTACATAGATTACCTACTCCAAGACCAGGTCAAGTCTTAGGGTTAGTTGGTACTAATGGTATTGGTAAATCAACTGCTTTAAAAATTTTAGCTGGTAAACAAAAACCAAATTTAGGTAGATTTGATGATCCACCAGATTGGGAAGAAATTTTAAAACATTTTAGAGGTTCTGAATTACAAAATTATTTGACTAAAGTCTTAGAAGATGATATTAAAGCAATTATCAAACCTCAATATGTTGATAACATTGCAAGAGCTATCAAAGGTCCTGAAAAGAAAGTTGGTCAATTATTAAAACAAAGATTAGAAAGAAAAGATGCAATCAAAGAAATTTGTGATGTTTTAGAATTAAATAACATCTTGAAAAGAGATATTGAAGCTTTATCAGGTGGTGAATTACAAAGATTCGCATTAGGTATGACATGTGTTCAAGATGCTCAAGTTTATATGTTTGATGAACCTTCTTCATATTTAGATATTAAACAACGTTTAAATGCAGCTTATATTATCAGATCTTTATTACATTTAGATTCTTATGTTATTTGTGTTGAACATGATTTATCAGTCTTGGATTATTTATCAGATTTCGTTTGTATTTTATATGGTGTTCCTTCAGTTTATGGTGTTGTTACATTACCAGCATCAGTTAGAGAAGGTATTAATATGTTTTTAGAAGGTCATATTGTTTCTGAAAATTTAAGATTTAGAACTGAATCATTACAATTCAGAATGAGTGAAGCTACTGATCTTCTAGAATTAGATGCATCAAGATTCTATACTTATCCTGCAATGAGAAGAACTCAAGGTGACTTCAAATTACATGTTTCTAAAGGTGATTTCTCAGATTCTGAAATTATTGTTATGATGGGTGAAAATGGTACTGGTAAAACAACATTCTGTAAATTATTGGCTGGTGCAACTTCTCCTGATAATAATTTACAAATTCCAAAATTAAACATTTCAATGAAACCACAAAAAATTGCTCCAAGATTCCCAGGTACAGTTAGACAATTATTCTTCAAGAGAATTAAATCACAATTTTTAAATCCACAATTTCAAACAGATGTCTGTAAACCATTGAAAATTGATGATGTTATTGATCAAGAAGTTCAAAATTTATCAGGTGGTGAATTACAAAGAGTTGCTATCACTTTAGCTTTAGGTTCCCCAGCTGACATTTATTTAATTGATGAACCATCAGCTTATTTAGATTCTGAACAACGTATTATTTGTTCTAAAGTTATTAGAAGATTTATTCTACATTCCAAGAAAACAGCATTTATCGTTGAACATGATTTCATCATGGCTACTTATTTAGCAGATAGAGTTATTGTCTTTGAAGGTCAACCATCCAAAGAAGCATATGCAAGAGAACCTGAATCTTTATTAACTGGTTGTAATAAATTCTTAAAGAATTTAAATGTTACATTTAGAAGAGATCCAAATTCTTTCAGACCAAGAATTAATAAATTAGATTCCCAAATGGATAAAGAACAAAAATTATCAGGTAATTATTTCTTCTTGGAATCTAATTCTTTATAAAGAAGGTTGTTTTTACCATTTGTTGTGAACATGTTGAGAATAATGAAAAAAATGGAATTCATTTCATTAATTTTATTAAATTAACTCCAACATGTTTAGTTTTAATCATTAATTATTTATTATGGGGTTTGATTTTCTTGTTGATATATATTGATAGTCATTGTTAATAGTTTTTTTTTTTTTTTTTGCATTTTTGATCATATATTTGAAGATTTTCATGTTTATTTTAGTTCACTTTAAAAAGTTCTTTTTCTGGTTTATTTTTTTTATATTGCTTGTGTTTGTGTTTGTATATTAGTATTGTTTCTAAGTGAGATATAAATATAATAAAATGGAGATCTTTTGAATTAAAATCGTAGTAGTCCATCATCATCAATTAATATCAATCTTACATAAAAAAATCAAAAGTACTCAAATCAAATCAAATCCACAGTTAATTATCCAGATTAATGACACAAGACACAGAAATTCAACCCAACGAACCGCTATGGATCCTAGGCTATGGTTCCCTTCTCTTCAAACCACCACCTCATGCATCCCCTGCTATTCCTGGCTCAATCAAAGGCTATATTCGTCGATTTTGGCAGAGTTCATCAGATCATAGAGGCACACCATTGAATAAAGGTCGTGTTGTGACGTTGGTTTCATATGATGATGCTGTTGCGAATAGTATGATCTTAGCGGATGTTAAGAAGTATGAAGGTGTGAGGAAGTTACAGGGAGAGTTAAAGGAGGATGAATTGGAGGTCAAAGGTTGTGTTTATTATATTCCTGGTGATAAGGCCGTTGAAGTTAGAGAGTATTTGGACATTAGAGAGCAAGACGGGTATACGTTACATACTGTTTCATTTCTGATCAATCTAAAAGATATATTAAATACTAATGAATTCAATCATCATGAACATTTGAAATCAGGAACGTTGTTAGATCCAGAGATTTTAAACCGTTTAAAAGAATTGCCAACGAACGAACACGGTCAATCAATATTGCAATGTCAAGTATATATAGGCACCACCGATAACGAGAGTTTCATTGGCCCTGAATCATTAGAATTCACAGCAGGTATCATCCGTAAAAGTATTGGACCAAGTGGATTGAATAAAGAATACCTTGAAAAATTGGTGTTATCATTACGGCAATTAGGAGAAAAAGATGAGTATTTGGAAGAGTTGTGGGGCAGAGTTGAATGTGCTGAGGAGAGTTAAAGGGTCCTGTTTATAAAGTTTCATCTCTATCAAGGGTCTCTAATCTATGACTCCCTTTATCTGAGTGCTTCAAGTTTCCCAATCTGGTCAAAATTAATAGATTTTCTATACATATGTCAAAAACCCACTTAAAAATGCTCAACTCGTATAAAAAGACAAACGAATCCTCTCTAATAATTCAACAGTATCACCATCCGCACAGATGATCTCAGACAAGGCATCGACGGTGCTGGGAACACTAGGAACGGTGTGTTGGTGTGTCCAACTAATCCCTCAAATCATCCAAAATTTTCGTCGTAAAAATTGTGAAGGTCTGCCTCCATTAATGATGTTTCTATGGGCTGCTTGTGGTGTTCCATTCGCAATCTATTTCATATCAACTAGAGCCAACCTTGCAGTTCAGATCCAACCATGTTTATTCCTGTTTTTTTGCACAGTTACATGGGTCCAAACGTTGTATTATCCACCTATTAAAATGAACAGGATGAAGATTTTGATAATTGCTGGATCATTTGTGGCAGTTGCAGTTGCGATGGACGTTGGATTTACATTATGGCTAAGAAGGTTATATGATGATGGGACATCATGGCCAACGTTAATTTTTGGGATCTTAGCATCGGTTTTATTGGCTTTAGGATTGATTCCACCATATTTTGAATTATGGAAACGTCAAGGTCGTGTTGTTGGTATTAATTTCCTGTTTTTGTTTGTGGATTTCATGGGTGCTTTCTTATCAATGCTGAGTGTCGTTATGGGGAATATGGATGTCATGGGGATCGTGTTGTATGGTTGTTGTATGGTTTTAGAAATTGGGATCTTTTCATCTCATGCCGTTTGGTTCTTGAGGTTTGGTAGAAAGATGAGTAAAGAAGAAAGAAAGAGAACGTCAATGGGTGATGTGGATGAGAAGGAAGAAGAAGTGGAGGGTGAGTCTAGTGGAGTACGAAGTGTAAAGAGTGTTGATGGTGTAATCAAAGATGAAGAATTGGTGCTGGATGGGAAGAATCTTTAAGAGAGAAATCGTGGTTCATGGTTTCATTTATTTCGTATTCGTTATTCATATAATCATTCACATTTATAGTATTCACATTTATATAGTCATTTAGTATATTTCATTTATTTCATTCAATTGTAGAACATGAAGAATAAACTCATGCCCGAAATATTTCAAATAAACACACTCGAAGACCCACCAGTGCCCACACTCCTCGCTATGGCAGAACCACTGACTCTATTCTCTTTATCGCAGCAGATCTACGCAGACTTAGTCTCTGCCACAACACATGACCTGCTGGTGGAAACGCTGCTCACTGAACTCATCACCAGGAAAGAGTACGGTATGATCCAACAACAACCAACACCATCACCCATTCCAACCCCGACACCGCAACAGAGCAACCTTCTAAGCGTCAATGGGAATCAAAGCAACGGTCCCAGTAACTTGAACAGTGCACAGGCGAGTCGTCAACCTACGCCTGGAATCGAACTACACAACAGACAGAATTGGGTGGTGGGAATTCATGGAAGAGATGTGTTTGGACAGGAGAAAGTCGCTGATAGTTCTCGATACTTCACGTGTGCTTCGTGCAGCAGAAAGATCGCAGGGAATCGATTCGCTCAGCATATTGACAGATGTCTAGGGGGAAGAGGCAGGAAGTAGTGTCCTTATATATACCGTTTAATGTGATGATGTAATGCTCCTAATCTTTTGAATTTGTACTAATATTGAAGTTATCATTCTAAACAATCAAATTGATTAAAAGATGTCTGAATTGACTGAGTATCTCCACTCATCGCTCCTCGCACTCCAACAGGACTCAACAACGAAGAAGAAATTAGACCTGACACTCCACTTCATCGACGATTTACAGCAGATTTTGAACGATGAGGACACTGGAATTGATCCTCTAAAATTAACAAAATTGAACAACACATGGAAAGAATCAACACAGGCTTCACTGAAGAAGAAAAACACAGCTTTGGTGAAATTCGGGAAGGCTTTGACGCCATTGGATGATTGGTCGCTATCTGATGCTTATTTATACCATATTGAGAAGAATGAGACGAATGATAAAATTATTGATAATTTGATTAAATTACACTTGATTAGAAATGGGAACATCACTTCATTCACCAATACTGATGATGATAATAATGAGAATCATATTGACTTAGGATTATTGACTGAATTCAAAACAATGAATTCATTAGAGAAAGACATATTAAAAGGTGATTTAAATTCATCAATTCAATGGTGTCAATTGAACTTACCTCCACAATCAAATGTTTTATTCTCACTTCATCAAGCACAGTTCCAGCAATTACTTGAAGTGGACACAATGCTGGCTTTCAACTACGCAAGGGAGAAGTTCCCAGAATTTACGAATTCAAACACGTTACAATCAGTCAGTAAATTAATCTCATGTGTCTTATTCACACCACCACCAACAACAACATCAGAAGATCCCCAACTCCAACCATTTAGACCACAAGAAACAGAAATCAACTTATCACAACTCTCTAAACAATTCATCCAATCATTCTCTAAAAGACTGGGATTTCCAACAACATCAACATTAGAAACTCTTCTAATCACTTCACATCTTGCATTACCAACCGTGATTAAATTCACCAACATTCAACGTCAAAGACGACTAAACTGGTCAACTGTTGATGAATTACCATTTGAGATCAAACTTCCTGACATTTTGAAATTTCATGCTGTGTTTATATGTCCAGTAAGTAAAGAAGAGACAGGTTCAAAGGGTAATGAAGCATTTGGGTTGCCTTGTGGTCATATCATCTCTAAAATTAGTTTGGAGAGATTGAGTGGCAAGAGTGGCGGAAGTTCAAGTAGAGTATATGGCAGTGATGGAAGGTTTAAGTGTCCATATTGTCCCAGTATTGCAAGTATTGGTGATTGTCGTGAAGTTAGATTTTATCGTTTGTGAAGAGGGATGTTCATGATGGGAAGTTTTAAGGTATTATACTACACATATATATGTGTGTGTGTTTCATTTCGATTGAGTGGTGACATTATATAAAGGTTACTTCAATTACGTGGTTAAACGTAGATTTTGATATTATAAGGGCTCATTATTTAATTTATTTACTATGTGTGTGAATTCCAATCGTAAAACAAAGTAAATCGTTGCATATTATGATATTTGAAAACGTTTAACGATAGATCCATCCCAACCAAAAAACTTCCGTTATATTCAACATATCACTACGACATATCAATCATCACAGTTCTAACATCTCTAACATCTCGATTCTCCATACAAAAAGTTCCGCGATTAAATAAGTACAAATGAACTAATCCACTAACAAACCACCCAACCGCCACCCACTCACTCACTCACAATGTCACAATACGTCACAATAATCTCATCAGACAACTTTCGATTCCACATCACCAAAGAAGCAGCAGAAGTCTCAATAACGCTGAAAAATATCCTTAATTCCAATTTCAAAGAATCTTCAGAAAATGTGATAACATTAGGTGAAATTAATGGGAATTTAATGAATAAAGTCGTTGAGTATCTGTACTATAATTTGAAATATAGAGATGCCGTTGATGTCCCTGAATTTGAAATCCCAACGGAGATGTCATTGGAGTTGTTGGTTGCTAGTGATTATTTGGCCGTTTAACTAATTCACTAATGAAATGATTTTGATTTTGATTTATGGATAATGTTGAGTTGAGAAAGTACTCTGTTATCACTCTTACTGATGGGAAGTTTCAGATATATATGCAATTGTTCTATATATAAAATAAATAAGAATAATAAATAAAATAAATAATAATAATACAAATTCAACTCAATAATCCATTCAAATCAACCTCTTTTTCCGTTAATTTCCCTCTATAATACTCAATCTCATTAACACTTGGCCAACTAAACCTTCCTAAAAACTCCTCTTTGTCAATAATACCATCACAACCACTATTTTTGTCATAGGTCCTCTTCTTTTCATGGACTAAATAACTCACTGCATGATGTCGAATCGTTTCACCATGATTATAAGGTAATGATGCTAATAACAATGCTATTGTTTTCCTATTGGGCACGAATTGACATTTTTCCCAAATTGGTAAAATTTCAGAGAGTTCTTCAGTGTAACTATGTCGTGAACATAATATCATATAATATCGCCATAATGTGTCACTGATATGTTTCGAAAACGTTGAATTAGAATTATGAGATGATGATGATGATGATGATGGTTGTTTTTGGTGGATTGGTGTGATGCAATGTTTCCTGAATTCATGAACTGAAATTTGTGATGCAAATCTAATTGATCCATCTTCCTCCTTCCATTTTAAATCAGGTTTTAAAATTGATGATAGTATTAATGATTCTATGTATCCCTCACTAGGTGTTTCAGTTGGACCATTATTTAAATAGTGAACATAATTATCATAAGCGTTCATTGGATTGATTTTGGATTCATTCAACAGGACTTTCCCAATTATTGAACTTGATGGGTTTGATAATTGAGTGAATAGATATCTCGCATATGAAACATTTGAGCTGAATATCGTACTGTATGAACCTATATGAAGTGGTGTTTTGGTTGAGGTGTATAATTTTTGGATTATTAAACCGATTGATTTATTATCAAAATAATTTAAATTTTGAGGGTTAAATGTTGCAAATATTGAAGTTGTTGATTTTAAAGAACTATGTAGTTTATGTTGTTCATGTTTGAAAAATAAATGGTATGAATATTTTTGAAATAATTGTTTGATGTTTTGAGTTTGTGTTATCTTTGTGTCGAAATTTTTGATCTTTTGTAAGAAATGATTCCATGTTTTATAACTCATTTGTTTTTGATCTAATATTGAATCAATTAATGAAATAAGTTCTGTTGATGAATCCATCATTGATATTTGTAAAATATGAAACATTTCTTTTTCTTTCTTATTTTTCAATTCTGAAATTTCAATACTTTTCAAGATTTGTAATGCCCTATCTTTGGAAATCTGTGATACTGAATAACATAAAGATAATTTGCCTAAAGTGTTTAAACTTTGATTTTTTGTTAGCATCTGATCATATATGAATTTTTCAGCCTCTATCAACTTTAAAAGAAATGGATGATTGTTCTGATTGTTTTCAAAGGAAGAAGTATCACAAATGAAATTAATGATCATATTATTATCCACTTCCTTCAATTTCATCCTTGTATTAACTAGTTCCAAAAATGGTAATAATTGCTCAATATCAAATAATTTGATACCATGAATCAAATTTCCCAATGATATGATTTCTAACTCCCCTCTGTCACCACCACTATGGAATTTCATGAATGATAAAATCACATCAATCATCAAATTGACATCATCTCCGGACTTAGCAACCCTTTGTAAAATATCATCAATAATGAAATAAGGTATTCTGTATGCTCCTTGGATTGATAGACATGAGTCAAGGATATTTGAAGAGCTTATACATTTAATCCATCTTTCAATATCATTAAAATCATATTTTTTGAAGTTTAATATCACTGTTATTATGTTTCTTATTATAGTTACTTCTTTAGAGTTATGATCATGTGTGATGACTGTGTTACTTTGTTTTCCAGTTGAGTATAAACTGATTAATTTAACAACGTTTAAATTCAATTCTTGTATTATTTTCCTTTGGGAAATAGTATTCTTCAAAAAATGATAACATTTAAGACGATCCTCAATCAGACGAAACTTATCATTGACATCCGTCTTTGAGTAATCACTGCAATATAAGTGTAGTGAGTGTAATAATAAAACAAACAAAGCTTCAATCTCTTTATCGTCATTATGTTTAGATTTATCCACGTTGTGAAAATGATATCTATTCTGGACGTCATCATCTGATGCGAAATGTCTTTTAATGACTTGATAAAGCTGATTTAATGAACCAATTGAATTTGTATAGTCTTTATGCTTGACAAATATAGATTTCTCTTTCTTTAAAATATTTAGATCAAAGTATGAAATCCCTTCTATTGTCGTTGATCTTTGAATCTGAGGGTCACTCTTCACATTAAGGTCCCTTCTTAGCAGCAAAACCTGGGGATTTCTGAGCCTTGACCACATTGGTGGAATTCTCGGACTCCTGAGTGCTCCTGTATGCATTTATGGGCGGCTAAAGTGTTTAATTTGGAGGGATCTGTGATTCTGTTGGTGTAAATAAATCATGACTTTTAGTGTGGAGGAATGAATAAATAAATAAATTCGCGACTTTTTATGTGTCAAAATTTTAACAACAAAAGTTTTCTTAGGATGGCAAAAATAAACAAAATCTTTATAAATTTTTATTTGATCTGCTGATGCTTCAAGATGCCTCTACCAAATGAGTATCGTGGCTTAATGAAGGATGCTCTCAGTTTAGAAGGCGATGATTCCGCTAAGAGACCGTTGAAAAGGAGGAAAAAGAACAAGAATGTGCAGTTAGAAATGAACGATACTACTGATGAAAGTTCAACAACGATCCCAATTCCACAGAATGCTAGTGATAATCACAAAGCTATTAATCTAGACACAAAGGTCACTGTTAATGTCCAGAAAACTCCGCAACCGAAAGAGATAACGAATTTAGAGATAATTGATGTTGATGAAGGAGATATGACCAATACATTTGATGATGATGATGATAGTGATGAAGATGAGGATATGTTTCAAGATGTTGATCTTGATAATGTGAAGGCAAGAGCTTCTAATCAAGTTGGTGATGTTGTCTTAGGAATGGATGAGATTCAATCAGTGTCACAACCATCAACTAAAAAGAAAGTCAATAGAAACACAGTTGACTCTGGAGAAAAATCATTCCGTAAACAATTTCATAAGAATCACATTATTTTCATGATGATTCATGGCTCATATCGAAATAAATGGTGTAATGATGAATCAATCCATCAACATCTTAGAAAATTAGTGACAACACAAGTTTATGACATGTTACATCCTCCAAAGACTGGGAAACTACCAGCTCAAAGAACACGAATATTACTTGATGGATTAAAACAATTAATGATCAAATGGATCAAATATTATAAAGTCACTTCAAATAAGGGGATTTATAAACATGAATGGTATGACTGGGAAGATGTTAATAGAACACCAACTAATTTCGAAAGGTTTAAAAAATGTCTGGTTAAAGGAAGAGGAAGTAGAGATGTTGGAGCTCAAGGATTCGTGGCATTGTTAAGAAGTGTTGATGTTCCTTCAAGACTAGTGTATTCATTACAACCACCTGATTTCACCAATAATAAAATCATTCCTAAACCAATTAAAGAAGAAGAATCAAAACCTTCGAATGAATCAGTTAAGGATAAATTGTTATCACTAAGAAAATGTAAAGCTAAAAAATTCACAGAATCTGCTACTCAGGCAGAAATTGAAATGAAATACCCAGTCTGGTGGACTGAAGTATGGGATTCTGCATCAAAATCATGGATTACAATAGATCCAATAATGATTCAAACAATGGAAATAGTTAAGTTTAAAAGTAAATTAGAGCCACCATTAAGTAACAAACATAATAATTTAGCCTATGTCATTGGATATGATATAAAATCTGGTGTTCGTGACATTACAAAACGTTACGCTGAAAAATATTATGCTCGTACAAGAAAAAAGAGAATCACAAGAGAACCAAAAGATGAAGAATGGTATAATAACATCTTATCATTAATCAATCAAAGAAAACATAACAGGATTGATGATTATGAAGATGAGTTTTTCAATAAGAAACAAGAAATGGAGGGAATGCCAGACAGTATTCAAGATTTCAAAGGACATCCAAATTATGTATTAGAATCACAGCTAAAATCCAATGAAATTTTAAAGCCAAATTCAGAACCAATAGGAATGATCCGTGCAAGGAATAAATCTAATGAAGCATTGAAAGTTTTTAAAAGACAAGATGTTCAGATTTTAAGAAGTGCAAGAGGTTGGTTTCAAAATGGTAGAATTCTTAAACCTGGTGAAAGGGCGTTACGTACCAAACAAAAAACAAGTGCACAACTAATGTGGAGAACTGATGAAGATGAAGAAACAGAAGAAAGGTTATATGCAGATCATCAAACTGAATTATATATTCCACCTCCAGTTACAGAAGATGGATTGATCTCTAAGAATTCATTTGGTAATATTGACGTTTATGTTCCATCAATGATTCCTAAAGGTGCTGTTCATATCAAGACTGAATTCGCAGAACAAGCAGCTAAGAACTTAGGTATTGATTATGCTAAGGCTGTCGTGGGGTTCAAATTTGATAAAGGTAAACCAAGTCCTAAAATTGAGGGGATTATAGTGGCTGAAGATTTAGCTGAGTCTGTTGCTGTTATTGAAAAAGAATTAGAATTAGAAAATAGGGAAAAACAGAACTTGTTGTTTGAAATAAGAGCTTTGAAAGGTTGGCAACTGCTGTTGACTAAATTAAGAATAAGAAACAGATTGAATAAATCTCATGGTAAAGTTAGTGATGAGAATGATGAAGAGGAAGAAGAATTCAAAGATGATAATAACTCAGAAGTTGAATTAGAAGAATTGGAGGATGAATGTGAAGAATATTTAAGAAATGATAACAGTGATGATGATATTCAAGAAGATAAAAATGAAAATGATGATGATTTCGAATTGGGTAATGGTGGTTTCATAGTTGATCATAACAGTGGTGGGTTTGTTCCTGAACCCGAACAATCCGATGCAGGTGGGTTTGAAAGGGAAGATAACATGAAAGATGATGAGGAAGAGGTATTTCAAGGTGGTGGATTTTTAGTTGATGGAGATGAAGATGAGATTCCTGAGAAAGTTGAAGGAAGTCCGGATCCTGATGAATTTCAAGGTGGTGGATTCTTAATCAATGAAGATGAAAACAAGTATGTTGAGGATGAAATTATTGAAGATGACTATGAGAAATTCATGGATGAAATTGAAAAAGAATCAGAAAAAGACTTGGAACAGATTAATTATGGATCTGAAGTTGAGCAAGATGAACCATTAAATGAAGTGAATTTGAATGAAGATCAACAAAATTCTGGTGTTGATAATGATGAAGATGAATATGAAGCATTTATGAATCAATTGGAGGAGGTTGCATCAGATACTGAGTATAATGGCTCTAAATCTAATCAGTTGAATGTTGAATCTGATGTTGAAGAACTTAATGATGATATTGAGCAATTTAAAGGAGCTCCTAAACCTGTTGATATCATTGAAGAAGAATCTCCAGAAATTATTTCGCATGATCAAAATAAAATGGAAATAATTGATATTTCAAGTGAAGAAGAAGAGGAAGATGATAAGAATGACGATATTTTTGATAATGAAATGGATCGAGAATTCAAAGAACAGTTGAAAAAAGAAAAAGATGCTGATCCAGAAGTTATAGAGATAGAAAGTAATGATGATGATAATGAATTTGAATTTGATTATGATTCAGACTAAATGAAAAGAAAACACATTTATTTACGATACATTCAATTAAAAAAACACTTATGTTTTTATATTTATTTATTCATGCAGTATGTAGATATTATAATATAATGCCCATCAATTAATTGTTTTTGGTTTTGATGTTTTCAAAATTCTATAAATTTTAACGTTTACCTAAACGTTTTCTCTTCTCTTCAACTCTTTTTCTTTCTCTTTCAGCTTCTTTCTTTTCCTCCATACGAGCTCTCTTAGAGGACATTTCTTCCTCTTCGAGAATATCATCACCACCAGCTTCCATATCTGATAAATCATCATCATAATCATCATATTGATATCTACTTTTCCCTTTATTAAACATTTTCCAAATTTCATCTCTATCATAACCTTCGTCACCACTAACAATATCTACTTCATTGTCATCATCATCAACGATGAAATCATCTTCTTCAGAATCATGATCTGCTTCTTTACCATATTTAGTTTCAAACTGTTGCATTTTACTACGTGCTTCACGTTTTTTATCAATTTTTGCCTTAAGTTTAGCTGAGGGTTGTGCGATTTGTTTTGGTTTTGGTGGCTCTCTTGGTCGAATAATGAATTTGGATTTAGGTAGACTTGAAATAGAGGATTTTGAATTTGATGATGTTGCTGATTTGCTGAGATTTAAGTTTGCTAATTTGGATTTAGATTGATATTTTTGATATTTTGGTTCTGTACTTGGTGGTGATGGTTCAGTTATCGTTTTCGCTTTCTGTTGTCCTTGTTTCATCAATTCAGCAAATGATAGTCTTTTAACAGGGGAATGAGATTTTCGAACTTGTTGTGAACCATGATTATAATTAGAAGGTTTTGAAACTCTGTTTGAAGAAGGAGTAGTTGTTCTTGATCTTGGCCCAGTTGATCTCTTTACAGTAGCATTAGCTTTTTTCAAAGCAGCTGCTGCTGCCTCTTTCTTTTCATTCTCTTGTCTCCTTAGTTCTTTTAAACGTTGTACAGCTGGATCTATTTTGAACTGTGGTCTATTTGATTGTTGTTGACGATTATTTGATGAGGATTGGTGTGGTCTTGAAGACCCAGCAGACCGGGTGGATGAGTGGATTGGATCAACGACAGGTTTGTGTTTGATCTGGTTGATTAGAGACGAGAATCCCATGTAAGTTGTTGTGGTTCCTTTAATATTGATTCACTGTTAATGAGTGAGACTAATATTAATTTTTTCTATAATTTTCATGACGTACAGAAACACAAATTAATGGAAGTGAGAGAGAGAGAGAGAGAGAGATATCATCCAATAGAAGTGCTGTACTACTGTGACAGTGCCACTCTGATGAGAATCTACACTCCAAAATTAAGCTTAGTAACGAATTGTAATATTTTAATGTACATCGATATATAATTCTAGAATAAAGCTTGAGAAACATCTCAATACATCTCTAATAGTATATATACCTTCACCCTCCCTCTCATCTCTTTGCACTTCATTTCTCGACTGCTGTTAGATAATGTTTATTTTATTTATTTTATGTATTTCTTCTTTTCTATTTCAATATGCGACTTGTATTGGGTTCAAATAGTCCCATCAAGGATAAAAGAAATCTAAACGATCAAATAACGGATTGGGATATGGATTAGTTTGATGGCGTAACCGACAACACCCATCATGATGAAGCCAACACCGACAGCTCTGATGATTTTAACGTATTCTGGAATTAATGTTAGTACTGGACACCTTTTCATAAGATAAGAATACTTGGTTGGATGTAAAACTCACCGTTTTTGTCTGGTTTTGTACATTTCTTGACGAATGAGAAACCGTCGTTGAAGAACTCGACTGGGACTTCAGTAAATTTTTCTAAACCTTCAGCAGCCATTTTAGAATTGGTGGAATTTGGATGTTTTTTGGTGTTTTTTGGCTGATTTTCTGATTTTAATTCACTTTTTTGGGGCGACGTGGACGTTTAAAATCGTGGTGTCTGGATGTTTGGGAGATCAGGTGCAGGGCTCGTAACGCAAAGCATGAATATATTGCGTGTCTGGACTGTTTCAGAGCCTATTCAGCTGGTTTTCTCGGGTTAAGTTGTGCTCACAGTGTGTGAGATGATTCCACCAGAGAATTGAGTCCATCAAGTGCAAACTCACCCTTAAAAGACGCTTTCCGTGGCTTCTCAAGTGAGTTTCAGATAAATCCAGGCGTGTTTCCAACTTGAATTATGAAAATTACTTTGAAATTACGAACAATAAAAGAAGATAACACTTTAAACACACACAG
The DNA here is from genome assembly GCA_003707165.2 of Phaffomyces opuntiae. Lineage (NCBI taxonomy): Eukaryota > Fungi > Ascomycota > Saccharomycetes > Phaffomycetales > Phaffomycetaceae > Phaffomyces > Phaffomyces opuntiae. The sequence continues at coordinate 54,492 of PPNH02000050.1, forward strand.
AGTCGAGTATTCCACAATGTACAGATCAGGCGGCCAACAACGAGGCGGCAGCTCAGGCAGAGGCAGAGGAGGCGGCTCAGGTGCTCCAAGAGGGGGCAGACCAACTAGAGGAGGTGGTTCTGCTGGATCAAGGGGAGGAAGAGGAGGTAAAGCTAAACCCAAACCAGAATTTCGTACAATTACTACTGCTAATGGAGACTCCCTAGCCGTTTCTGGCTCAAATTATGCCCCATTGAAGAACAATAAATGGACAGGGGCCGTTGATTCAACTGCTGGAAGTAGTGCTGCTCCATCTATACCTGCTCCATCTATACCTTCAGGACTTTCAAGAAAGAGATCATTTGCAGATGATGATTCACAACATCCAGCTAAGCGTCCTAATCTTGGTGATAGAGGTGGTAGCTTCTCTTCCCCAAGAGGTGGAAGAGGTGGTTCAAGAGGTGGTAGAGGTGGTAGTGATAGAGGTGTATCCAGGGGTGGTGCTAGAGGTGGTAGAGGTGGTTCTAGAGGTAGTGATAGAGGTGGCAGAGGGGGTTCAAGAGGAGGTAGAGGTGGTTCTAGAGGTAGTGATAGAGGCGGTAGAGGTGCCTCCAGAGGTAGTGACAGAGGTGGTAGAGGAGGATCAAGAGCTGGTTTTAACAGTACTCCCAGAGAAGATTTAAGTAACGTTAATGGATTTCCAGGTGCTAAACCAACATTTGATTCGTCATCAAGACCAAGATTCACTGGTAGACCATTTGTTCCAAGACCTGCAGTTGCTAAAACATTAAGACTGTTGAATGTTTCTGAAGTTGCTACTCCTGCAGTTTATCTGTTGGGTTTAAATCCAAATGTCACTGAAGAGACTATCAAACAATGGGTTGCTGATTTCACTGATCTACCAAAATCAAAAACAAATCCAGTTGAAATTAAAGATAAAGATAATGATTTAATTGTTGAAGACTCTAAAGATAAACCAACTGAAGATCCAACTAAAGAAAAAGCACCTGAAGATGTACCATCTTCAAAAGACTCTGATCAAGTGATGGAAAACGGTGATTCTGAAGTTGTTGTATTAGGTGATAGAAAATTGAAAAAGAAGAAGAGGAATGCAACTGCAAAATTTGTTTCTCATAACTTATCAGAAAAAGCTAAAAAAATGATTCATAATATGAGAAAAGTTATATTTGATACTAAAGAAAGTACTGGTGAATCTCGTGGTAATGCTTATATTCAATTCAACTCTCCAATCACTGCTGTTTTATTCAGAGTTTTAATTGAAAAAATTAATATAAATAATAAAGATAATAATGAATCAGTTAAATATGTTACAAAATTTGCAAAAGTTTCAAGAGCCCCATTCTTATTGAAAAAGACTACCTTAGAACCAGAAGTTTCAGTTATCAAAAAACCTGAACCTGTAAAAATCAAAGCTCCTCCTACAATTGTTGCTCCGCCACCAATGCCTAAACCATCAGCTCCAAAATTCCCAACTGCAACCCCAATTGCACCACCAGCACCAACACAGTCAAAAGTTAACAAGCCTGCTGAACCTACTAAACTGTCTAACAATGAAAGAAGAAAAGCTCATCAATCTGAAATTGACAAAATGTTAGCAGATAGTAAAGCTAAAATTCCAAGAGGTGCTAATGATCCATCAAATGCTCCTAAATTCCAACCTCCAGCTGGTATGAAACCTAGAGAACCTCCAATGAATGGTAAACCTACTCAAGTACCACCAGGTCTAAGAACTCAACAAGTTCCAGTAGTTCCAAAGGCGCCTGTTCCAGTAAAACAACCACCACCACAAACTAGACAACCACCATCAGGTCCTAAACAAAATGGTCTAATAAACCCACCATTATCAAGGCCAACTAATCCTTCAACTCCAGTAGGTCCTTCTAAACGTCCATCAAGACAACCTTCAGTTGCTTCATCAGTTACTGAATCTTTAAAATCATCACATCTATACAGTACAGCTGGTTCAACTCCACAATCGGCAACTAAGAATGACTTTGATAAACCTGGACCACCACCAAATCCTCAAAAAATCCCACCTCCACCTCCACCAGTCCAAAATCAAATCCCACCTCCACCAGTCCAAAAACAACGTCAACAACCACCACAATCTTATCCACAACAAGGTTCACCAAAATTCCCACAACAAGGTTCAGGTTCTCAATACAACAATCATAGCGATCATCAGTCTCCATCAGCTAGACCTTCGCAGCCATATAATAACCCTGAACATGACCAACATAATTCAGGGGGATATAATACACCAAACCGTTCTTCGTATTCTCAACATTCAGAAGATCAATCACAACAACGTCCACCATATCAAGATTATCAACAACCAGGTCCGGGTTATTATCCAGGTCAACAACAAGGCTCAGGTTATAATCAACAAGGTCAACAATATCCACAACAAGGTTATAACAATAATGGTCAGCCACAAGTTTATAATCAACAAGGTTATAATGGTCCTCCAAATGGTCAATACAATCAACAAGGTGGCCCAGGTGGTCCAGGTTATCCTAATAACTATAATCAAGGTTACAATCAAGGTCCTCCACAAGGCTATAATCAAGGTCCTCCACAAGGCTACAATCAAGGTCCTCCACAAGGCTATAATCAAGGTCCTCCACAAGGCTACAATCAAGGTCCTCCACAAGGTTACAAACCACAAGGTCCAGGTCCTAATTATAACCACGGTCCTCCACAAGGTTATAACAATGGTCCACAACAAGGGGGTTATTCAAACAATAATTTTCAATATAATGGTCCATCAGGTCAACAACAACAATTTTATCAACAACCAGGTCCACAAGGTTTTAATCCAAATAGGGGAGGTCCACCAAATGGTCCAGGTGCTTCAAATGGTTATGCAAGAGGTGGAATCACTCCAGTGACAAATGTTCAAAGACGTTCTCGTAATAATGGACAAAATATACCTCCACCTCCAGATTCTAGATAGATATTTGAAAATAATTGAACATTTAAATGTTTAATGTCATTATTTTTGATTTATCCTCTATGTTTTTGTGTATATATCATTGAGTCAGATTGCTATATAATAGATTACTAAATATCAAATTACTATACTTACTGTTTTTTTAAAAAAATAGTAGTTTTTAAGTCTTACAGTAACAAGTAATAGTGCTGTGAACAATTTCTATTTAAAGAACGTTTTACAAGAGAGACAAAATAATATACAGTAAAGTTATGACAAATCATGAGAATCATCAATTAATTAATTCCCAAACCCGGTCCATTCATCTTCTTCATCATCATCGTCATCTTCTTCTCCTTCTTCCCCATCTTCAGCATCTTGAAACTCCTCTTGATCATCTTCTTCATTTTCACTTTCTTCTTCATCTTCACTTTCTTCATCAATTGGAACATATCTTCCCTTTTTCAGTTTTTTAGTCAATCCTAAATCAACACCCCATATTTTCAATCTTGGATCTACGAATAATTCCTCATATAATCTAGTTCTTACTGGTTTATATTTTGCTATTTCACTTAAAGTGACCAATGGTTTAAAGAATCTTTTCAAATCAGGAATTTCATGAACGATTTTCAATTTTGCTTCAACGTCATCTTCTTCATCTTCTTCTAAATCTTCAAACATCATTCTTTCTAATTCATCATAATATATATCCATCACATGAAACGTGATACTATGAGGAACATCCATCTTCCCACTTAATGGACAAACTTTTAAAACTTCTTCAACGTAAACATTCATGAATTCATCACTATAATTCTCGGCTTTAATTCTTTTAAATTGATAAAACAAACAACGTCTCACCAGTAATAAAAATTTATCAAAACGATGTCTATCTAAACCTTCCCATTCTTTAGTAATGATTAACCAAAAGGCTAATGTGAATTTCTTAAATTCATTGACATTTGGAGGATCAAGAAACAATTCACCAAGCTCTTTGGTAAGGTATTGTTGAGGTCTTGGTTTATCACTAAACCACATAGCATAGAATAAACCTTTCCATAATTTTTCATATTCTAGTAATGGGAAATCTTTACGTGTGGAAATGAATTGTTTTAATGATTTGATTGCAGCTTTTCTGGTAGGTAAGTCTGTCTTTTGTGTTAGTATTGTGATGTGTATGGTGGGAAGTGGGGTTATGGCGCATACCATTAGCGGCTAGTCTCTTGACGAAACTAGATGATTGGATAGCTGGATTTGACATTATTAAATGGTACTTTTATACTTGTAGAGTTTTTAACGATTGAAATTTTTTTCTCTTATGAGATGAGGTGGTCCGGGCAACATCGACTAACAATAACACAAATATAAATCTGTTTTTAATTGCATTTGAAGTGATATCATTGGATAATATCAAGTACTACTGCTATATATATGCCAATCAGTCTAACTACTTTGTGTTAATTTCAACCGTATAATTCACCTGAAAATAATAAAGAATAATGCCACCAAAGAAAGACATCAATGAATACATCCCCAAATACATCAAAGACATTCCCTTATTTCTCCAGGGTCACAACGACACTGAATCCACAGAGGGCGATTATCTCTCACATCACAGGAATGAACACGGTGCTGCCATTAATTCAGAACCAAGGATCGGGAAAGGTATAAATGATGAATTCATAACATCTAATAACTCCATTAATCTCACTGGGAAGAAGACGAAAAAATGTGGTAAGTGTGGTGCATCTGATCATAATGAGAAGGATTGTTTAGGTGCAGGAGTAGGTAAAGGTGTAAGGAACAAAGATGTTGATTATGATGGGAAAAGAGATCGTTGGTTTGGATATGATGTGAATGACTATAATAAATATCTAAAAAATTGGAAAGGTAAGAATGATCAAACCCCTAAAGAAGTGGATGATGTTAGGGAGTTTGACACAGATGAAGAAATCGAGTTGAAAGAATTGGGATTATGGGAAATTTATAAAAAAGAAGGAATTAATAAATTCAAAGAAGAAAAAACCGTGAGATTAAGAGAGGATAAAGCGATTTATTTGAAAGATTTCAAGAATGAAGAGATCAAATATGATCCTAAATCAAGAATGATAAGGGATGAATCAACCGGTTATTATAATGAAGATAATTTGTTTGTTAGAAATAAAACTGGTGATGCCCTGAAATTCGAAGAGATTGAAAAAAGAACTGTTTGGGAAGACACTAAAGATAAGAATGGTATGATCCCAACCAAAGTTGAAATGGAGCTGAATTTGAAGAAGGAAGTGAATAGTGAGAAGTTGCAAAAGATGAATGAAGTTAGTTTAAAGATGAAGAACGAGTTAATGAGTAAATATAATAATAATGAAGATGTTGGTGGAGACGGTGGAGAGGAAGATGGTTCTGAAGTAAGGAGTAAATACTGTGAAGATGTGCTGATGAATGGTCACACGAGTGTGTTTGGATCTTATTTTAAGGGTGGTAAATGGGGGTATTTGTGTTGTAAAAGTTTTGATTATGGAGGAGTGTGTGAAAAGTAGGTGGAAAGACGTGTATAGAGTGTGTGTATATGTGTAGAGGTATATATAGGTATATATATTAGGTATACATATTGAGATTGTTGTTACTTGTATGGCCATGTGGACGTTGATCTCGATTCTCGTGTGGAAGCTGTTTTTGTGTGAATTTCGTGCATTTGTAAAATAAAAGAGTCGTGTGCTATTAAAGCACGTGGGGATGATCTCTGGTAAATTATATAGCACTAAGGGCCTATAAATAAGAGAGTGCATCCACTGACAAAGCACACTAATAACACACCTCTTATCCCACAATCCACACACTCCAAAGTTCAAACACGAACTCAGAACCACAAAATCCACATTCTCTCAGACTGAAAAACTACACAAACTTGGCTGCATTTTCTGCTCTCTGGTGAAATTTCCTACCGAAAGGCGTACTTCATTTCCCAGGCAAAAATGTAGGCTAAATTGTCGGTCTGAGTTGTCTCAAGAGTGCTGGAGCCATGGCAGATCATTGACGTTGAGTTCGAGTTTTGGTCCCTGAAGATATGATTGGCTGTGCTCGGTGGATGAGCTGAGGTCAAAATGCTTAATACTCACCACTTAATGAGCTCTTTCCCAGTGTCTCCACCACTCCTGAGTGCTCCAGTCACCAGGATCCATTCGCCTCGTCAGCTCGTAATTTTCAAATCTCGTTGCCCTCCAAATCACAAAATCATCTCTAAATTTTTATCTGCGATCTCCATGAATAAAATCAATGTTCTGCATAATTTGGGTTGCAGCATTTTCTGTCAATATATTTTAAAAACGTTTTCTATAAAGACAATCCAATTCCCACTTTTCTCACTCCAACTCCGCCAACTCTTCTTATACCTACCACCTTCAACAGTCTCTCTTCCACTGCAATGAAGTTCGGCTCTCAACTAAAGAGAACTTCTGTCCCTGAATGGAAAAACTACAACCTAGATTACAATGATATCAAGAGGAAAATTAAATTAGTCACCACCATTAAGGACTCCAATCCTCAAAAAGAGGCATTGATCAAGAACCTATATGACTCACTAATAGACCAGATTAATATGGTCAATCTATTCGTTGATTCGAAAATCGGGGAGATTAAAAGAAGAACAATCCATTTAGAGTCATTGTTAGATAACGATTTAACAACCACTTCTAATAATCAATTTTCAATAGAATCACAAACTTCAAAACTTTCATCTGATTTACAGAAACTATCGAGGTTTTTAATGCTTCAAAAAACGGCATTAAGGAAGTTATTAAAGAAGTATACCAAATACTCAAATGATAACGGGGATTTGAACACTAAAATCAATAGATATGTCATTAAAACTCACAATTCTTTCATTTATGTTGATTTATCTGGTTTATATTTGGAAATCGCATTGATCTATGACATAATTAGAGAGAAATCAAGTAATACTAATAATAATTCACCAATGAACACACCTTCAAAGCAATCAAGAAGAAGATCGTCATTGAATAATCCAATTGATTATTTAAACAAGGATGAATCCTTTGATTTTGAATCATTGAAGAACTCGACTCAAAATCTTAAATTCCTTGTTCATTATGATAATTTAAATGAATTAAAATTGTTTTTAATCCAACATTTTTATCTGATTGATCAAAATATGAACAATCAAAAACAACATTTGAAACTGACTAAAAAGAATTCAACTTTATCAATACGAGAAATCATTGAATCACAAAAGAATAAATTACAAAATATTCCTGAAGATCACGAAGTCAATAATATTAAAAGTCCAGATATAGTTTCTTTAGACAATGAGATATATAAATCTAACTCAATCTATTTGAACAACAGTGATGGATTAAACACTGACTCAAACTTAACAAAGCTGATATTTGATGATCCAACTAATTTCCAATCAATTAAAAACAATACAGATCCAACTGTTTTATTAACAGAGGACAAAAACGGAAATTTCAGATCTTTGTTGGTCAGTGCAATTGGAGGATTAAGAAAAAATTCAAACATTTTATTTCATTCTAAAGCTATTCTTGAGAGATTATTGGACTCTTGTTTAAATGGTCAAGATTATGAAACCTTTCAAAATAATAACGTTGAATTTTTCCAAAGTTTGGATTCTCTAGAAAAAATCTCAATTGAATACATCTTCAAAAAACATTTCAAACCACTACTGAAAACAAGTTTAATCAATTCAAGATTCTCAAACACTTTATCCAAAAGTAATCCTCAAACAAATGATGGTTTCAAATGTTGGATCTCATTACAGTCAAACATTAAAATTTCTACAGTAGATTTGAACTCACCAAATTGGACCACTGAAAATGAATTGAATTCAGACCATCTACCATATGCATATTTAAGTATCAGATATAATTCAACATCACAAAACATCTCATCATTTCCTCAAACCCTACAAGATTTAATCAAGTCTCATTTGATTTATTCAATAGATGATGAAAATTTTTCACCATTAACATATCAATTGTATAAATCTGGTAAATTATCATTTGAACCATCATGGAGTGAACTATTCCAAGACAATATGAAAGACATTAGAAAATTACCACCAAAGGTTACAACCATCAAAAAGAAAGAACCTGAAGTAACATCCAATGTCATTTCTAGTGAAGGACAAGAAAATTTCAGGTATTGGAATGAATTCGATAATGGATCAGATTTTGAAGGTAATGATGCTGGATTTTTCATACCTTTGGAAGACAGTGATGAAGACAATTCATCAAATTTCCCATTTTTCACAAACTCAACAATTGATAAATTTTATGAATTTTCATTCAAATTAAATAAAATTTTAAATGAAAAATTACCATTATTGTTTGAATCTTTAACTAAATCAACTTCTGAGAATGATCCACTATTAACTAATTCAAATTCATATGATCAATATGGTCTATTATCACCAGAGAACACATCCTCATCCTCAGAAGTTGATTCGATGATCTCACACTCTTCAAATTCTTCAATTTTATACACCATTAAAAACTCCAAATCAGCACATGATAAATTCCTAATATTCCTTGCATTATCAACTTCACTCCTCTCGTTATTCCTAACCGTTGTGTCATTAATCATATCCACTTCACTTTTATCAATTGGGTCCGATATTTTGATCAATAATTTTGTGATATTGGTGTTAACTATCGCATTGTTAGTCTCATTGTTCTTTTCAGTGTTGAGTGTTTGCTTATACATGATGAGTGAGAATGAAAATCGAACAACTTTACAATCTATTGTGATTTGGAGCGTTTTTGGAATTGTTAATTTCATGATTGTTTTAGGGTTGGTTAGTGTCTTTGGGATTTAGTACTAATAATGTTAAATGTTTGATGACTGTGGTGTATGTTTAGAAATTTGATAGGAAACACTTGAGTTCAAGAGATTTATATTTTGTAGTGTTATTATTGTTCTTATTGTTACTTATAAGAATGACGTTATTCTACCGATCTAAAATTAAGCTGTGATTACGTAATAAATGTTATCAAATATCAAACATTTGATATTTTATTATTTGATGTGTTTGTGTGATTAATCTTAAAAACGATGTAATTACGGTTACTACATCAATGAGTACGTATATATATATATATAAATTCTATTAAAATTGATATCCAAATCTTTTATAACACCAATTACTTCCATGTTCTTCGAATTCTTGTCTTGTTATTTTAACTTTATTATAAAGTTCTGAATTCTCACTAAATTTTTTAGCACATTCCCAACCATAAAGACTTGGATTTTCAGGTTTACCAATTCTAACATCCCATTCCACAGGAAGGACAATCTTTAATTCATTTAAAAGTCTTTTTTCAAAATTATTCAGATTAAAATTTCCTCCAATTACAATTATGTTTGAAACGATTAATGGTCTAAGTAATTCAGGTAATGCATTAATTGAGTCAACAATTGTTTCAATTATCCCCGGTTTAGAGACTATATCGACTATTTCTGGATGGAATATCGTTTCTGGGGCACTGAATCTTTCATCATAAAGTTTTAAAATTTGTTGTTCTTGTGGTTTATATTTTAATTTTAATTCCGGTGTTAATACATAACCTTTTGTTGTAGTGTTGAAATCAGGTAGGACGTATTCTATTAATTCATCTTTTGCATTACTTTTAATTTTCTTTAATGACTGATTGTAGTCAATTGATACAAAACATGTTTGTTCCTTAATGTTATTAATTAATAACGTTTCATCAGTCACATTATAATGTCTGAATGAAATTTGTTCCCTTAATACACCAGTTATGAACCTTCCTCCAATTTCTAATTTTCTAACCGCTTTCCAATAGACAACACCTTTAATGATGGGTATTATCCAAGTACAATTAAACCCTGAATCAATAGCCAGTTGAAAATCAGCATGATTTTTAATCTCTGAAATATTGTTATTTAATTCTGGTTTCATTAACGTTTCATTATGTTTGAAATTCCAAGGTATGAACGATGCAATTGGTGCTTTATATAGTGATTTGAAACCATATTCTTCAAAGATGATTTGATCAGTGTTCATTGATAAATTAGGCAATGAGAATGGAGTTTCTGATAATATCAAATCATTTTCGAAAGGATCAACGTTTAATCCAATATCAGTTGACGTGAACGCATAATCCCATATCATTTTCTCAGTTTCCCAACTCGTTAAGTGTCCCTTTTCAATAGGTCTTTTGAATTGTAAACCAGATATATCATTGACTGTTTTTAACTGATTTGATATTAAAAGTCTCTTGTCTTTGGTTTTTATTATTGAATTTGTTACGGTTTTCAGATCGGTTGTGTCCATTGTGGAATATCCTGCTTTGATCTCGTAGGATCCATTGTCTATTATAAGAACAGGCATCGTACTGATGGTGTGTGTGAGTCTGAACTATGCTTCGATAATTATTGCTGATGTTTTTCAAAAAGACTGAGTTCCGACTTTTCGCGAACTTTTGATTATGAGCTCCGACCAATTTTTTTAATCAAAACAAATAAAATGTAAACAATCAAAACCGCGTTAAAATTATGTTTTAAATTCATAAGAGAAAGTTATCCATCATGAGTTCTCCCGTGGCTAAAAGAAGACAAATACGTAAGGTCATTGAGTCTTCCGAAGATGAGTTCGATAGTGCAGATGATGGTGATGTTTCGATGCTTGATAAAGAAAACGTAATGGATTCACCATCTAAAGCACAAAAGGATTCATCTCCACCAAGAGAATCTACTGTTCCATTAGCTCCATTAGATCCAAATGTGAAACTCAATCCTTTGACTTTAGATCACCCTGATAATGTCGATGAAAAAGAGCAAGCTGAGGATGATAAAAAGGAAGAAGAGAAGGCTCCACCAATTAGATCAGAATCACCAACAAGAATAAAACCTTCATTTAACGGACCTGATATGATTCAGTTATCTCCAATGAAAGCATCGAAACTGAACAGTCAGAAGCTGATGCAAGAAAAGAAACAGTCAGAACCAGTGACGAGATTAGTCATTGATAAATTAGTCTTAAATAATTTCAAGTCTTATGCTGGTCAACAAATCATTGGACCTTTTCATACTTCATTTTCAGCAGTCGTTGGGCCAAATGGGTCAGGGAAATCAAATGTTATAGATTCAATGTTGTTTGTGTTTGGTTTTAGAGCTAATAAAATGAGACAAGGGAAATTATCTGAATTGATTCATAATTCTGAAGCTGCTCCAAATTTACAAAGTTGTTCAGTTGATATTCATTTCTTACATGTTACTGATAATTTAGATGATACCACCACTGTTGTTCCCGGTAGTGAGCTGGTTATTTCAAGAAAGGCATATAAGAATAATTCTTCAGAATATTTCATTAATGGGAAAAGAAGTAACTACAATGAAGTTACAACTTTTTTAAAAGAAAAAGGTATTGATCTTGACCACAAAAGGTTTTTAATTTTACAAGGTGAGGTTGAAAGTATTGCTCAAATGAAAGCTAAAGCTGAAAGAGAAAATGATGATGGGTTATTAGAATATTTGGAGGATATTATTGGTACTTCCTCTTATAAAGCATCGATTGAAGATTCTTTCAAAAAAATTGAGGAATTGAATGATGTTTGTCAAGAAAAGGAAAACAGATTTAGTTTGGTGGAAAAAGAAAAGGATTCTTTGGAAGGTCGTAAAGACGAAGCCTTAGAATTTCTATCAAAAGAAAAGTTGTTAATTGAAAATAAATCAAATTTATTTCAATATAAAATTAAAAGATCAAATGAAACAATTGGGAAAAGTTCAGCAATTTTAAATGATTTGAAAGCAAAGTTGGAAACTGAAAAGGCCCAAACTTTAGAATTCAGTAAACAAATCAAAACAATTGAAGCCGATTATAATAATTTGGTTAAATCATCACAAGAAACCTCAACAAAGATTAAAAATCTTCAAGATTTCCAGAAGAAGAGTGATAGAGAAAAAGTTGCAATTGAAGAAAAGAAGAAAAGTTTAGACTCTAAGAAGAAAAAAACTGAAAAACTTCTAACAGTTGCAATCACTGCTTTAAATGAATCTGAATCAAAATTAAAAAATATTAATGATGAAACTTCAACTTCGGTTACTGATTTAGATAACTTGAGACAATCATTGACAGAAGAAAAGAAAATCTTAGATGAAATTCGTCTTGAACTAACTGATAAAACGAAAGGTTTCAGTAAACAAATTGAAGTTTTTGAAAAACAATTAGAGCCTTGGAATGAACGTCTGGAACAAAAAAAATCCGAAATTAAACTAGCTGAAAGTCAAGTTCAAATGTTACAAGAGAGAAGAATTCAATTTGAGAATGATATAAATCAATTACAATCAAGAATCACTGAAATTTCTACTGAGATTAATGAACATGAAAATGCGATTAACCTGCTAAAAGAAGAATTTAATCATAATCAAGAACAAATTGCAATGGGTACTGAAGAATGTCAGCAAGCTTCAATTAAATTAGAAGAGATGAATTCAGCTTTGTCAACACACCGTCAAAAGACTTTAGAAGCAAGAAGTTCTCTATCAACGGTTCAAAATAAAAGTAAAGTTTTAGCTGGTCTAATGAGATTACAAGATACTGGCCGTATTCAGGGATTTTATGGTAGATTAGGTGATTTAGGTTACATTGATGATAAATATGATGTTGCTATTTCTACTGCATGTGGTCAATTAGATGATATGGTTGTTGAAACTGTTGAAACTGGTCAACAATGTATTGAATATTTAAGAAAAAATAATTTAGGTTACTCAAGATTTATTCTATTAACAAAATTAAGAAAATATAATTTAAGTCCAATCAATACACCAAATAACGTTCCAAGATTATTTGACTTAGTTAAACCAAAAGATCCAAGATTTTCAAATGCATTTTATAGTGTTTTACAAGATACTTTAGTCGCATCAAATATGAAAGAAGCTAATCAAGTTGCTTATGGTGCTAAAAGATTCAGAGTAGTCACACTGGATGGTAAATTGATTGATAAATCAGGTACCTTAAGTGGTGGTGGACATGTTGTTAATAAAGGAGGTATGAAATCAACGTCACAAGCTGGTGCAGTTTCAGATAGAGAAGTTTTACAATTAGAAAAAGAATTAAATCAGAAAGAATCACATTTTGAAACTGCTCAGAATACTTATTATGAAATGAATAATGCATTAAAGGAATTGAAAGATAGACAACCAGAAATTGAATCATTAGTTTCTCAACATAATTTTGACATTGAGTCTTTAAAGAATGAATCTACGAATAGTAACATTAGATTAAAAGAGCTAATAAGGACAAAAGACTCGGTTTTATCAAATGATAAAGAAATGTCAAATGCAGAATTAAAAGTTCGTGAATTGAAATCCGAACATTCTCAATTAGTTGAAGAATCAAAGGAAATTCAACATTCAATTGATGAATTACAAGAAAAAATCATGCAAGTTGGTGGTGTTAAACTACGTTTACAAGATTCAAAAGTAGATGGTATTAAACAAAAAATTGAAATAGTCACAAATAAATTAAATCAAAATAAAATTTCAATCAAAAAATTAGAAAATGAATTAAAACGTTTTAATAAGTCAAAACTTGAAAAAGAAACAGAAATTGAAACAATCGCACAAGAATTAACAGCAATGGAGCAAACATACGTTGAGAAGGTTAAAGTCTTAGACAATTTTGAAGTTGAATTGAACCAATTAGTTGAAAGTAAAGAAGAATTTGATACAAAATCTGAAGCATTAAAAGAAACATTAGATGAAAAACAGGAAAAAGTTAATGATTTAAGATCCACAGAAATTGAAATTGAAAATGATATTAAAATTCATAATTCTTCAGTTGAAAAAGAAAAAAGAAATTTGCAAAATCATATCGAAGATTTGAATTCATTGGAACCAAATGATTACTCTGACTTATTAGCATTCTTGGAAGATGAAGATGAAAGGTCCAAATATACTAATCCGTCATGTTCTGAATTATCACCTGATGAAATTGAAGGTTTAAATGTTCACGATATTAAAGAAACAATTGAAGAACTAGAAGAATTCATGACAAGATCAAAAGTTAACGTTGATATTTTGGAAGAATTTGGTAAAAGAGCAGTTGAATATAATTCAAGAAAAACAGATTTAAATGAATCTGTTCAACAAAGGGATGATATTAAAAAAATGTATGAAGATTTGAAGAAAAAGAGATTGGATGAATTCATGGAAGGCTTTAATATTATTTCTGGTACTTTAAAAGAAATGTATCAAATGATCACAATGGGTGGTAATGCAGAATTAGAATTAGTTGATAGTTTAGATCCATTTTCGGAAGGTATTTTGTTCAGTGTTATGCCACCTAAAAAAAGTTGGAAAAATATTTCAAATTTATCAGGTGGGGAAAAGACTTTAAGCTCTTTAGCTTTAGTGTTTGCATTACATACTTATAAACCAACACCATTATATGTGATGGATGAAATTGACGCAGCTTTAGATTTCAGAAACGTTTCTATCGTTGCTAATTATATCAAAGAACGTACTAAAAATGCACAATTCGTTGTCATTTCATTAAGAAATAATATGTTTGAATTAGCACAACAATTAGTTGGGATCTATAAAGTCAATAACATGACAAGAAGTATCACTTTACAAAATCGTGATATGTTGGGAAATTCATAATCTGTACGTGTTCTTTATGTTTTTTGTATACAATCTAATAGGTTTAATGTTATATATTTACTGGGAGTCAAAGCCCGTAGTTAATTAGTTTTAATGAGATCTCACAATATCTTCACATGGCTTTTATTTTTTGTGTCACAAATTATTCTAAAATCACAACAAATCAAACTGTTGGAAATATCTAAGTAAGATGATAATACCATTTCAAATAATGAGCTATAAGAACTGTATAAAGTAAACGCCTATCGTTTATTTCTCGATGTTCGTACATAATAACCCATTAAAATCACATAGTACAACCAATTTTGATTATATATCACAGCCTCGGAATTACAATCTTTGGCCGGAAGTATACCTAATAGTTTTCTAATCTTTGTTTATTTTATTTGTCAATTCATCTCAACAGATCTTTTACAATTCAACACAAAAATGGAAAATCCTCACGAATCAGTTCAAAATGCAT
The DNA here is from genome assembly GCA_003707165.2 of Phaffomyces opuntiae. Classification (NCBI taxonomy): domain Eukaryota; kingdom Fungi; phylum Ascomycota; class Saccharomycetes; order Phaffomycetales; family Phaffomycetaceae; genus Phaffomyces; species Phaffomyces opuntiae. The sequence goes on from PPNH02000050.1 coordinate 69,548, forward strand.
TAGTATCGCGTATCATTAATAATGTGGTAAGTACAATTTCACTGTTTTTATTTCACTGTTCTAAATACTAACTACCATGAGCAGGAAAATTTAAATCTGAGTGTTGAAGATCTGAATGATATGCTTAAAGTATGTGAACATATCCATATTATTCTATAAAATTGCATAGATCTATTTACTAACTAATATTCCAAGGAAGTTAATAAAGATAATTTACAGCTTGAATTAATTGGTCAAATGTGGGCAAATTATCAGGCCAATGCTGAATTTAATTTGGAAGCTACAGGTAACAAAAAACCACCCTTATAAACATTATAGCACTCTTATGCTTGGGATTTACGTTGAAATTTTGAGATGTCTACCATAGTGACGAAACCTATAGGTCAGGGTTTACAAAAAGATTGTTTTTAAACCAAAAATATATTACCCTAATATTTATTATACAAAACAGAAATAAGAAGAAGTATTAAACTAGATATGTCTGTGAAAATGAGTATATTTTAGCAAATCTAACTAACGTTCAAACAAAATTGATGAATATAATCAACAAACTAACAAAAAAAACGAACACATGACTTGAAACAATAACTCTCTTAACATTTTCCCTTCTCTTACTTCTGGATATAGACACACATCACTGATGTCTTCTCAAAAGAAATGCAAAACTTAACTCATTTATTGTTGAGTTGGTAATAAACCGTAACGTTTTTTTAAAGTAACTCTTTGTCTTGAGTATTTATCATCTGGTGAGAATCTAGCTGGATGAGCAGATTTGGTGATTTCACCATCTTCGGTGATTTTGTTTAAAGTGTAAATTCTTTTACCTTCGTTGTCTAAAGTGAACATTAAATGCATCTTGAAATGTGCTGATTGACGGGAGATTTAGTTTATAATTAACTGAGATGAGCTTTAAAATTTTTCTTTTACGAGATTTTTTTCGAGATTTTTCTGGTCAGAGCACGCATAAATCCGGTAGTAAGTCCGGGAGATAAATTCGAACATCAAGTGAAATTTATGAAGAAAATGTTATAAATGAACTAACTGGAACGGATTCAAATCATGTCTGGAAAGGATCAGTTCGCAGATTTGTTCAGTTCAGTGACAAAGAAGAAGGATGCTTTGAACTTGAGTCTTTTAGAGAGACAGAAATTGTCTTCAACTTCATCTTTCAATAATATCAACAGGACAGGTAACAATACTACTCCAACTAATCAATGGGCAGATCTTGATATCTTGAGTCGCTCCGTCTCTTCTACATCAAATGCTGCTGCTGAGAACTCAAAAATTAAAGGCTCTAAGTATGGAAACGACTTGTTTGAAGGATTTGATGCTTTGAACAACACACCGAAGCAAACAACAACAAACTCAAGTTCAAGTTCACAACAGATTTATGATAATGATCTTTTTGAAGGGTTTGGACTATCTTCTAACTCAGCTAATGCTCCAGCATGTAATAAAAACCAACTTAATAATGACATTGATCTATTAAGTGGTACAAATAATACAACTTCTTATTCAAATAACAATCAGAACCAACAATCTCAAAGTCAAAGTCAAGATATCGGTGATTTATTTGCTGTATTCGATCAACCACCAAAATCTACACAGCAGCAGCAGCAACAACAACCCACTATTGTCAACCCAACACCTGTGAATGCTAGAACTCAATCTAACAATCTATTGAATTCTAATCAAACTTCAAGATCTAGACTACCAACGCCTACTAACAATGATGCTAAAGATGAGGCAATCGCTTCTTTATTAGACATGGGATTTGATATTGACCAAGCCAATGATGCATTGAATCACACAGATGATGGTGTTAATGTGCAACAGGTAATCAGTTACATTATGAATAAAGCTCATCAAACTTCAAGACCCAAACAAGGTACATCTACTCAAGAACGTCCATCTCGTACATCTTCAACAGCTGTCAATTTTACAAGTCTATTGGGTTCTGTTGGTAGTAAGGTTTTTAGTGAAGCTAATAAGTATTTCAACTCATCAAATTCAAGTGATGGTAGCCCTGCATGGATGAAAGATCAAGCTAGGTATAAAGCAAATAATAGATATCATGAACAGGATCCTGAAGAATTAGACGAAGAAACAATAAGAAGATTAACATTAGAAGAGAATCAAAAACATAGGCAACGTGATCAAGAAAGATTAAATGAAAGAGTTAACGGTTTAACTATTACACCTTCAAGATCTCAAAGTTCTTCTGTTCCTACTCCATCATTAAGACATTCTGACCAATTACAAAGGCCACAATCTACAAGACCATCACCTGATCACTCTCAACAGGATCCAGAAGTTGATTTATTCTCGCCTGCTCCATTCATTAGAACTGACCAGCAAATAAAACCTGAACCTGAAGTTGATTTATTTTCATCGCCAATTCCAACACCAAAAAGACCAACATTAAGCAATGACGAGATGAAAACATCATCAAGAAGAAGAACAGCAACACGTCCATCTACGACAGCAACAACAACATCCTCATCATCAAGATCATCTCCAAAAGTGAACACATTAAGAATTTCACAAATTTCAATAAGCTCAACTCAAATGGAATTTTTTAAAGATTCAAGAGAACAAGGTGGCATTGCATTTAAAAATGGTGATTTCGATAGTGCATTAACTCATTATCAAACTGCATTAGATGCATTACCATCAAATCATCCACTAAGAATCATCGCGTATTCTAATTGTATAACAGCATATTTTAAAATTGGAGAGAATAAAAAAGTTATTGAATTATCCAATTTAGCAAATGAATTAATTGGACCAGAAAGGGGTATCAATGAAGATATTGAACCTGGTAAATCGATTAAAGAATTTTGGATAAAGATTAATTCCAAGAAAGCTGAATCTTTAGAACATACTGAGAAATTCAAAGATGCATTAGCTACCTATGCTGAATTAATGGAGAATGGAGCAACTAGTAAAGTCATATTAGATGGTAAACGTCGTTGTGTGGCTATTCTAGAACCAAAACCTAAACTGACTCCAAAACCATCATCTAATAAAACTATTCAATCCTCATCATCTATTCATTTGAGAAAACCACAACCTGCCCCAAGACCAGCTAATTCAGAAACATTAAAGAAAATCCAAAAAGTCAATGAAGATAGTGAAAAATTCGAACAGGATAAGTTTAAATTATATGACTCTGTTGAAGCTAAGATAAATTCATGGAAGGATTCAAAAGAAGATAATTTAAGAGCTTTATTATCAAGTTTACAGTTAATCTTATGGCCTGAAACAAATTGGAAAGTTGTAAACATGTCAGATTTAGTCATTCCTAAAAAAGTTAAAATTGTTTATTTAAAAGCAGTTTCTAAAGTTCATCCTGATAAATTACCACAAAATGCAACTTCTGAACAAAAACTAATCGCACAAGGTGTCTTTGTCGTTATTAATAAAGCATGGGAATCGTTTAAAGCTCAAAATGGAATCCAATAGACTACATCATACATTATATTATAATATTCGTAAACTCATACTTATTTTTACTTATTTTGTAAATATTAAAGCGACTAGTTTTTCAATTATGATTTTTACTATGGACCTGGTGTACCAGAATTCGGTGTGCTTGCAGTGGATGAATTAATTGCATTTGATTCAGAGACTGCCTTTTGATAAGTTTTTATTGATGTTGTTAATGATCCAATTAATGGTTTGAAATATGCATATGATTGTTGTTTAGTCTTTTGGTCACTGATAGCATCTAATGCTGATTTAATACGTTCTTGAGATTTGATTAGACTGGTGTATAAAGTCCTTAAACTATTAACTTGTGAAGGATCACCTGAGTTAAAATGTAGCCAAAAATGTCTCAAGAATTCAACAGAAGTAGCATGAGTTAAACGTAATTGTTCTAATAGTTGTGTGTCAAAATTCGGATCTATCTCATCAACCACCTGGTGTGTTGATTGTTCTTCTAAACTTTTATAAATTTGCCAACTTTGCTTAGATTGTTTTGCATTTAATTTGATTAGTTTGATGACATCTTGAGCTGCCTTTTCAATTTCTGGTCTTTTATCTTTACTGAAAACAGATTGTAAATTAAATGGAGTATCAAGTTCAGTTTTTAAACGTTTTATACTTTCAACATATTCTGGTTTGGATAAATGATGTTTCTTCTCATTTGTTTCATCAACTGCGTTGTTGTTATTGTCTATTTGTCTATTGACATGAATTTCAGCATATTCTGTTACATGCGGAGTTTCTAAATCATTAAAGATTAATTCTTCTCTAACTCTTTCAGTTTCAATTTCTTCATGTGATTTGTTATTAGTTTCAGGGGTGGTGGATCTTGAATATTGATATTCTAAACTATTCACCATCTTTTGACTTAATCTGTTCATACTTTTCAAAGTTGAAACAGTTTCAGGGATGGCGTTCTGTTTCATTGTCATATCTGGTGCATTACCTAATTTAGTTGAATCATCTTCTTTATTACCTTCAAGATCTATCGTTTTGTTCACTTTATGATTCATTGTTTCATCTTCATATTTTTCATAATCAACATCCATATTAATATATTTATCCAAAATATAATCTCCTCTAACATTAGCACTTAATTTTTCACCTCTTAATTTTCTAAATAATTTTGAACTGAAGAATCTTGACCAGAATTCACCTTCTGATATTCTTGGGACATTATCATCATAAGCTTTCCTAACAACAGGATATTGTTCGAAAATAACATGGATTTTTTCTCTTGTAACTGAAACATTAACTTGGTTATCACTTGTAGCTGTTGGTTTAATTGTACTTAAGACGTTATATGGACCTCTTTTCTGGGAATTGGTTAGTGCAAAGGCACGTAGTAAATGAACTCTTGTGGTCCAAAATTCAGCAGGATCTAGACCTTGATTCATAACTGCTTCTTTGAAAGTACTCATTAATGATTTGTTCTCTATTAATAATTTTTGTTGTAATTGATGGTTTTTGAGTAGTTGTTTAGAGTCAAGGGCGTCTACCAAAGATGATGTATTTATAAGTGGTTGATCTGTAGTTTTAGTGGTTGTTGAATCAGATTTAGCAACTTCCTTAGCAGTTTTATATCTAGCAACTATTTGTGCTAAAGATTCTTTAATGTTATCCATGACTAGTCTATTATTGAAAGTGAAAAGATATGAGACTGGTTCCGCACCTTCAGAGGCTTTGGTGATGACATTCAACTTCATTTTAGGTGGTGGAGTCTCTTGTAAATTAGTTATCAATGAAAGAATGAATTCAACATTACTATTCTGAGTGTTGACCATAGTATTATCCGCTGGCTTCCAGACCAAAACGGCAGGGACTCTATCCTCGTGGATGGTGATCATCCCAGCCTTCTTCTTGTAGGTGGCGAATCCTGAAACCAACGACATGACTCCCGATTCCTTCTAGCTGTGCTGCTAATTCAGTGTCTAAAATCAATACTCAAATCATTCTTTCCATATTAAAATCAAAAATCAAAAATACTGCTTATGTCATCCAAATTGAAAAATGAAAATATTTTTTTAATATGGAAAATAAATTACAGAAAAGTTTTCTATCTGAATCTCATCCAAAGTCTCGTTAAAATGGTCTATATCGGTATCTCTTTCGGTAACACTACCTCCTCCATTGCTGCCCCATCCAAAGATGGTAACGGCGTCGAAGTCATTGCAAATCCAGACGGTGAACGTGCCATCCCATCTTCAGTGGCTTACATTGGTGAAGATGAATATCAAGGTGGTCAAGCTCTTGCTCATTTAATCAGAAACCCAAAAAACACAATCATTAACTTCAGAGACTACTTAGGTCAAGATTTCAGCAAAGTTGATCCAACTGTCACTGCTCGTGCTGCTCATGCTAAAGACTTAAACGGTCAAATTGGTTTTGAATATACTGTTTCTAATGAAGCTGGCGAACAAACGACTAAAACTATCACTGCTTCACAAGCCACCGTCAGCCATTTCGAAAAATTGAAATTCGCTGCTGTTGATTATTTAGGTACTGAAATTGAAGGTGTTGTTATTGCCATTCCAACTGATTTCTCTCAAGCTCAAAAAGATGAATTAATTAAAGCTTCTGAAGCTGCTGGTTTAAAAGTCTTACAATTAATTAACGAGCCAACTGCTGCTTTATTAGCCCACACTTCAACTGATAACAAACTTGCTGAAGATAAAACTTACGTTGTTGCTGATTTTGGTGGTATCAGATCTGATGCTGCTGTTGTTTCAGTTCGTGGTGGTATCTTCACTTTATTAGCTACTGTTCACGATTATGAATTAGGTGGTGATAAATTAGATGATGAATTAGTTGAATACATTGCTAAAGAATTCAAAAAGAAATACGATACTAATGCTAAAAGTAATCCAAGATCAATTGCTAAGTTAAAGGAAGCTGCTATCTTAGTTAGAAAGACTTTATCAAACGTTCAAACTTCTGCTATTTCAATTGAATCTTTAGCTGATGGTATTGATTACCATTCCACTATAAATAGAATGCGTTATGAATTGATTGCTAGAAACGTTTTAAACCAATTCACTGGTTTCGTTGAAAAAGTTGTTGCTAAAGCTAACTTAGATGTCTTAGATATTGATGAAGTCTTATTAGCTGGTGGTGTCTCAAACACTCCAAAATTAGCTTCAAACATTCAAGCTTTATTCCCAGAATCAACCGTTGTTGTTGCTCCATCATTAGACACAAAAGCTTCTTACCCAGAAGAATTAGTTGCTAGAGGTGCTGCTTTACAAGCTTCATTATTAGAAGGTTTCGATGATGAAGAAATCAAAGAAAGTTTATCTCCAGTTATCATTAACACTCAACATTTACAAAAAGCTGTTGGTATTTTAGGTTCTGAAGGTGAATTCATCACTATCTTAAAAGCTGAATCAACTTACCCAATCAGAAAATCAATCAAATTACAAGCTCCAAAAGGTGATGTTTTAATCGCTGTTTACGAAGGTGAAGCTTCAGTTAAAGAAACCACTTTAGAAGCTCCAGTTGCTGAAGATGATGATGATGACTACTCAGATGAAGAACCAGAAGTTATTAGAGAAAAAGTGTTCTCTACTGGTACCAAATTAGCTGAATTAGCTGTTAGAGATAACCAAGCTGAAGAAGTTGAAGTCACTTTCAACATCACCAAAGAAGGTACTTTCACTGTTAGTGCTAGAGAATCAAGGGCTGGTTCTTCTGCCTTCAAAGGTGAAATTGCCCATTAAATATAGAAGTAATTATTTAACTGAATTTTGTAGTTATTCTTCTTATCTTTTATGCCCACCTGCCCACCGAAAAATCTCAACGAATAAAAACTCATCGCTTTCATTTTATTGAATTCTTATTTGAGTATTTATACCAAAAATATTCCAGTTTGAATGATTCACTAATATGTCTCAGTTACACAAGATGGTGAGTCCAAATAAAATCCACGTTCTAGGAGTTGGTGGTATTGGTGGCCTTATTAGTTATGAATTATCAACTGTTAAAGATAAACCTGAGGTCACATTATTGTTCAGAAACTCAACCAAAGTTAAACACTTCGAGAAGGTGAATAAATCAGATATCCATATTAGACGTATCTTCAAGAATCCAGTGGAACAATCCAGCGCTAAATTCCTTGCTAGTACAGCTACTGACTTAAAAGAATCCATTCAGGATTTAATCATCACTACAAAAACTTATCAAACTAGAGAAGCTATCAAACCATATTTACCATTCATTAACAAAAACACCAACATTTTACTAGTTCAAAATGGGTTAGGTGTCGCTGAAGAGTTATACGAACATATCTGGCCTGATATTTCAGAAAGGCCAACTTTTTATCAGGGTGTTATAGGGCATGGTGTTTTCATTACCCATACCGTTCCAGATCATTTTGAAGTTGCTCATAGTGGTGATTCTACTTTTGCAATCGGTAAACTACCTAAAGATATGAGTGTTCAAGATGATCCAACAACTGTTAAAAAGCCTTTGTTCATTCAACAATTAGAAGATGCTAAAGGTTTAAAGACTACATTCTTACCATATGAAGATCTTCTATTAATTCAAATAAAAAAATTCATGGTTAATGCTTGTATCAATCCAAACACTTCCATCATTGACTGTATCAACGGTTCATTAACGGAAATGGAAGAAGCAAAGAGTCTGTTCCGTGATATCATTGCAGAAGCCCTTTATGTCTTCACTTCAACTATACCTGCTTTGAAGAATAATCCAAAGATTGTAAAAGATTTAGATAAAGATGTATTGTTTGATTTTGTGATGGATGTTGGTACTGTTATTAATAAGAAGAATTCCTCATCTATGAGAGAAGATGTTCTTCATTTACGTGATACTGAAATTGATTACATCAATGGTTATGTTATTAGTTTGGCAGAAAAAAATGGGTTGAAAGCAGACATTAATAAGGCCGTTTCTAAGCTATTGAAGATGAAACTTGCAGCTTTGAGAATCCAAAGAGCAGCAGAATAACTTTTTATAGATTATAGAATAGAATATAGAGATTACTAAGACAAATTGGTACTTTGAAGAAGATCCCATGCTTGAATCTTTGAATCTTCAAAAGTTTACGTAATTGCTTAGTCATCCGATTTCAATATTATTCAATAATTTTTTTTTAAAGGAAAAAAATGTAAACAAAAGATCAAAATCGAATACTAGAAAAGTTTTAAATCGCTCTGCCAAAGTCTAGCGAAACATCATGAGCTTCCATTGGTCTTTAGCGCCTTTTAAAGAGCTATACACTTCTCTGGAAAGAGGCACTATCGATAAATCCGCTCTTGAGGATTTGAAACAGGACTTACAAAATTTAACAATTGTACAGAAGAGAAGTGAAGCAAGTAGAAAGACTTTGGAAGTTGGAAAAGTCAAGTTCTCAGATGGTGAATATGAGCTTAATGATCAATTTAAAATAACTGCTGCTACACTATCCGATGAATTGGATATTGATGAATTGATTGCAGCAGAACTAATCCATAATTCAAGTGAACTGGGTATCACATTAACAGACAATGCTCAAGCTGCTCATTATTTGAGAAAGCAAACCATTCTTGAAATTGTATCATACATTGTCAATATGGGGGATCGCTCATTACTTGATGTCATTTATTCAAGTGCTTTCAATGAAGTTTTATTGAAATCTTTCAAATTTGTTCAAGATGAATTATCATCAGTTTTCCAATTGGTCCAAAAGGCTAAAATAATGGGAAGCTATAATTCAAACGATTTCCAATTAAAGATAAAATTTAGAAGAGACTTTTTAAAATCACAACATGAAGTTTTAGGTGAAATCTTATATGGTCTGGTTTCAAATAATTTAATATCAAAATCTCAATTCATGATTTTTTTCAACTCAATTGACACTTTTGATGCTGATGATTTCTTTGTCGTTCATACGTTACCAAGTTTATTTTTATTTGTTTCAGATCTTTCTAAATTACAAGAACAAGACGTTAAGACTCTTCACAGTGATTTATTAAAGGAACTTCATAAAGATGATATTTTCAAGAAACCAATCAAAGTTTTGATTATTTTTGCATTTCTCACTTACTTCATTGAATGGTGCAAAGAATCTCAATCACGTTTGAAAGAATTTGATTTTGAAATTGCTGTTGAAACTCCAATGACTTTAGCTATCCAACTGGGAGCTATCGAAGAATTCTTAATTGTTTCTGCCGAAACTTCTGAGGTTAAATCTACATTATTTTATGATGTCAGATCTTTATTAGAGCAACATCTACCAAGATTAGTACAAAAAAGAATATATGATGTCAATGAAGAAGAAACTAGAAAATTAAGATCTCAGGATCCACAATCACAAACTACAGTCTATTTCATAAATAAAGATGATAAATTATCTGAGAATTTGACTGTTTTATTAACTCAAACATTCAACCACTTCATACAAGCATTTATTTCTGATGCTGCATTTCTGTTAGTCAAAATGAAAGATTCAGAAGAAGATTTATTATTATCTGGTGAAGATCTTACTTTAGATGATATTTCCAAAAATGCAGATTTAGAAAGATTTTATTTAGCACTATATTTTGTTTACTGTAATCGTGAATCATTAATTACTACATTTTGGGAAGATAGAGAATCCAACTCATTTGGTTTTATTGAATGGGCTTCAAAAGGTGAAGATTTATTGATGAGATCTACTTTTGCAATCATGATTTCTGCTTTAGCAACTGGTTCTGAAAATGCTAACCACGTTTATCATTTTGTATCTATGTCAGATAAAATTAATTGGACAGGTATTGTTACTTTATTAAATCTTTACATAGAAAGAATCACGAACTTTGAAAAAAACGGTGATGATCATGATTTAAGTGAAGAAATTATTTTATCAATCTCTTCATACTTTACCTTACTTTATCAAGTTGCAATCAATAGTGATGATGTTAAAGGGTTTTTTGACTCAACATTACTAGATTCATTATTCAAATTTATCAAATTAGATACTCCATTGGTTGGTTCAGGTTTAAAAGTTATTAGCTCTTTAGTTTCAAGTGATCAAGAGAGAAGATTTGTAATTTGGGAAAAATTAGATAATTGGATTTATGATCAATCACCTTCAACCTCGTACAAAGAAGCCTTCCAATCAAAATTCTCAACTTATCCAGACATCGTTGGTTTCATTACCTTATTAGAGGTTTTATTCAGACCTTATGGATCAAATATTGATAAATTAGAATTACCATACCCAAAGAACTTAGGATTTCCTTACAGAAAGGATGGAATTGCAGGATATCTTGAATTTATTTTATCTGATGTTTTTTACAATTCAAAATCATTATATTTCGCTGAAAGAGTTGCACTTCAAGAACCAATCTTGAAGATATTAGATCATTGTTTATCATCATTCGATTCAAAATTAATCTTAAACTCATTCCCAGCAGGTGTTGATTTGAATTCTATTGTTTCAACTTCAGACTTCACAACATATGTTCAATTGAATCCTGCTGCCATTACTTTGAACTATATGTTTCAAGAAAAAATATATAACACATTTTTGTCAATCGTTTCAACTGGTTATGATAACATTAGTGATAAACTAATAACAGAAAAACAGGTTCAGGTTGTTGATTTGTCTTTAAAATTACTTTTGGAAATTTTTGATTTGGAAGTTGCTTATATTGATGAATTACTGCCAATTCTTAAAGCAGATAATTCTGTTTATTTATCCACTTCTATTGGCACACATGGTTTACGTTCCTTCTATGATGCGATTATATTTAATTTACCAGCCGTTGCTCATATTGCTTTATATGCAGGATCTTCACATTTACCAATTGCTGAAAAATCTATTAAATTATTATCGCTTTTTGCATCTGCACCTCAATTTGGATCCAACATTAGTGGTCAATCAGTTGGTAAAACTAGGTTGTTAACGGTTCTAAACAGTGTCAACGAATCATTAAGAATCAAACATAATATAATCAATCAATTAGAATCAGAAATTACTGAAACTCGTGCACTTGATGTTAAAGTCCAATTATTAAACTTTTTGAATTCTAATTTACATGCATCAGAAAAAAATGTCACAATTTCTCATTTCCTTTTAGGTTTTGATTTGAAGAACGGTTTAACTTTAGGATCAAAAGATGAACAAACATATATTGCTTCTGAAACTTCAGCTTTAAAATCATTATTATTCATTTTAGAATCAAGTTTCTTGGGTATTAATTCTCAAAACATTGATTATGCTCCTATTAGATTAGCTTCTTTATCATTTGAAATAATTTTAAAACTTGCATCTAATCCACTTTCATCACCAATCATTTTAGAATATCTAAACAACTTCAATTTGTTCGAAAAATTACTAGAAATCCCAAGAGTTGATCTTCATACACGTTGGAATGGACAACCATTAGATACAGATTTAAGTATTGCAACAGATTTCAATTCAGGTCCAGCAATTGGTGCATTTTTAGCCTTTATTAATCTCAGAAGTTTGATATTGAAATATTTAAGTCTTGAATTACATAGAAGTTCTGAAGAAGGTTCTATTTCCAAAATTTCAAATTATGTTAATTTATTAACAACTGGAAATCAATCATTCTTAGGACCTCCAAAAGTCTTATCGTTTTTAGATATCTTAGAATTCAGTCTATCGCAAATCTCAACTATTCCTGATGAACTTGAATATTTTGATGGTGTTGATTTGAACTTGAACTTGAACAAAATCCCCTTAAATGTTTCATCTCAAGGTATGATTTTTAATTTAGAAGATTTAGACTCATTATTAGATTTACAATTAAGAAAACTACACATTACAGGTCGTTTTAAAACAGTGAAGGAAGAAGAAAAAGAAGCCATTAAAGTGGAAGAAACTAAAACTGAATTAAAGAAAGCTGACTCATTCAGAAGTATGAGTCTAATATCATTACCAATTGTTGTTAAGAACAATGAAAAATCAGTCATTGATGAGAAAAATAGGATTAGAAACAGATTTGTTAATTATATTGCTGGTTTAAAATTCAAATCATATCAATTGTCAAGTTTACATACATGGGATCAGCTGATTCAGGTTATTGTCACTGACGGAAATATAGACGCTGTCAAAAGATCTAATTTCATTCTTGAAGTTTTTCAATCTATTGTCCCACGTATCGATCATTATGTTGAAACTGATATTTTATATGCTGAAGAGTTGGTTTCGTTATGTGTTTCATTATATGATATTTATCATCAAGATAGAAAGATAATTGAACAAGACAGTCCAAATATTTCAAACATTTATGAAAGTTTATATTTATTATTTAAAACTTGTTTGAATGGTATTTTAAGTCCTTCATCTTCATTAACTTTAAGATCTGATTTATATGTTTTAAGTAACAAATATTTATCCTGGGTTCTAAATCATCCTGAAATTTCAAAAGAAATTTTGAAAAGTATTAAATTCTCAAGTGAAAGACTAATTTCAATTATTTGTAATGATGCAATTAGTGGAGAAGGTCCAACTAGAATCACTGGTATTTTGTTATTAGAATCATTATTCCAACTATCTAGTGCAAATCAATTGAATTTTGTTCTTAATACTTTAGTTAAAAATAATTTATTGTTATTATTAGTGAAATCAATTAAAAGAACTGATGATATTTTATCACTTTCTGATGAAAATAATATCACACTAGATTCTTTATTATATGAACTTACTGCATTCAAAGCCACGTTTAGTTTTTTAATTAGAGTTGCTGAAACAAGACAAGGTGCTCAACAATTATTACAAAGTGAAATATTCCAAACAATTAAAGCTTGTTCATTTTTATTAATTGATCCTGATTTTGGATTGGACTTAACATTTGATAAGTCAACTGTTCAATCATCTACTTTTGTCAGAGTTAATTTGAATTTAGATACTCCATTATCATTTGATAATATCAGCAATGGAGTTTCGTTATTTGAACTATTAGTTCCTGCATTCCAATTGGTTTCTGCTATTTTATTAAGTACAAGCTCCGAAAATAAATTAGTTATTCAACAAGTTAAGAATCTACTAAAACATTTCAAAAAATTAATCTTTGGTGTGTTAAAGAAAGATTTATTAATGGAAGCGAAAGGTGAAAATGGTGTTTATACTAAAAATGAAAGCTCTACTGCTTCAGGATTGAAAGACTTGGTTAATTTATTTGTTTTGTTAAGTACATTAACTGAATTTAATGGAGAAGAATAAATAAAAAAGAAATCAACATTACCACAGAAGAACAAATATGATAAAAAAGTGAAAGGATTCACATAATCTTTTTACAATCATGTTATTATATAGAACTTAAAAAGTGTACATTAACTATTTTATTAAATTTGAAATCCTGTGTTTTTTCCAATTATGTATACTGTGCAGTGTAGTCGTTATAAATAAGAATCATAATTCAATGCCGTTGAATTTATCTAGTTTAGACTTCAATTCTTCTGAACTAGATTCAATAAATCTTAATGAATCTAAATGACTGCTTAATAACTTGACAATTTGAGCTAATGAACCGTCATCTTCATCTTTTGTGACTTCTTTTGAACCGTCCAATCCATTAACTTTATTGAAAGAATCACTGACTTCATTTATTTCAGAAATTAATGATGATAAATTCGTACCTAGAGAGTTCAAATTTTCATCCAATAATTCAGCAGTTCTGTAAGCTTGTTCTCTCTTTTGATCATTAGTTAAAACTGAGGAATCTCTTTGTTGAGTGCTTGATGATAAGACATCTGATAATAAATTTTGAGCTTTAACTTCATAATTGTCAAGGAATATTTCTAGTTCATTCTGCTGTCTTTCAATATATAATAAAGCTTGATCAACTTTAGATTGAGTTTGTTCAGCAATGACAACGTCGTTATATAATTCTGAGATTTTTTCACCTCCCTCAACTAAAACACGATCCCATTCATTAACTTTAGAGGCATATTGATCGAATTCTCCAGATGCTTTAGTTAATTGATTTGTCCATTTTGTTATTAGTGATTCTAATGTTTTATTATTTAATGAAACTGGCTGAGGTTGAATTGTTTGAGCGTCAGTTGCAGTAGCTGTAGTCGTGGAGAACGACACTCCTTTTTTATCTTCTGGTTTCTTGTCTTCAGTTTTAGCAGCACCAAAAGAAAATCCCCCAGTAGCAGGTTTAGCTTCATCTTTCTTTTCTGTAGAAGAAGCACCAAACCCAGTGGCAGGTTTAACTTCATCTTTCTTTTCTGTAGAAGAAGCTCCAAATAAAAATCCACCAGTAGCAGGTTTAGCTTCATCTTTCTTTTCTGTAGAAGAAGCTCCAAATGAAAATCCACCAGTAGCAGGTTTAGCTTCATCTTTCTTTCCTGAAGAAGCACCTCCAAAGCTGAATGATGAAGTGGCAGCAGGTTTAGCTTCTTCTTTCTTTTCTGTAGATGTACCACCAAAACTAAATGATGGAGTAGTTGTTGAAGTAGCAGCTGGTTTAGCACCGAATAAGCCACCAGTTGAAGCAGCTGGTTGAGTAGATGTAGATAAAGAGCTGAATAAACCTCCTGTTGAGGCAGCAGGAGCGGCTGAGGAAGTGGATGAACCACCAAATGAGAATCCAGAAGCAGCTGGCTTTGGCTCTTCTTTCTTCTCTGTGGAAGCAGCACCAAAACTGAATGATGGCGTAGTTGTTGAAATAGCAGCTGGTTTAGCACCACCAAATAGACCACCGGTAGTAGAAGCTGGAGCAGCTGAAGTGGTTGAAGCACCTCCAAATAACCCACCTGCTGGGGCAGCTGATTTTGAAGCAGTTGATGCGCTTCCAAATAATCCACTAGTTGGAGCTGCTGACGTTGTAGATGAAGCACCTCCAAATAATCCACCAGTTGAAGCAGCAGCAGGAGCAGCAGTAGTTGATGCAGCACCAAAGCTGAAAGATGGTTGTGTAGTAGAGTTTGACGATCCAAAAGCTGGTGTAGTGGTTAAAGGTTTAGAGGCACCACCAAATAAACCACCAGTTGAAGTTGATGCTGGCGCAGCATTTGAGGCACCTCCAAAACTGAATGATGGTTGTGTAGTAGCAGCAGAACCAAGTGCTGGTGTAGCTGTAGTAGTAGCTGGTTTAGCACCAGATGAAAACCCTGAGGATGGAGCAGTTGTTGAACTGGTGGTAGCTGGAGCACCAAATGAAAGACCTGGTTGACTTTGGCCACCGAAAACACCACTACTAGCGTTATTACTCTTAGCTGGAGTGGAGCCAAATAATGAACCAGCACCAGTTGAATTAGTTTGACCAAATATAGATCCGTCTAAAGAATAAAATCTGGTTAGTATTTATGGAATCAATATGAATCTGATTTACGTAAAATTGTGAAACAAACGTAAAA
The DNA here is from genome assembly GCA_003707165.2 of Phaffomyces opuntiae. Lineage (NCBI taxonomy): Eukaryota > Fungi > Ascomycota > Saccharomycetes > Phaffomycetales > Phaffomycetaceae > Phaffomyces > Phaffomyces opuntiae. The sequence goes on from PPNH02000050.1 coordinate 85,352, forward strand.
AAGGACAGTTTCACTTACTGTTTGACATTTTTGGGATTTATTTAATTTATTTGATAATCAATTTTAGAGTCTGCTAGTGAAATGTTCCTCAAACAAAGCGATTAAAGACAAATAAACAAAACTTGATCTTGATTTCTGGACCCAAATATATATTTGTTTGTTTTGAATTTTTTGAAAAATAGAAATTCGGTTACCCTACAGTGTGCTTACGTAATACAATTACGTAATTACTTAGTCATCTTTTTTATTGTGACTCCGAGATTCGAATCCCGAATCCCGAATCGATCTGATTTGACTGATTTGATTGGCATTTTCTTAGTTAAAATCTTATGCGCGAGTTCTTCCGGTCCTGCACCTCAACCCTACAAACTACGGCTACCAGAAACTTGAAACCACTAATCACGAATCACGATTCTCGCGGCCGGTCCAGGCTACTTTTTTGTCAAACTTATATTCTAATTGAAACTGGAAACGCCTCTTAGAGCTCTTCTGTGCCTCCAAAATGGCTCCGTATGGGCTATAAGAGGCGTCTTTTGGTACCACCTGTTTCTCCAAAAGATCAATCGATGAGATATAAATCTTTTTTTATAAAAAAAAAAATCAAATTTCTTTTACTTAATTATCCGTTACTCTTTACCTTCAATCTTTGTTTTACGTCGCACACTTAATAAGTGTCAAATGACCAAATCAAAAGTTGCTATCTTATTAACAGACTACTCCCAAGACACAGCTCCTAAATTCGGTACTTTCGATGTACACACAGCTAGACTTCTAGATAGGGCTGGTAATAAATCTTTAGAATACCAAACTTATGACGCAATTAGATCACAGCTACCAACAGATGAAGAACTAAACGACACCAAAGCTATCTGGATCACTGGGTCTACATCAGATTCCTTTGCGGAAGAAGAATGGATTTTGAAACTAAAAGATTTCATCAGACATATCTATGACAATCATAATATTCCTCTTGTTGGGATCTGTTTTGGTCATCAAATTTTATCCATTGCTTTAGGAGGTACCGTTACTAGAAATCCTAATGGTTGGGAACTAGGTTGTGTTGAACTTGAGCTCAATGATAATGAGGAAATTAAAGAACTATTTGAAGGGCGTGAAAAGGTAAATTTATTAGCAATTCATTCAGATGCAGTTATTACTCCGCCAAAAAATCTCATTTCTATTGGGTCTAATGAAAATACCAAATACCAAGGTTTTTATCAAAGGGGTAAAGTTTTCACACTTCAGTCACATCCTGAATTCGATGAAGATTTTGTTGAAGCTGCTATTGATGGAGAGTTAAAGAAAGGTAAGATTAATAAAGAATTTCATCAAAGATCAATCGAATCATTAGAAATCAATAAACATGAAGGTACTGATACTGGTAAGATCATTTTAAAATTCATAGAAACCTCTGCTTAATAATTAATAAACGTGCAACTTTAGAATTGGTGCTTGCTCTGCTTAGGGGCTGTAGGTACGATCTAATTGGACTAGATTACTACTGATGAATACACATGATATATACTGAACTTTCGATAGTAAATTGTGGACTCAGATCTGTTTATTGAAGTATGAATTTGAAGATATTCATATTCTTATAAATGCTTCTCACCCTTCATAGCTCCAATTATATTTGGACAAATGGTAATAACTTCAAAGTAAATAGTTGGCGACTAATTATTTTTTACTACAATGAAATGAAATTTCCTTGTCTTAATTTGTTGTATCGAATAGTTTCAACGATTCATTGACGCTGCTTTCAAACTATTTTATTTTGTGAGTTTCTCGATAAAGTGGTGATGATTGGGATAGCCGCCCAGACGTGAACGCGTATTATGGATTTTGATTTGTACTTCCAATAATACATTGAGCCATACCTGATATCTAGCAATACAACTAATACTGGATCAAGTGGATAACCATTATGAACAGGCTACTTAGAACTCAAACTATTTTAGAGAACATTGGCAACTAGCTAGATAAGATAGCAGGATCTTTAATATTTTCGCCTCTACAATTAATAACTGTTTAAATTCCTATAAGTACTAACGCAAGTTACATCTGTTGTCATAGGGGATTATAGTATATTATATTACAAGGGAACCGAGCAAGCTCGGTTCAATGTTTCAATATTAAAGGGTTTTTTCTGTACTGCGTTTTATCATATGATCAGTAATATTAATGGTAGCTGGTTGACATTGGTTTTTAGCTAATTATCTCTAAAAAAGTAATATTCAGAAGGGCTTTTTACTAATTGATACTAATGGGAGTTCAAATATTACACTTTAGCAAAAGTCAATTGCTAATGGTTTTCAGTATGGTTTTGTTGTAAAATTTTGTATTGATCATAATTTAATGGAAGCCATAAAAGTTGTAATGCATTTATTATTGAGTAGTTGAATAAAATTGGAACGAACAATACATAATCACTTCATGATCTGAGCTTGAGCAATCTGTTAATAGTAATTGATTCTCTTAATGGTTAAGGAATGTAGAATATGTTTGCCGTAAACTTAGGTAAAAAGTGTATATGAGTTTGATGTTGGATTGGACTCCAGAGGTTAAGTTGATCCTTGTCTTGACG